>VDFB02168118.1:147972734-148200462 GCA_007258455.2 Sequoia sempervirens | reverse complement strand
TCTCTCTCTCAACCCTCTCCCTCCTACCCCCTCTCCCTCTCTTAGGTCTCTCTCTTTTAGTCACTCCCTCTATCTCTCTCCCATCTACCCTTAATTGTAAACCTTAAACTCTTCACCATTAAATCCTCTACCCTCTACCCTTGGTCCTTCCCTCCTTTATCTCTATTTGACTCCCTTTGTCTCTCTATCTCTCTCAAGTATCTCCCTCTCTCAGGTATCTCTATCTCTCACTCACTCCCTCTATCTCTCTCCCTATTACCCTTAACCCTCTACCCTATAAATGTACGATATAAAGCTTAAAAAAACCAAATTTATCATAATGCGAGTGCATTATTTACTAGTAGTGATATGCCATTAAGGATTAAATAATGTGTTTGTGTTATAACGTGCTCTCATTATAACGCGTTCTCATTATAATGCGAGCACATTTTTTATAGCACTAAAAATAGTAAAAAAGAACAATATACCCATGATGTCGGCCCACATTCTGCATATTCTCCTAGTTCTACGCGTGCTCCAAAAAAAAAAAGTAGCTTTTTGGTGATTGAGTGAAGTGTGCATGCATGATTTTTAGATTCCACCACATTTTGAATGTTCTTTCCATCACCTTTGCATGAAATAGCAGTGTTTTCACATTGAAAGGCATATAATATCAATTCAAGTTTGAATTATAGTGATAATTGATGTACAATTGAAATTTGGAGGGGAACAAGCTTTCGAAGAAGTCAAATTTTTGAGGAGTTTGAGGAAGGAAGAAGTGAAGGCTGCATAATTGGGTAGAACTCCTCCATTTGAAACTTTTCTTTTTTAGGTATGTGAAATCTTTGTACATTTTCTTTCATTCTGTTATGGCTTTCTTTCATTTTTGTTGTTTTTCTTATTCCATGTTGATCAAATTGTTTATTTGTCATGTTAAAACCTTACGTTGTCAATGGACATTTTAAATCACACAATTTGATACACTTTCCTATTATATTTTTAAACCACATCTCTTTGAGGCATTTTGTTAAATTTAACAATTGACTTTTGCTATGCCCTTAATATTATTGTACATCGAGTTATGAATAGTCGGCTTGTGGCTATCTTAACTCTCCATTAAGTCATATTATCATTAGTATATTGTTATTTAGTTGTTTAGGTCATCCTAAGTCTTATATAGGTGTGTCTAAGTCGGCCTAGGTGATACCCTTGGCATATATAGGTATATATAGGAGGTTGTGAGTTTTATTTGATCATCAAGTGTGAACTGTGTTCCCATTAGAGATATTTGGAAGTTTTCCCCCTCAAAGTGCCTTGTTATTCTCAGTTATTATCAAGTATTTGCAGCATATTTCATATCATATTCTTCTATTGTGCAAGTTATTTCATAACAAGTGGTATCAGAGCATGATCTTGGCTTCATAGAGGCAAGGTTTTTCTCAATTTTAAAGGCGATTTTGGGAAGAGCATATCTTTGAGATTTTGGAAAAAAAAATTCTATTTTTTAAAGGGTTTTTGAAGAAAATATTGAAGAAGATATAGTCAAGATTTCATAAGAATTGGAGCAGAATTAAGCGAATTATTGTAGAATTAGGGTTTCTACACTATTTTGTTGGAATCTACATATCTCATACATCTTGTTGAATTGGAGTCTGATTTTTATTGGGTTTTTGAAGATGTAATAAAGGAGATTACAGTAAAAATTTGAGAGAATTTAATTTTCATTTGTGTGATTTATTTCAACATTAGTGGTTTCCATCATGCCAGGGCCTTCAACAAGGGGTAAAAAGAATGTCACTCTGGGGAAGACTCTTGATAAGGATGGTGAAATAATCGAGGATATTACTCATAATGAGGAAATCAATAAGGTCAAGGAAGACATTTCCTCAATTAAGATGAATATGTGTGACCTAAGAGGAGATATATCAAACATATGAAACATGTTAAGCACCTATAGGGCTAAATCAAGAAAGGAGTTCTCAAGCGGCCAAGGTGAAAATTCTAGGTCAGCTACTACTGACACAAGATTTAATACTCCTATGGGATCTTGGAATTTATTTCCAAAGGTGGATATGCGCAAGTTCGATGGTAAGGATCCTCTAACATGGATAAACCAAATGGAGAATTTTTTTGAAGTACACCAAATCCCAAATGGACAAAAGGTCACAATGGCTTCCTTATATCTAGAACCAAATCAATTCATTTGGTATCATTGGCTTTGCACTCATCAAAGTAAAAAGGGGCTCACCGTCTCATGGTCAATTTTTATAGAGGAACTCCAAGCACAATATAGCAATAGTGTCACAGACAACTTCTTCAGCCAGCTAGCTAAACTTCAACAAATAGGATCAGTTAAGGATTATATTCAGCAATTCCAAAATCTATCCTTAAGGGTGGATACAATTATGGAGGAAAACTTGAATGACTTATTCTTGGGTGGTCTCAAGGATCACATTCAACATGAGGTACGCATGTTTAGCCCTAGTTCTATAAATGAGTCTTTTATCTTAGCACGCAAGGTAGAGGAGAAGTATTTGATTCCTAAGAAGCAAGGGGCTAATGTGACAAGAGAGAAAGGATATTCAACACAACCTACTAAGTTGACTCCACAACAAATTGAGGAGAAAAGAGAAAAAGGATTGTGTTTCAATTGTGATAGAAAATATAGTCAAGGACATAAATGTAGTGAAAAGAAATTGTTTTATATTGAAGGTCCCAATGAGGAAGAAGAGGAGGAACCCATACTAGAAGATGAAAGGGAGTCAAATGAGGAATCACATGATTCTCAACCAATCATTTCTTGTCATGCACTCTCGGTTTCAGCACTCGACAAACTCTCAAGGTGGTGGGGTTCCTAAAGAAGTAAAGGTAACAGTGTTGATCGATCTGGTAGTACTCATAATTTCATCAAATTTCCAAAAAGTTAGCTTACCACCTAAATTGTTTCATATATCCAGCCTTGTGCTTCAGTTTTGATTGCAGATGGTGGTATGTTAGTTGTCTGTGTAGTGTCATAGCATTAAATTATCCATGGAGATTATCAACTTGATACCCCCAATGTATGAGCATCCGGCAGCAAAGCAGATATTGTTTTGGGAGCGCAATGAAGGCCATTTAGTAGAACAATTGAGATGAACTTCCAAGAACTATTCAGCGAGATTCTAACGTGGCGAAGCTAGTATGTTTTGGCGGGGTTGGAAGGAAAAATCTCCACAAATGGTAAAGCTCTCATCAAATGCAAAAGTTTCTGAAAAGAGTGGATGGATTTGTGTCCCAACTTATGTTCATTAGAAGTTCTCTGCAACTGAATATTCCATCATCCAATTTGGTAAGCTATAATTGATCGTCACTGGTTTTATACCGCTGACTTCCTCCTAAGAGGGATCATGATCATGCCATACAGTTAGTCCCAGGGAGCCAACCACCTAACATCAGGCCTTAAAGGTATCCACACATACAAAAGAGTGAGATAGAAAAGATTGTTGAAGAGATGCTAGAGGTAGGAATCATCAGGCATAGCCAAAGTGCTTACTCCTCACCTATGGTGATGGTACGTAAGAAGGATGATACTTGGTGCATGTGTCCAGATTATAGAGTGCTCAACATGTACACCATTAAAGATAAGTTTCCAATTCCAGTCATTGATGATTTGTTAGATGAATTAAATGGAGCCATGTTTTTTACCAAGTTAGATCTTAGATCTGGTTATCAAATTTGGGATTTGAGGGAAGATATTTGTAAGACAACATTTTGGACTCATGAGGGTCATTATGAATTTTTGGTGATGCCATTTGGTCTTACCAATGCACCATCTACATTCCAAAGTTTGATGAATTCCATTTTTAAGAAGTTCTTGAGAAAGTTTGTGTTAGTATTCTTCAATGATATATTAATTTATAGCAAGACTTGGGAAGAACATTTGCAACATGTGGACCAAGCATTACAAATACTTGAAGATCATAAACTCTATGCTAAGCCGTCCAAGTGTGCTTTTGGTCTTATAGAGGTGGAGTACTTGGGACACATAGTTTCACATGAAGGAGTAAAGGTGGACCCTAACAAAATTAAGGCTATCTTGGAATGGCCTATTCCAAAAACCATTAAGAAACTGAGAGGATTCTTGGGATTGACAGGGTACTATAGAAGATTTGTGAAGAATTATGATAGTATAGTAGCACCTCTCACCACTCTATTGAAGAAGGATTCCTTTCATTGGAACGAGTCTACCAATATAGCAATTGAGATATTGAAGGAGGCTATGTGTACAACTCCAGTACTTGCCACTCCTGAATTCACCAAGGAATTCATTGTGGAATGTGATGCTTCTGGAAATGGGATAGGAGTAGTGCTCATGCAAGAAGGTCGACCAATTGTTTTTCAGAGTCATCAATTAAAAGGTAAGAATAATCTAAAACCTATTTATGAGAAGGAAATGCTAGCAATACTCCATGTAGTTAAACAATGACGGCCTTATCTATTGGGTAGACATTTCAAGGTTAAGACAGATCATGATAGCCTAAAATATTTTTTGGAACAATGACTATCTTCTGAAGAGCAACAAAAATGGGTCACTAAGATGTTAGGATATGACTTTGAGATTGTATATAAGAAAGGGAAAGAAAATCACAAGGAAGGATGAGAAAGATGAAGCCTTATTGTGTTCCCTTTCAATATTACAAGCAAATTGGGTGGAGGAAGCCAAAGCAGAGTGGAAAAATGATGTTGCGACAAGTAATCTCATCAAGCAATTAAAAAGTGATCCTAGTAGTTCAGATAAGTTTTGTTGGAAGGGAGATACTCTTTGGTATAAAGAGCGTTTGTATCTCTGCAAGAATTCCAACCTTAAAATCAAGATTCTCACAGAGTTGCATGAGTCTCTAGTGGGTGGTCATTCAGGATTTTTGAAGACATATCATCGAGTCAAGCAAGATTTCTTTTGGGAAGGGCTAAAGGGTGATGTTCAAAAATTTGTGGCTGAATGTTTGGTGTGTCAAAGGCATAAAGGGGAGACAATTAAGACACCAGGTCTCTTGCAACCCTTATCTATTCCTAGCCAGCGTTGGGAAGAGGTATCCATGGACTTCATCACAGGGCTTCCCAAATCTAAAGGTCATAATGTCATCATGGTGGTAGTTGATCGGCTCACTAAATATGCACATTTCATTGCATTAGCACATCCTTTTATAGCAAGTGTAGTGGCTAAAGATTTTTTGGAGAATATCCAAAAGCTACATGGTACACCTAAAGTTATTGTTAGTGATCATGATCCTATCTTCACTAGTCACTTTTGGAAAGATTTATTCTCATGTTTGGGTACTCAATTGGCTCTTAGCTCTTCATACCACCCTCAATCAGATGGGCAAACAGAGGTTGTTAATAAGTGTTTGGAAGGATATCTAAATTGTTTCACTTTAGAGAAACAGTCTCAGTGGGTAGATTGGCTACCACTTGCGAATGGTGGTATAAAACTTCTTTTCATAGCTCATCAAAAATGTCTCCATTTTTGGCACTTTATGGATATCATCCTCCTTTCATCACATCATCAATTAAGTTGTCCTCAAGAGTTCAGGCAGTAGAAGACCACTTGCTTCATCAACAACAAGTACTTTCAGGACTCAAGGAGAATTTAGCCATGGCACAAAATCGAATGAAACAACAGGCAGACCAACATTGTAGTGAAAGAAGTTTTGAAGTTGGGGATTGGGTCTTCTTGCGATTGTAGCCTTATAAGAAAATCTCACTAAAGCAGCAAAGAAAGAATAATAAGTTGTCTCCAAAGTATTATGGTCCATACCAAATCATGCAGAAGATCGGTAGTGTTGCCTACAAGCTTGAGTTGCCACCAACAACAAAGATACATCCAGTTTTTCATGTTTCCTATTTGAAGAAGGTAATTGGGCATAATATTCCCACTCAAACAACACTTCCCGAGCTTGAGAAGAAGGAAGAATCATTTTGGAACGAGTGCATTCCAAACACACACAAAGAAGCTAAGAATAGAACTATCAGAGTATCTCATCCAATGGAAGAAGTTACAGTTGAAGATGCCACATGGGAAGATGAGGAGTTCATTCAAAGTTTCCAAACTTGATTAGCATTGAGGACAATGCTTCTTTGAAGAAGGGCATGCCTCTTAATATTATTGTACATCGGGTTATGAATAGTCGGCTTGTGGCTATCTTAACTCTCTATTAAGTCATATTATCATTAGTATATTATTATTTAGTTGTTTAGGTCGGCCTAAGTCTTATATAGGTGTGTCTAAGTCGGCCTAGGTGATATCCTTGGCATAAATGGGTATATATAGGAGGTTGTGAGTCTTATTTGATCATCAAGTGTAAAGTGTGTTCTCATTAGAGATATTTAGAGGTTTTCCCCCTTGAAGTGCCTTGTTATTCTTAGTTATTATCAAGTATTTGCAAGATATTTCATATCATATTCTTCTATTGTGCAAGTTATTTCATAACAACTTTCTTTGTGTGTGCTTCCAAAGCTTTCATTGAGTTATTTTGTCAAATAGTTATACAAATCAATTGATTTCATTTTCTATGCTACCAAATTTTCCATACATGTCTCTAAAAAAATTAGAATATACTCCTAATGTAGTAGGGGAAGTCCTGCAACACACAAATAGACTCAAGGAATCAAGTTCCAACTCAGATTCAAGTTTCCAAAACTACTTTCATCAAATCAACACCATGGCTTCCCAACTCACCAAATCAACAAAAAGACCTGTCTTTTAGAGAATACTATAAGAGAACCATCCCAACATCCAAACAACATCTACACAACATCAAAAATAGAGACCCAAGCTTACATATGAGATTCTCATGCAACAACATAGAGAAACATCAAGTCACCCTGCTCAATAGGTGACTAGAATTAGCCCCATTTTACAAACAAAGTACCCTTTAGACTTCTTTCCACCTCAAAATCTCTTGGACAGTCTCAAATTGTGATACAAAACCACAAATTCTTAGGTCATTTCTTCTGTACAGGTCTTCTAGGGTGTTGTTCCAACAAACCCTCCAATTTCACCCTAAAACCTAAGGTTTCTCTGTATTTACACTCTAACAATCACAAAACCTCAAACCAAAGTTAAAAAACATTTTCCTAGGTCTTCATAGACCCTCCAAACCTTTCTACACTCATTCCCTTCACAAATTCACCAATACACAACCTTTAGCCTTCATTTTCACTTAGCAAAACCTACATACCCAGCCTAGGGCATCACTATAACTTGACCTTGTGGACACCTAGTGCCTTTTAACTTTATTAAAAATCCAATATACATTTATACATTTCATCCCACTGAAGCACAAGTCTACATAGTAGGTGAGATGACCAAAAAATCCATATTGCTCACAAAACAGGGGTATTTCTGACTTTAGCAGGCAGTCCCAAAAAAATATAGATTTCTCCCACAAAATTGAATGTTAGAAGCTCAGAATTGATGCAAATAAGAGCTACTCGAAAAAAATACATGAAATAAATAATGTTAGAGCCTTTACTAAATTTTTGGGTCCGTACAACTGTGATGAAATTCTGTTAACACGGGAAAAATATAGAAAACAGTGAAATAAAAGAATGGAACGTTGAATTCTTCAAAATGATTCACCAACCAATATTCATTCTATTTACAATGAGCCTTTTAAGGTCTTTAACAATATTTTATAATGATATTTTTTCCTTCCCAGTGGGAATAAATATCTATTAAAATTTTGACCCTTCAAATTCCTGTATTTTCACAATTTTTCTCTTCACAACTTTTGTTGCACTTTTGCAATTTTTCCAATATCATGTGCAACTTTTGAAAACTCAATCCTAAGACATCTAAATACATGAAAGATGGTCTCCAAAGACCTTATTTGACCTGAAGAACATCAAAACACCTAGATTTCTAGACTCATCACATGAACCATCTCATTGAACATCTTTTACATTTTGGACTCCATTGACCTCCAAATCCCTAAATACATTCTAAATGGTGTTTCTAAACCTTATTCAATGAAAATAGTGACTTCAAACTACCTATGACACACCTATTGACCAAATGATCAACATTCAATGATTCAAGTTTTCAAAATATGGTGTTAGTGCTCCTGCACCAGAAACCCTATGTTTTATTGAAAGTAGCACTTGCCAAACACTCCAAAACTTGACAACTATTGAAACAAGCCTAAAATACCATACTCATGGTCAATATAACATAAAATTATGTTTCCCAACTCAGAAACTCAATTAGTTAATTTGACAACTTAGCACTTTTTGTATCGGTAAAATTATTCATCATGCCGAAGAAACAAACTGTTAAAAGGAAAAAACTAACAAATGATCAACTCCAAGCCTTCAGAGATAAAGAGAAAAAATGGATGAGGGAATATCGTGAAAAGAAAAAATTGGGAACGATTGATGAAAAAAATCCAGTTGTAGAGGAACCTCAACCGTCAAAAAGAGAAAAGAAATTGGCAGCACAAAGGGCACGAATGGGAAAGAGTCATGCTAGGGGAGATGCAGTTACTGTAGTTGGAGACACACCCTCTACCACAGGTGAATACAAAGGGACACCATTAAGCACAAGTGAATATAGAGGGACACCATCTACCACAAGTGAGTATGGTTGGACACCATCCACCACATCTGAAGTTGAGAGTACATCATCACTCAGAGTTGATGAACAAGGTATGCCATCATCCCCATGTGAACCTCAAGGTATGTCTTCTATTCCACCCTTGATCAAAGGTACGCAATCTAGCCCACCTCAATTCAATATTGATGAAATTGCTAATGTTGAGATGTATGTAACTAAGAGAAAACCACCTATAATTTTGTGTAGAAAGCCAAAGTTTTTGATTAATATTGATAAGGACGTTTTGTAGCACATGGAAGGTAAGATTCTAGAATGCACTTGTAGAAGATATGTTGATAAGATTTGGAAAATGTTCTTTGAAAGGCTAAATGAGACGACAAGATTTCAACTATTTGTTCAAATGATGCGGGGTTTAAAGTATAGAAACATCATGAAGACTCTTGGGTTGAGAACATTGAATGCATCAAGTGAAAACACTATTGTGAAGAATCTAATGGATGCTTATGACAATGTGGGTAAGACCTCACACTCAAAGGATAGTAATGTCACCCGACGTATCATTACATCGAATTTGGTAAGCTATCAAACAAAGATATCTCGCCTCATTAAAAAGACAAGTGAACAAATGGGAATTAGTAGAAATCCTTTATCAAAAGTTGTTCAAAGGCGGCAAAGAATTGAGGGCACCGAGTGAAATGAATTATGGGCATTCTTGAGGAGACTGCCACACAAAGATAAAAAAGTTGTTGAAGCATTGAGAACACTAATTGAAGATTATTGGAAGAATAATACAAGGCCATCTCCAAATTAAAGGGATGTCATAAGAAGGAGAATCAGTAGTCAAAACCGTGAGCCACATCCAAAGCATTTTTTGGATACGACTCAAACCCAATTTTTTCATAAATTTCAAAATGATTATACTCAAATTAGTATTTCTCAAAGATTTTTTGAAATTATTAAACCTTTTTATGTCAAGATAAATAACACATGCACTACTTGTTGTTGTAAACTATATATTGAATTCTCTAACCATTATGATGTTTATCGTTTTATATGTTTAGATTTGCATACTAACGATGTTTTGTCGGATTGTGGCATAGAAGCCCCACCAAAATCTTCAAGAGAGTTCTTATCAAAAAAATTATGTGAAATAGAGGATGGCCAAATATTCTATAGGACATCATGCTTGGATGGTTCATGTGAGCATTGCGGTGGCTTGCAACGAATGCCAGTATGTCAACATATGGAAAGCACATATGAGGTGTTATAAAAACTAGTGTAGTTTGGGAAGTAACAAATAGTGGCATATGATACAAAAGATGGGTCTGAAGCAAAAAGGTGTGAGTTGGTGATTTAGAAGATTCCAGTGTATTAGTTCATGTCCATGTTTTGTGAGAATCTAGTGTATGAGTATGCAAGGCATACCCATAGAGCTTGATGGTTGGACATGCAATTCAAGCTATGCAAGGACACCTTTCCACCTGGAATCATAGTATCAGTGGTTGAATTTTCATAGAACTATACTCTATAGCCACAACGTGAGGTGTAGTCACAGTATTACAACTCCACATAGGTTTCGATATTTGTGCACATAGCATTCATTCATGTAGCTAATAGTACAGAGGACCAAAGGAAGGTATTGAGGGAATATCACTTTTATATTAGTGATGATCACACACATCCTATAGAGCTCATGCAAGGTTGCTTCCAGATGTTCTACATTCATTTGGCTTAGAGGGGCATATCATACGGTCGGCATATAATATGGTCAGATAACTATGCAACATAGTTCAAGAACACGCACATGTTCTACTGGTTGTGCAAGATGCATCTCACTACACGTGTTCAATATATGTGGAACTTTTGTGAGGCCGGGCATGGAAAGGTAGAGCATGAAGGTGTAGGGGCATGTGTTAAAAGAGCATTAGCACAAAAAGAGTTAAAGTATAAAGACAATGCATAGTTGACATATGCAAGATCAATCGTTGAGTGGTGTAATGCTTCGATGGGTCCAGGTAATGAAGGTACATATTCACTTCATAGATTTTTTTGATTGATGGATGATACTAAAATTGTACCATATGAGGATTTTTGTACACTAACAAGATTGAGTGAGTTGTACTCTTTCCTTAGCTCAAATGTAGGTTCATGGAGTATGAATACATGTAAGATGGCATGCTTTTGTTCTTCATGTACAATGCAAGCTTGGAATGATTGTGAGTTAGGGGAGTAGGTTGACAAATGGTTGACAAGTTATCTTAGCCCACTTCACACGTATCGCCCTCTAATGACATTGGAACTAACACAGATGGAATCATTGGTCGACTTTGACCATGTATCAAATCTAGTTCAACTAGGTAATATATCTACTTGCTTAGTATTTGAAATTCCATATTGTTATCTTACTTTGTACTGTATTGATAATGTTAACTAATTTCAAGAGATATGCCACACATATAAATGCAGGGCATGTTTATGCAGTTATTGCAGATGAAGACAACGAAGAGGGAAGAAAATATTACTTGTGTCATTGTGTTGAGGCAAAAAATAAAATGGAAGCCCCAATTATAGATGGAGAAAACATCGAATACCCTACAGGATCAGTTGTTGTTATTGGAATGTGGCTGAGAATGTACCCACATAAGAGTGTTTAACATTGGTTGTTTGAGGAATTTGACATGCATCATAAGATTCTTCATTACTCAAACCTTGTCATGGCATCCAATGTTTGTTTGACCAAATATGGGGGTAGAACTTTGAACAAGACCTTGTGGAAGGTCTGTGAGTCTGACCATGAGGCAATACTTGACACAATAAAGAGTAGAGCAGACCTAGATGGTTCATTGGATTAATCTGTAAGTATATGCACAATGGTTCTTATTAATTTATACTTGTATCCACGTCAATTTGGTTGATGCCAATGCTATCATCTTATTTTACTTTGTGTATTTGTATGTAACTAGGAAAACATTGATTGGTGTCCCCTTGCATAAAATGTAGATTTATGAGCCGTCCAAGAGAATCTTAAGTAGAAAAGCAATGCAACATCCTTATTTTGATGATCTTGACAAATCTCAATTATGATTTTAAGCCATTACAAAATTGAGTGCGAAGCTTGGTGAGGCAATTTCAAGTTATTCATTTGAATTTAACCTTATCATGACCACCTATGATGTAGACATTATAAGAGCATCTCGAATTTCAAGAAATTCTATTCATGAGAGGTGTTGTGTGCAATAAGTATCTTGGAACTCCCAGTGAAGATGCATGACCAAGACTGACTAAGTTGAGAGACTGCCATGCCTATCTGTAAGTGCCTTCCATCTATTTTGGATGAGCTATTTCTTTTTATTCTTTTCCTTTGTGTATCTGTAACTAAACTAGTAAAAATTGATTGGTCCCTCCTTGCAAAAAATGCTAATTTTTGAACCATCAAAGAGATTCTCAGCCAAAAAAGCAATGCAACACCTGTATTTTGATGATCTTGATAAATCTCAATTCTAATTTGAAGCCATTATAAAAGAACGTGTGAATCTTTGTGAGGGAATCTCAAGCTACTCATTTGAATATAACCTCTAAATGAGAAACTATGATGTAGATATTAGAAGAGAATCTCGAATGTACATGAGTGACATTGTAAAATATCTGTGACAACAGCTCATACCTAAGGCATTGTAATGAGATTTACATGTATAATAACCTTCAATGCCTCGAAGGAGAGATTTTTGGTTGATTTGTAACCCATTTTTTGATCAATAAGAATGTTGTTTTCTAGAAATTTACTAGTTTTTTCTAACTTTAGTTGTTGTTGTACGGTCTATACAGATGCTAAGATGATTTGAAACCCATTCCTTACTCTTAACTTTACTCTTAACTACAGGAAATTCAATGGTCCCTACAACAATACTTTCATGCAAATTCCTTGTCAAAGCACTTTTCACCCCTGTGTTTACAGTCACACCTACTGCCCCTACATTATCAGTCCTAGGATAGGTAACAACATAAAAAAAAAATATCCTTCATTACATTTATAGGTTCCTTCCTACCACACATTATTACCTGTTCTTTACCTTTGATATCTTCTACAAGAGGAGTTAAAACAAAAGAATAACCATCTTTGACTATGGTGTAGGTATTTTCCCTACCATCATACAATGCCCTCTTGTCATATTGTCAAGGTCTTCCTACTAGGAGATGACAACAATCTATTGGAAGCACATCAAAAACAACACTATCATGATAAACACCAATTTGAAAGTCTACAATGACCTTTTCATTCACCAATAAAGATTGGTGATCATTTAACCATGAAATTATATAAGGACATTCATTAGGAATTCTTTTCAAGCCTAACTTGTTTACCATTTCACATTGACATCATATTTTTAGTTGAGCCAGAATCAATGACCACTCTACATACCTTGTCCTTGCACTTACAATTAGTGCTGAAGAAACGTTTCCTTTGCAAAGGTGCTTCCTCTTTTGCTACTTTCAAGATTGTCTTTCTAACCATCAACATTTCCCCTACTTTAGGATCTACCTTCTTACTTGCAAAATAATGGCTTTCACACTCCTCCTCTTGAACCAATTGTGCTCTCCTATCAATCTTCTTGTCTCCACTTGATGAACTACCAACCCTCTCAGGAAATTTCCATGAAGGATGGCTGAACTCATTGCATGTGTAGCACCTTCCTACAAAATCATTAGTACCTCTACTAGCACTATACCTTCCTCTACCTCTAAAACCAAAACCACCTCTAGAATCAACATTGTGATCTTTACCTTTGTTTGCTCCTTCTTGATTTTCATTTGACTGCTTTGATGTAGAAATCATTCCTCTTCCTCTTGCATTAGGACCATGATGCAATATCAGATTGCAAAAGTAGCTCTGATACCAATTTGATGCAATATAAATTGCTAAACAACACAAACATAGGGAACTTCTATCCCAAACTCATCTTGGAGAAGATCAATTGACAAATTCTTTAAAATTCACTATTCATTTCACCAATTTCACTTATCAACTCAACTAAATCCATAAAATTCACTTTGGACTACAAGGCTACCATTCATCAATTTTTTAAATCAGTAATCCACACTTTCATCAAATTCATCATAACACTATTAGAAATTTTGGATCATTACAACTTTCACTATTACCATCCATTTAACTTGATTCAATCAAGGAAAAAAGATCACCACTCATTCACTTCTCCCTTCAAACCTGTTATCAAACTTTCATGAAGCTGTAATCATCATAATTATAATTGAAACAATACCAAGATCATAATCACAAACGTTGTTTTATCATATTCCTTACTTTTAGCAATCAAAACACCATTTTGCTTACTCAAAACACCATGATTCCACATTGTTCAAGACATTAAAATGACAAACCTTGCTTCAGGACTTCTTCTAGACATGGAGTCACATTTTTCATCATCATTTAGATAGTTACAAATGCAAACCAAACACTCAAATCACTATCTACATAGAATCTCAGCTTCTTGCATTCAAAAGGCCAAAATTTTCCAAAACACCAAATCAGGTGTAACTTGCAAACCATAATGAATCTCTATAGGATAAATACATTTTTGAGTACCCATTTTTATCATTAAAAACATATCTCATTTTTAGGTACACTTGTTTTGGAACACACACCTGTTGTCTTGACTTCTTTGTTACTAAAGAGCCCTAAATAGGCCGATTTAACAAAGGAGACACCTTTAAAAAAACTCCAAATCACTTACAAACCATAAAAAGTCTTTATACAGATAGAAAAACTCACAAATAATCAATCTTCAAGGTAAGAAATTCCCAAAAATATAATTAAATAGTAAACCCTTGTTTATAGGCTTTTAAAGCACAACCAAGTGAGGGTTTTTAAGAAATATCACTACAAACCTCCAAATCACCTGCCACTATTGCAAATACCTATAAATAAGTCTTCCTAAACATAATAACCCTTATCCATATCAAAAAATATTCTATTCCAACCGTTCCAACTTGTAGGCACCATCTTTCATATGGAAAACTTAGATTTTCCTTTTGGACTAGCAACAATCTTCATATCCACGCCTTCCCTGTTAATTTTTGACACACTTTCCACTCAAAAACATGTTAAATAAACATAAAAAATCATCCATCCCAACATTCTACTAGCCTATAATGGTGGGATGGAGAATATTTTCCTTATAAGACTCAAAATCACAGAGTGAGGATCACTGCCCGGGACACAGAAAACTGCTTTTCCTTCTTTTATTTCTCAAAACTAACCTTCCAAATTATTTGTGAATGAAAATAAGTCTACCTAAAATGAGATAACACAAGGATTTAAACTTTTGAAGTTCCTAAATTACCAATATAAGATAAAATCCATGGATAAAGTGCCGCAAACTCAGAAACAAGGGGATTTTATTTCAAAATCTGATTACAAAGATTCAACTTCTATTTTTTCCATGCCTTTTCATTCTTTTTAGAGCTTTTACAATAGTTATGAAAGTTCCTTTTCAGTTTCCAATTGACCAAAATCTTTCCTCTCCCACTTTGTCTCTTCACATTCTGATTTTTTCCTTTTCATAATTTTGGAAACCTTATCACCTAGGGACAAAAATGACATTTTTTTGTATCTTGACTCTATTTAATTCCTAAAGACCTTTCAATGACTTAGAATGGCCTTTACAATTCCTTCATATTTTGAAAACTCAATTCTTTACAAATTTGTTTTCAGAGTCAAGGTGCTTCTACACCAGACCACCTCTTCCTCTCACTGATTTCTCTTATCTCATCTTAAGCTTCTCCTCCACTCTGATTTCCATTTGATAACAATCCTCTACACTCCTAGGGTTAGCCAAAACCAATTCATATTTTATGTTTAACCTCAAACCACCAATATATCTTGTAAATTTTTCATCTTCATTCTCATGATGACTAGACCTTAAACTTAATTTATAAAACTCCCCAGTATAAGACTTAATATCCATTTCTTTCTATCTTCAGCTTTGCAATTTCTTAAACATTTTAACTTAATGATCCTTGGGTAAGAACTTACCTTTGATTTTTGATATCATCTTGTCCCATGAGGTGATTTTAGACTTGCCTTGCTTCCTCCTCTCAAATTGAAAGTAGTTCCACCATACCAAAGCATGGCCTTGCAACTTTGTCTTTTCAATCCTTACTCTTTGCTCCTCAGGAACCTCATCACATTCAAAATGATTATCTAATGCAGCAATCCATTCAAGTATTTCTTCATCATTTAAACTTCCACCATATTTAGGAACATCAATTTTTACCTTAGGCTTGTCATCTCTAACTACCCTTACCAACTTTGCAATCCTTTGGTCTTTTGGATCAAGTTATTCTTCCATGTCTTCAAACTCATCATCTTCTTCTTCATCTGATTCACTCTCTTCCACATCCCTTCTTTTTTTTGTCTCCAAGGCTATGATTCTTTCCTCCAACTCTCTAATTTCTCTAGCATGTTTGTCCTTTATCTCCTTCATCTCTTTAGCCATATCTTTGTTCTTTGGAGGAATCTTTGAATACCAAACTCTTCAATTCTTCCTTGCTCTTCACAACCTGAAAAATGAAAAAAATTCTACTCCTTGAAGTTTTGATACCACTATGATGCAGAGTGGCAGGGGAAGCAACTTCCTTTTCAAAAGCTTCTCTCAAATACTCTATATGCACACACCAACTTCACTATTCCACACAACAATGCAACTTGACCACTCAATTTGACTCATACAACCAGACATCTCAATAGGACTTGGGGATGATTTAAACAATCTACACACAACACAACATGACCAAACAAATAGACCTTACACCCAAAAACATCCACTCTTCCATGGCTTCTACACAAGATGCAACTTTGCAACATTCACCGACTAAGATAGTCAAAATAAAAAATGATTAAAGGAATTGAACAATCAATGAAACATGGTTTTATACTCCTAATACCATCCTCCACAAGTTCCCAAAAGCACAAGATCAAAAACCCAAAAAAAATGTATCAAAAGATTGATTTACAAGCCATAAACAAGGCTTAACTAGGCCTACATAAGGAAGCTTTCAACTTTTCAAGGAACACCCCAACACCCCTATGATGCAATATCAAGGTGGAGGAACACATAATTAGGCTCAAGGAATCAAGTTCCAACTCAGATTCAAGTTTCCAACACAACTTTCATCAAATCAACACTATGGCTTCCCAATTCACTAGTAACAACAAATAGACCTATCCTTTAGAAAAGGTTGTAAGAATACCAACTCAACATCCAAATAGCATCCATGCATCATCAAAAACACTAAACCAAGCTTACACATGAGATTGTTATGCAACAACAAAAAGAAACTTCAAGTCACCCTGCTCAAAGGCTACTAGAATTAGCCCAATTTTACACATAAAGTATTCTTTAAACTTCTTGCCACCACAAGATCTCTTAAACAGTCTCAAATTGTGCTACAAAACCATAGATTCTCTGATAAATTCTTTAATACAGGTCTTCTAAGGTGATGCTCCAACAAACCCTCCTATTTCACCCTAAAACCTAGGGTTTCTCTGTAACTCCACTCTACTGGCCATAAAAACTCAAACCAAAGTTCAAAACATCTTTGCCCAGGTCTGCAGAAACCCTCCAAACCTTTCTACACTCAGTCCATTCACAAATTCACCAATACACAACCTATATCCTTCATTTTCTCTAGGAAAACTCACATACCCGACCTAGGACATCACTAGAACTCAATTTTCTTGACTCCCAACACTATAGCAACTTATTAGAAAATTATGCAAAGTGCATTCTAAAGACCATTTTCATACATTTACAAGGGGAAACATGACCTAGGGCATCAAATAACTTCTGCAAACCTCTATATTTCACTCTAAAACAAATTGAAACATGAATAGGACCCCTAAATACACCATTCCACCAGGTTTCATAATTTTCCCTCACACATGGAATCACTTCGAGCTATATTCAACCGGATCAATCCCTAAAGGGTCCAAAGAGAAAAATGGCTGCAAACGATAGCATGAGGTTACTCGAACACTGTGATACTTAGAAATTTTTCATCTAATCCTATGGGACCATGTTGGGACCCTCTACAATAACCTCTCTTGGTTTTTGTTATCTCAGAGTGGTTTTCTTGTGGTGTCCAATTTTCAGTTGATGGAAAAAGTGTCAAATGCAAGTAGTGGAAAGTTGCAAATTCGTGCAACTTTCATTCTCCAACTCATCTGACCAAATGGACTGCTCCAACACATCTAAGTATGAATTTTTACGCTAGGCATGGTCCTCTTTCATACCCAAACATGCAGAATCGCTCTGAGCTATGTTCAACCGGATCAATCCCTTAAGGATCCAAAGGGCAAAATGGCTGCAAACTTCAACATGAGGTTACTCAAACACCGTGACACTTAGAAACTTCTCATCTGATCCTATGGGATTACGTTGGTCCCCTCTACAATAACCTCTCTTGGTTTTTGTTATCTTGGAGTGATTTTCCCGTGGTGTCCAGTTTTCAGTTGATGGAAAAAGTATTAAATGCAAGCAGTGGAAAGTTGCAAGGTGGTGCAATTTTCATTCTGCAACTCGTGAGACCAAATGGATTGTTCCAATTTGTCTAAATAGGCATGTTTACACTATGAATGGTCATCTTTTACACCCAAACATGTGGAATCACTCTGAGCTATGTTCAACCAGATCGATTCCTTAAGGGTCCAAAGGGAAAAATGGCTGCAAACTTCAGCATGAGGTTACTCGGACACCGTGACACTTAGAAACTTCTCGTCTAATCTTATGGGATTGCATTTGTCCCCTCTATAATAAAATATCTTTGTTTTCATTATCTCAAAGTAGTTTTCCTGTAGTGTCCAATTTTTAGTTAATGGAAAAATTGTCAAATGGAAGCAGTGGAAAGTTGCAAAGTGGTGCAACTTTTGTTTTGCAACGTGTGTGACAAAACAAAATATTCCAACACATCTAAATATTCATGCTTATGGTAGGCATGGTCATCTTTCACACCCAAACATGCGGAATCACTCCGAGCTACGTTCAACATGATTGATTCCTTAAGGGTCCAAAGGGAAAAATGGTTGTAAACTTTAGCATGAGGTTACTTGGACACCGTGATGCTTAGAAACTTCTCATCTAATCCTATGGGATTATGTTGAGCCCCTCTACAATAACCTATCTCAATTTTTGTTATCTCAGAGTGGTTTTTCCGTAGTGTCTAGTTTTCATTAGATGGAAACAATGTCAAATGGAAGTAGTGGAAAGTTGCAAAGTGGTGCAACTTTCATTATGAAACTCGTGTGACCAAAAAAACTATTCCAAGGAATCTGAATAGGAATTTTTACACTAGGCATGGTCCTCTTTTGCACCTAAACATGCGTAATCGCTCTGAGCTACGTTCAACTAGATCGATCCCTTAAGGGTCCAAAGGGAAAAATGGCTGCAAACTTTAGCATGAGGTTACTTGGACACCATGATTCTTAGAAAATTATTGTATTATCCTATGATATTTTATTGGGCCCCTCTATAATAACCTCTCTCGGTTTTCATTATTTTGGAGTGGTTTTCCCGTGGTGTCCATGGTGCAGGAGCACCCAGTACACACAATTTCAACAATTCATCCTTTGAAGGAAGGCATTAGAAATTTAGGGGTATTTGAGTAAATTAATGTTAAATAAGGTCTCTGAGACTATTATTCATGTAATTGGGGGGTTTTTAAGGTTATTTGTTCCAAAAATGCAAAAGGTTGCATAAAAATGTACTTATTGTCAACAAATTGTTAAAAGTGCAAAACTAGGCAATTAGGGGTCTAATTGATAAAAAGTTGGTTTCCAATGTCCAACTAATTAAAATTCAAGTTTTAGGATGTTTTTAAGGGTGGTTAGATGTTAAATAAGCCTCTCATGGTCAAGGCATCATTGTTGAATTGTTATAATGAAAAAAAGGTTGCTTTCTTGAAATTTATGTGTGTAAAATTGCTGTTAAAATGTGTGGTACGACCTTTGTACGACCTTGACAGGATCAACCCTATTATGGTTGGAAAGAGGAGAGTGTAAGCTTTCATTTGAAAGTGGTTTGGTGAATTTTCATTAAGTTTAGAGGATTTTATTGACATTTTACTGAAACTGCCCTGTTTTGGTGTAAATTGGTGGTTTGAGAGTATTAAAATGAGTTTTTAGGGCATTCCACCTACTGTAGCAATTGTAACTCGGTGGAATGACCCCATTTGTTGTAAAATAGATTTCCAAATTATCTACAGGTCAGAGGAAGTGTGTTTGTGGGTTTTGGGTGTTTCCCTAGGTTGAATTTGTGTGATTTTCCTTGGGAAAGTGAGGAACTAAATGATAGTTTATGAGTTTTTTGAAAGAAATAACCTATGTGATGAATTTTAAAGCTTGTGTAGGAATAATTATGAGTGTTTGAATAGGTGGCAGGGTCTGGAAAGGTCTAGAGGTATGATTTACAATAAACCCTCCTTTTGAAGGCCTAGAATCAAGGGTTTTTGGTTTTGCTATGTTGGAAGAGTGATTTCTAGAAACTAGTGGTAGATTTAGTAGTTTTTGGGAATTTTAATTGCTGCCCCAAGGTTTCATAAGGTTTGGTGGAGTTTAAAGTGTACCTTCTTTGTAAAAGTGGGCTAATTCTACTAGACCTTGGACACGGTGTCTTAATGTTTTTCTATGTTTTGACAAATGAATCTTACTTGTAAATTTGGAAATGTCTTTTTGATGGAATATGGATGCTATATGGATGATCAGTGGGTGTTCTTATAGTTTTCTTTGAGGAATCGGTCTTTCAGTTGCTCAGTTGTGAATTGGAAAGCCATAGGGCTAACCCTATGGAAGTTGTGCTAGTTATTTGATTTTGAGTTGGTGTTTGGTTTTCAAAGCTTGGTTGATTGTTCCTCCATCCTACTCTACATCAGAGTGGTATCAAAGCAAGGAAGTAGATCTCTTGAAGATTACAGGAGAAGCATTTGAAGATACAAGACATTATGGACTTCAGAAGGTTAGATGAGAAAGAAGAACAAATGAGGCATGCTACCTTCCAAACCAGATGCAAATGCAGAGGTAAGATCTGTAAAGTAATGATTGATTCAGGTTCTTTGAGTAATGTTGTTTTAGAACAAATGGTTGAAAAATTGCATTTCACAAGGCTAAAACATGAATCACCTTACAAGGCATATTGGGTAAATGATAGTCAACATGTTGTGGTTAGAGAGCAAGCATTGGTAGATTTTGAAATTGTTCCTTATAAAGATGTTCTATTATGTGATATTATGCCTATAAGGGATTATCATATGATACTAGGAAGGGTTTGGCAATATGATAGATTTGCTATGCATGATGGGAGGCTTAATGTGTATGAAATTGAAAAGGATGGGCAAAGGTATAATTTGAGTTGTTTGTAGGAAGAAGGGACACAAAGAAGGATAGGGATCTGTGGAAAAAGAGAGATGCTGGAGCAAAAGGAACAAGGGAACCTGGAAGAGACAATAGGGCATAGCATAGTTGCAATGGAGAAAGGAAAACACCATGAAGAAGCATTGGGAAGGACAGTGTAGATTGAATACATAAGAGAGACAAGGGAAGTGAAGGTCAAACATGAAATGACCTTAAAAGAGCAAGGTAAGTTTGAAGGTTGTGTTGTAGATAAAGGACATAAAGAAGTTTTTTCATTGAAGGTTGTGGTATTCTAGGGTAGACACCTATGAAAAGTACAGTGGTACAAGAAGCTAAGACAAAGTATTGTGAGAAGAAGGCACTTGGGGTAGAGATCTCTCAAAGAGAAGAGAATAAGAATGTAGGAGAATTATCAATGGAGAACCAAGAAATGCCTAGTGAGGTCTATAAAGGTGAGAAGCAATGCCTACTGACTGGACAGGGTACTGAGCAGCCAAAAAAGTCTGATAACAAAGAAGATGAGTTGTAGCAGGGCAGAAGATCTGATGACAGGGAAGTTTTGGAGGCTGAGAATGTTAAAGGAGAAAGAAGAGATATAGACAAGATAGTTGGGAAGGATGGAGAAATCCATGAAATGCTTGGAAATTATAACAAGATCATGATTGGGGCAGTGGAGTGTCCCTTAACAATAGATGTAAGTGATAAGAAGACAGAGACTATGAATACAGTGAAATATGTGATAGAGGATACAGAGGTCAATAAGATAATGGTACTGATGCAAAGCCTAAATGTCAAGGAACTTAAAGGTGTAGAGAAGATGAAGGAAGAGGAAGATGTCTTTGAGGATGCTCATGAAGACTTATTGGAAGAAGAAGAAGATAAAGTAAAAGAAGGGGCAGTGAGTGAGTTTGTAGGAAAGTGTGAAGTTAATGAGAAAGGTGCAGTCACTTTAACTGATGAAAAAGATCAACTAAAATGGATAAGTGAATTTCCAAGGAAGAGTTGATAGTGAATGGCCTAGTGAAGGCTAAAGGAAAAAAATTTGGAAAGTCTCCAATTAAGATGGAGCAGAAAACAGAGAATATGGAGTGGATAGGGGTTGTGTATGCTACTGTGCAGGTTATTTTTAGCATTGGAAAGTTGAGAAAAGTTGTGAGGAGGAAAATGGAGAGGCAGAGAATGAAGAGGATTGCTTGCTATTTCTTTGATTTGATGATTTTGATGATAGAGGTTAAGCCAAGAGTCAAAATTAAAGGTGAAGCATATGGTGTGGTGTTGTGTGAACATGTTGAGAATGTTGGGAGTAATTGGTTGAGGTATGTAAGTGTAGGTCTGAGATTGACAGTGCAAAACCAAGGAATCAATTCAAGCAAGGGAATGCTACACATGGACAAGACAAATCCAAAGGTCAAGATGAAGCATCTACAAGGAGTATCAGAGGATGGAGATCCAACTTTGTTGTAGGTGAAGGCTTCCAAGAGACTTGGAAGAATTTTCAAGCCAGGGTGCATGGTGCAGGAGCACCCAGTACACACAATTTCAACAATTTATCCTTTGAAGGAAGGCATTAGAAATTTAGGGATATTTGAGTAAATTAATGTTAAATAAGGTCTTTGAGACTATTATTCATGTAATTGGGGGGTTTTTAAAGTTATTTGTTCCAAAAATGCAAAAGGTTGCTTAAAAATGTACTTATTGTCAACAAATTGTTAAAAGTGCAAAACTAGGCAATTAGGGGTCTAATTGATAAAAAGTTGGTTTCCAAGCATCCATAGCTTGTTTGAAAGTACCTATTTTCGGCTTTGATATATTTTTCCAAGCATCCATAGCTTGTTTGAAAGTACCTATTTTCGGCTTTTAGCCATAGCAGCAAGGTAATGAACTGTTTGATAAAATGCTTTGATAGAAATGTATGAAAAATGTGTTAGCATAAACAAGGCAGTGAACTCTTTGAAAAAATGCCTCAAAGAATTGTGGTTTTATGGTGATGGAATGGCATGACGAATGCCATGGCAAGCAAATTTCTATGGATTTCCATGGCATTCCATCACCATTGAGACTACATTTCTTTGAAGCTTTCTTTCAAACAGTTTGCTACCTTTTCTATGCTATTGCTTATTAGTATGCTTTGATAGATTTTTTCCAAGCATCCATAGCTTGTTTGGAAGCACCTATTTTAGGCTTTTAGCCATAGCAACAAGGAAGAGAAATGTTTGATAAAATTCTTTAGTAAACATGTATGATAAATGTAGTAGCATAGACAAGGCAACGAACTATTTTTAAAAATGCCTCAAAGAAATGTAGTCTCATGGTGATGGAATGCCATGACAATCCACAAAAATTTGCTTGTCATGGCATTCCACCACCATGAGACCACATTTCTTTGAGGCATTTTTTTGAAACAGTTCATTCCCTTGTCTATGTTATTTCTTACTATTATGCTATGATAGATTTTTTCTAAGCATCCATAGCTTGTTCGAAAGCACCTATTTGAGGCTTTTAGCCATAGCAGCAAGGCAATGAACTATTTGATAAAATGCTTTGATAGACATGTATGAAAAATGTGTTAGCATAGACAAGGAAGTGAACTCTTTGAAAAAATGCCTCAAAGAAATGAGGTCTCATGGTGATGGAATGCCATGACAATCAAATGCTTTTGATTGTCATGGAATTCCATCAAGTCATGAGACCTCATTCTTTGAGGCATTTTTTCAAAGAGTTCACTGCCTTGTCTATGATATTGCTTACTATTATGATTTTGATAGATTTTTTCCAAGCATCCATAGCTTGTTCGAAAGCACTTCTTTTAGGCTATCAGCCATAGCAACAAGGAAAAACTTGAACTATTTGACAAAATGCTTTGGTAGACATGTATCAAAAATGTGGTAGTATAGACAAGGCAGTGAACTATTTGAAAAAATGCCTCAAAGAAATGTGGTCTCATAGAATTCCATGACAAGCAAATGCAATTGGCAACTGCTCCTAGTTATTAGTTATCCAATGTGAAGTAATTGCATAACTGCTTAGGTTGACTTTGTAAAAACTATATTGTAATTGAAATTTTGTCATCTATCAACATCTAGTTATTAGTTATGCAATGGGAAGCAATGGTTTGAGTTTGAAAGATGTGCTATTCAATGTAATCAATGTTATGAATATAAACTACAAAAATCTATTTTTTACTAAGTTACCAGTTTGATTTTGGGTTTGAGTTCTAGTTCAAGAACCTGGTTCGCCAGTTCGGGAAATTTTTTTTTGGGGTTGGGTTTGTTTTGGGTTTGGTAATACAAAAACATTAAAAAATCAGAAATATATACATATTTGTAGTAGTAATTAAGTTCATAATACACCACCATATTAATAGTCAAATAACATAGCAAAAATACACCACCACTTTCATAGTCAAATATTAAAATATTAGTGATACTCGAATGTCATGATAAAAAAATTATAAATTAAAGTTCAAACATAAAAATGTCAAGTGTTTACAATCAGCCATTATTGATCATTGACCAATCTGAAAAGTGTGAACATTTTTCTGCGTGGAAGGCAACAAGAAAACAGTGTTACATAATTATTTACAATGTGAAAGAGCCAAAACCTTTTTCTTGCATATCGTAGAAGAATCTCAATGATTTTTTGGGTGTCCTTGCCTTGGAATGGAACTATCCAAAGCCATGAATGATTGACTAGGAATTATGAGAAAGAAATAAGATATATCATGCAACTTGTTGCAATTTCTTTCCTTGGGAAAAAGGGTAAAGTTTTCTTTTTAGGGAGAATCTCCTTTAGAGTTTGAACACATTGATAATTTTCAAGATAGACTTAGCCAAATATGTCATCTAGGTTTGAAGCTTTTAGGTAAAATGTTTGCTTCTTAAAATTTTGTTCAAAATTCAAGATGCAGGCTCTCCTCCCTTAGGGAAGAGAAGGCCTATCAAACCTAACACTCTTATGAAACACTTCTTAAGTTCTTGTTGATGTAGTATTAGATGCGAAGTTTCAAAATAGGCATGGTTATATAAATTCTCATCTCAGGACTATCATTGCATCAAATTAAGAATTTTCAATCCTTTATGATCTAGACAAGAGAAGTATGGAGTAGTGTTCCAATGCTAAAATATTATTATGAATCTCTTTGCTATGAGTGGTTCAAAAATGAGGAATCTGTCTTCTGCACCAAATGAGAAATATTCACAATATGTGCTAGGAAGGAATAAGTCCATAAGATCGAGTATGCAAGAACTGAGAATTGCAAAATTGGCTTATGTTTGACTTCCACACAGAAATTTTCACACTTTTCGATGTTCACACATAAGTCAAAAAGTAGTTGTGCGTAAGTTGTAAAGTATATACTTGAATACACATAACTCATATTTAGTGAACCATGAATTTATAATGCAAATATGGACACCATCGATAAAAAAGATTTGTATTAAAAGCAAATAGCCATGTACGCATACATCAATATATGTCGATATAAGTATAAAATATAGCTACAAATAGCCATATAGGCTTACGAGAATGCCATATAGGAATACAATTTCAAATATATCCAATACAAAATATGTACAAAATTGCCATGTAGGCATACAGCAAAGGTCTCTACATTCAAAATTCATTTCTCTCAATGCTCTGGTTCAAATAAAATTTTCTTTCCCTTTGCTTTGCGATCCAATGGCAATAAGTTTGTCACCTGTTTCTACTATGCTCAAGGAGTGCTCCTACTACTCCTAGGGTTTAGCTCCTGGTGAAGTTTTAACTATTACAATAAGAAGTAAAGACATTAATATATAGAAATTACATTATAAAAATTGATATATTTAACAAAATAATCACTTACAGCCATCTCACGATCACTCTCCTCGATGGAAATATTTGCACACCGATGTTGAAGCATGCTCAAGCCCTATATAAACCATCCAAATAGGAATTAAACTACGACTCAATAATGGTTTGATTTTTCACTAGAACTAGTTCATCTATAACAACGAATATAAATTAAAATTTAGTAATTTGCCTCATACCTCCCCTATCAAAGCCATTGAGGATTGTATAGCGGGGGAAACACCAATATCCATTTCCCTCATAACATTTGGTGGTGTTTTTGTCACCAACATCTGAAAATAAAATAAAAAATTATTTAATCACAAAAAAGTTACAATAGCAATCCACGTGATGACTTATAATGTATGAGATCTAATGAACAAAATTTTGAGTACAAGTATTAAACTATATATTTCTAATTATTAGTTATCAAATTTGAAGTAATGCTTTAAGTTTGAATGTTGTGTAATGCAACGTAACCAACAATATGAATATAAACTACACAAATCTATTAAACTTAGAATTCATTATTTAAGTTCTCTTTATTCTATATTACCTCCGTGAACATTTGAGAAAATCTACTGGCACTAGGAGGTGTTTCCTTGAAACCTCCAACATTACCCTATTCAACATCCAAAATCACATATTAAAATACCATTCGTAAAACAATGCTATTAACATGTCATAAATTTATAATTGTTTACTAGTTACATTGCCCACTGATAGGTGTACTTCAAAAATAAGTAGGGGGAGGACTGGTGTATCCAATCTCAACACTATGACCCTGCAATTTTATTAAAATAATAAAACTAAATTAGTTAATCTTTCATTTCACAATAAATATTTAATAAATTAAATTAAATGAACGTGTTGAATTTTACCTAAGTGCCAATGCCATATGCATCATGCAAAATGTCAGCCATCCTCTCCATCCCCATAGATGCATATGGATTAGGCTGTGTAGTAGCATATGGATCCTACATAACACCCTCCTGAGTGTCAGTAGGGTCATACAAACAACTCGCCCCGCAAGATTGAAAAACATGGGTTCAAAGGCCACCACCTGAAGACTCCCCTGGATGGTGTTGTACAATAGGGCTAGTGTGATGGATGACACTCTGGGTCAAAATTGTGATCGCCTGCAATGTCTCTTCCTTCACAATGGCAGGCATCACAATGTGCTCACGAGGCGGCCTAGTGAGAGGTCGTCTCCCTTGCCATGCAGGGTCTAGCTGTGCATCAGGCCTATCCTAAGCTGAATCCCCACCTCCTTTGGAACTCCCTCATATCAAAATAATTTGGGATTTGGTTCAATACAAACTCACTATATAGTTTCCTAAGAAAATATTGGGGGACTTCACAATTATTGTACGGTGGGCAATCAAAGACCAAATACCATCTATCATAAAAATAGTTCCTAATCTCTTGTGGTGGCACCAATGAATAGGAAACCTCTTTGCATTGAGGGTAAGATTTTGATTTGTTTTAGGGTTAGTGAATAGAGAGCACAAATCACCTTTAGTAATTTTTAAATCTTTTACTTGTTTATATGATAATTTGTTTGCATAATATGACCTGGCTGCCTGCCTCCTATCTTGCCATCTAGATATTTGTTGAGCAATTGCATCTACATTTCTTAACATCTCTTTCAATGAATTTTTTAGAAGCATTCTTTCTGTGGTTGAAGCATTTGGATCACTCAACCTACTGATAAGATCCTCAAGTTTTTTTCTATTGTTCTCAATTTCACTCATATTTTCTTGAGTGTTAGGAGGGTATTGAGTGATTGGTGGGGGAGGTTGATTTTGTTATTGAGGTTGATTTTGTTGAGGATTTGTTGAGAATTTTTCTATTGAGGATTTTCCTCCTCTTCTTGTTGAGGATTTTCAGGATTTCCTACAATTTTTTTAAAAAACAATCAAATCTAACCTAAAACAAACAAAATCAATTTCAAACTAAGAAATTCAAAACAAATAGAAAACAATACTTACCTCCCACACCTTTTTGTCATCGTGGCACCATAATTGCAAAGAAAATCCAACTATTGTTGATGAAATTCGTAGAAATCCTTCCTCCTAGAACGTGAGTGCAAAAGTGAGGGTTATTGGCCGTGAGTAGAGCTGACAAACAGTAAATAGAAAATGATACAATGTTCATTTTTTTCTTTTAAAACCACATAACGCGAGTGTGTTATAACGTGCTTGTGTTATCACTTTCCAAAAACTTTTTTCCATTTGGCCACAAAAGTGCAACCAACTTCATGCACCCACCCTATTTCCATTTTGAATTAAATTAATTCAAAATATGGATTTTATGAGATAATAAATTATCAATTTTCAGATTATTTACTAAAATGAATTGTTAGTTAAGAATGTGATATCATTTTAAATTTCATTTATTTAAAATGAGGGAAATGTTAATTTTGACAATTAAATAATTAAAGATAATTACTTAATTTAGAAGATATGATTAATAATTAAGTAAATTAATAAATTCATTTAATTATGAGAATTAGTGACATATTAAATAAATATATGAAATTCATTTATTTAATAATCAGGAAGAAATAAATGAAGAATGGTAATTTAAATAAATTAAGAGATTTATTTAATTAGGGGAAGACTTAGACAATTAATGACATATTTAATAAATAAATAAAATTTATTTATTTAATAATCATGAAGAATAAAAGGACATGAATTAATTAAATAATTATGAATTATTTAATCAATAGTCGAATGTGGACCAATGACATAATTAAATGTCATAATTATGCTAGGACGAAAGTGGTAAAAATAGAGCTTGCAGGCCTAGGTCATTTTTAAGTGTCTATATTTTGTCCCTCTTTGTCATATTGTAGCATGTCGCATTGTCACCAAAAAAAAGTCAAAGCCATGCCCTAGTGAAGGTATAGAGTATCAATGCGCCCTCAGAAAATTTTTCAAATTTTGGGCTGGCAGTAGAAAAATTTGGAAAGGGTCCCAATAAGTCAATTTGATGACCAAAAAAATGATGGCGCAGATGGTTTCAAATTCTGACACATTTAAAGCAACCAACGGGGTGGTCAAAGTTGGTCAATGGAGCTTCCAATAATAACCTAGTTGACAAATGTCATTTTGACTTTTTATAAATAGGTTGAAAAAGGGGTGAAATTCAATTCATTTTCACTATTCACATTGCGAATTTGAGAGCTTAGAGTGAAGAGGACTATAGCAAGGATGGTGATTCCAGTGACAGAGCACTGTGACAAGATCATACAGACCTATAGCTGGCCAGAGGGCTCAAAGCCAATGGTATGTACCCCTAACCCCATTTGTAATTTTCTCATTTTGCATGTCAAAGTTAGGGTTTTAGGGAAAACAACAAATGCGCCATGATGCATATGCATGCACGTAAGTTGCATTTGACTTCACGTTTGACACATTTGATGCATCGCGATGCAAGTGCAAGTGATTTTTAGGGTAGGCCAAGGTTTTGTGACACATTTTCCAAAAACTACGATGCATTCACTTTTTTGAGCTGCATTCGAAAGTTAGAATGCCACATTTGTCACTTTGTGATGCAATCACCTATTGGAGTGACACATTTGAATGGAGCAACACATGTGTCATATATCGTGATGCAAGTGCTCTAATGCGATGCAATTGAATGACAGAATGATGCAATCGACATGTCATGACGCATTTGAAGTAGGACACAACGCAATTGTTGTTTTGTGATGCAAGTGTAGGCAACATGATGCATTTGACTTTTACTTTTACTATGGCTAATTTTGATGCTTTTTGAATTTGAAATTCTTTTTGATGATACTGATAATTGTCTAGAAGGTACTGACAAGTTGTCTGGCTTTGTGCAGAGACAAATAGCCCCTATATACATGTGAGAGAGAAGACCGTCAACTTTCCAGTTTGCTAATCAGCTGACTCTGTGGGAGCGACGATGATTGATGTCACTAGGTTTGTTTTATACTGCCTATATGCTCGCTATCTAGGAAAATAGGTGACTACTGACTGTGCTATGTAAGTAATGGCATTCAGAGACATGATCTTTCCACCTGCCAATAGGAGCTCGATGACCATTACACTTGAGGATGTTTACCACATTTTACGCATGCTGATCCGAGGAGAGTGGATCATCTATGACCCTTGCCATGGCCATTAGACCTTCATAGCGTACTATTGGGATGAGGGCATAGGACTTGGTAGCCAGGGTTATGAGATCCGCTGGGAGTTTATGGCAAAGCTTTATGCTCATTTCGATGCATTCCTGGCGACACAGATTGGTGGGATATTGATTGTCGCAGACATGGGTTCCCTATTTGCTAGGGTGATGTCCTCATTGGAATGAGGTGGGATAGGACTATGTATGCCTGGGGCCCTTGTTTATTGGGCACACTCTACCACCAACTGCACAAGGTTGTCTATAGGAGGGTAGAGATTATATCATGATTTGGGCTTAGGAGCACATAGTGATATTTCATCTGCCTATTTAGAGACCGCAGCTAGCCGAGGGGATGCCCTATGTGTATTACTATGCCAGTGCTCTTCAGTAGACATGGATGGGGGAGACAAGTTGGTGGTTGCATCGAGTTGATATTATGGTGTCCATCTAGAGACCATATAGAGACTGCCAGCAATGGGATGTTGAGGTGGACCATCTCAGCCTTTGCTGAAAGTATTGCTACCTAATTGGGAGAATAGTGCAAAGCCAACTGATCATAGAGATGTACCTTCCATAGTGTGTCCTATGATAGTTTAGAGAGTAGCAGGGTCTACCCACAAGGACAACCAAGTATGCTCATTCTTTCAAAGAGTCAGCTTGGGGACTAGCAATTATGGTAGCCTTTGCTAAGAAACAGATCAATGGGCTAGGAGCCTAGCAGTGGGGATGGAGAGGTGGGATTGCAGATTCTAGGACCATGATCGATTATGACATATGGTGGCAGGCACATAGACCAATGTCGCTGATAGATCTAGATGGGCCAACACCTATGGATAGGAGGTCAGTTATTCCTCATGTGCCAAGAGTCAGGCGAGGGGGTAGAGAGGGTGATAGAGGCAGGGGCCAAGGGAGGGATGGAGGCTAGAGATAGAGGAGGGATGGCTAGAGATAGGGAAGGAGAGTGTGACCATGTGTGGCCAGAGTGGGACTAGATGCTATCCCAGATGTGGTTGAGGAGGGGGAGAGAGGGGAGGAGGAGCAATCAAGACAGGAGGAGGAGGAGAGACATGAGGAGTAGCCGAGGAAAGAGGAGGAGAGACAGGAGGAGCAGCCGAGGTAGGAGGAGGAGGAGAGACAGGAGGAGCAGCCAAGGTAGGAGGAGGAGGAGGAGAGATAGGAGGAGGATGTGGTTGAGGAGGATGTTCATGTAGATGTTCCTTAAGGTGAGGGAGTTGGTGGAGAGGATGTCACTAAGGATGATGATGATGATGATGATGATGATGATGATGATGATGATGATGCCATGGATGAGGTCAAGAGACTCCTGAGATTTATGATGGTGGAGGGAGATGAGGAGATACCATCCAGCTCAGTGCTACCCCATGATTCCATGATAGACCAGAGGGTGGCAGACCTTCAGAGGAGACTAGATGAGAGTGTTGCATAGGTCCGAGCACTGTAGGAAAAGCTAGAGGTGGCTTGGGTAGAGGGGGATTAGGAAGTGATTTCCCAGCAAGAGTCAACATAGTGGTGTGTAGATTTTGCAACACTATGTTTAGGGCCCTCAAGGGATATAGCTCGTGAGCTAGCCAGGGTGACCACTTGGTATGGGTAGTACAAGACCCTCTACGATCAAGTGGTGCCACTTGAGTGACGAGATCCTATACCAATGGTTAGAGGTCAGGGAGTGGGAGCAATAGTAGGAGCCATACCAGTGCAGGAGGGTCCACCTCATTAGGTCACACATCAGGACATAGGTCCCACCACTCACATAGGCATGCCTCGAGTCATCATTCAAGCCGTAGTCATGGGTCCACTAGTTTAGTACAAAGATAGCCACTAGTGATAGATCCTTCAGCGTCACAGAGTCAGGTCACAGTGTCATCACAGGTGTCTATTACCATGGAGATGATGCCATCCGTGTTAGTTCCATTGGTTGCACAGACAAAGGCAGCTATAGGTCCACCCATTATCTCAGTGCCAGTCACAGATCCTTAGCCACCACACTCTTTGCCATGAGGGGATGATGAGAGCCTATCCTAGGGGCATGTTTGCTACATTTGGTTCTTTGTTATGAAACATTATGTATAGATCATTGAGCCTATAAGTTCCATTTTTGGGATATTTTTTGACTCTATCCTATGACATTGTATATTTTGGAGATGATGCTATATGATGATGCAATTTTGATGTGCCCTACATGTGTGTTATGCGATGTTATTTGATTTATGCATTATGATATATGTGATGTGATGCTTTATGTATGGTGTTGATTTATGATGTATGATGGTACTATTTATGTCTTTCCATGTATGTCCTATGATGCTTACTTATTATATGATTCCATGATGTTGCAATGCTTATTTATATGTTATGTTGATTTTGTGATGATGGTGATAATGATATGCATAATATATTTATTTGAATGGATGCCATGTTTATGATAATGTTAATGCAATATGCAATGCTATGGATGATATATGTATGGACCTAATGCAATGTTTATATGATCATGGATGCACCTATGTTTTTGTATGTCACAAGATATCCTCATGAGATGGATGAGAGAAAATGACCAGACCAAAGGAGATGCATCTTAGTTCCTAGACCAAATCCTTCAAAACTTTTCCATAGAACTTTAATATTTATTGCTCTTAATCATCATTGGGCAGACTATTGTAATGGCCAAAAAACACCATGATATGACATAGATCAAGGTGTGCAAGGTCATATCATTCACATAAGACAAGCAATCACAGACAAGGATGATCATGATTAATACTAAGAGCGTGATTGCCCCATTCTTTTTGTCATAATCAACCACAAGCAGAAAACACAAGAAGGACAATTCATGAAACATTGTTACTTCTCTAAATCCTGTTTCTAGGACATCCTTGAGAAGCTAGCAACATGATTGCCAAAATACAAAATAGATCCCTTATCATGATACGTCACTATTTTTCTAAATCCCAAAATCGAGACCTCGTTGAGAAACTAGAAATCATGCGTGTCAACAAGTCAATACAAACGTCATGATATGTTGCTACTTCTCTAAATCATGTTGTTGGGATCTTGCTGAAAAGCTAGAAACATGATAAAAAGCCAAAAGATAAGTGCCAAGTGTTTTCCAAGTGTGTCTGGATACCCATTGTTTTATTGTCAATATTTTAGGTTTGATGACGATGAGATGTCGGGGTCTCAAAGTTTTGATGATGCCAAGATGACGAATGTTGAAGATTGCCAAATTTAGGAAGGACACATCCTGAATAATGTCGATGTTGAGGTGATTAATCCCTAAATGTCAAAAGGGATCCCTCGAAATGATCATGATGCCTAGGAAGGACACATCCTAAGGAATAAATGACAGAGTTTCTTCTTCAGAATGACACATATGAAGAATATTGATGTCAAGAGGATCCCTCAAAATGTTGAATGACAGTGACGATGTCTAGGAAGGACACATCCTAAGGCATGAATGATAGAGGCTATTCAATAGAAGGACATATCTGCAAGATAACCAAGAGTTGACAGTTTGATAGTTTATAATAATGTAACTTCATTTGAACAAGTTTAACCAAAGTTTGGTTGAGTTTGACTTGTGTTAACTATATGCCGATCTTGTCATGATGATATGATTGTCATGTTTGAATAAATGATTTCCATACTTTGTTTTAGGAATTTTCATGTCTGGAAAATGATTTTGTCTTAACATGAAGACTTTTGATGAGTGTGCCAATGTAGTACCATGAACCCTAATGGACTGACCTAGTGCAGCCTAGAGGGCTCATCGACAGATGGCCTTGCCTATGTAATACACTCAGAGGCCTCATAGTTTGACACGACCAATGAATTTTTCTTGATGACCAAAGATTGTGTCATGATTTTATTTTGACAAACCTAAAAGGACTGACCTAATGTCTCAAGGACTCAAATATGAGTCTTGCCTACGTAGCAAATATGCAGAGACACAATGACATAGATTGACTAATTTGACAGACGTGACATAGGATGACTATTTTTGTGTTTTCGAGCAGTTTGGCATTTTTTGTGGTTTTCTTCATGATGTTTTTCAGTTTTTAGGTCTTTCTCCAAGATGTTTTGTGATGTTTTTGGTCTTTTTTCAAGACTTTTTGCAATGTTTTTGGTCTTATTTCAGGATTTTTTGCGATGTTTTTGGTCTTTTTTAAGGACATTTTGCCATGTTTTTGTCTCTTTTTTTTAGGATTTTTTTCCATGGTTTTTTCTTTTCTTTTTTTAGGACTTTTTCTAATTTTTAGGTCTTTCTTCAAGACATTTTAGCAATTTCAAAAACCATGCGTGACATCCACTATAGTTACATGATAAAAAAATTTCCCCCTAGTTAGGTCCAAGACTTAGCCAATTTTAAAGGACGTGAAAGGGATGTGCCTAGGGTGCCGGACGAACAGTATAGAGGACTTGATGTCAACTGTTAATCAACCATGAGAGGAAGGGAATGATGTCATGGCAGATGTCATGGTGGTGACAGAAAATGTATTTCATCCTAGGCCAAGGCAGAAAAAGTAATAGTAGATGGTAGAGAAATGATTGATTAAGCATGGTGCCTATTTGCCAAGTTTTCGCTATGGTACTTATCCAAAGTGCCTGTTTGCTATATTTCTACTATTGGAAGAATCATTTTTCTTTACTATTTTTATCATTTTTTTTATTTTGTATGTTTTTGTATTTTTATGATTTTCAATTCGATCTTTTGATGCTATGCGTAGAACTTTCAAAGATGTAAACTATTGATAAGCTTTGTCAGTTGTTCTCCATCTGGAGTCAACAGCTAATAAGCTTCAAAACCAAAAGAAGATACGATGATGTAAGGACCCAACCAGTTTGGTTCAAACTTTTCTGACTTTTCTTTGTCAGCTTGGTTCTTAGGGTTCTGCATGAGGACTAAGTCACCAATGCCAAACTTCCTGACCATAACCTTCTTGTTGTAACTATGACAGAGACAGTTTTGATACCCTTGTAGATGTTTTAGGGATTTTTTCCTTCTTTCCTCTAGTATCTCCAACTCGTGCAGGCGCGACTGTCTATACTCCTCATCATCAGTTAAACCCTTCAAGGAGACTCGTAAAGAAGGAATTTCAACCTCAATGGGAAAGATGGCCTCAACTCCAAAGACCAAGGTGAAAGGAGTGGCTCTTGTAGGCATATGAATGCTAGTGTTGTAAGCCCATAGAGTAGGGTTGAGTTGAATATGCCATTCACGGCCAGCGTCATTGACAGTATTTTTAAGGATTTTAACAATGGTTTTATTTGATACCTCAAATTGATTATTTCCTTAAGGGTAATTCAGAGATGAAAAATGGTGTTGGATGTGAAATCACTCACATAACTCATGAACATCTTGGTTTTTAAACGGACGTCAATTTTCAGTGATGATGGATTGCGGAAGGCCATACCGACAAATGATGTAGTTAAGAATGAACTTGGATATTTGTTTGGTAGTGATGTATGTCAGTGGGATGGCTTTGATCCACTTCATAAAATACTTTGTGGTGGTCATAATGAATTTGTGGCCATTGGACAAGGTAGGATGAAACTTTCCAACAAGGTTGAGTCCCCTTTAAGCGAAGGGCCAAGGAGAAGTGATCGGTCGAAGTTCCTATGCTGAAGTGTGGATCAAATCACTGTGAATCTAGCATTGGTGAAAAGTCCTAACATATTCTATTGCATAATTTTCAATGGTTGGCCAATAGTACCCAAGTCTCATTATCTTCTTGGCCAAAGTAGGACCACTCAAATGAGACCTGCATATACCCTCATGTACTTCGCATAAGGTTGTACGTGCTTCATTAGTGTAGAGACATCTAAGGAGGGTGTCATCAAAGCTACGGCGGTAAAGGGTGTCATTGACAATGGCATATCTTGTGGATTTTTGGATGAAGGACTTCCTCTGGTTATTGGACAGGTTGGGTGGAATGGTTTGAGACTTAAGGTATTCATAAATATTTTGGTACCAGGGAGAGTCAAGACCAACAAGTTTGAGACCATTTCTAACTCTGGAATGTCATAGGCAGGGACCAACAATTGTTCTATTAGGAATTCTAGCTAAGGCATATTGCTTGGAATGTCGAGGAGAGAGCCTATTGTAGCCATGCATCTGCCACTTTATTCTGTGCTCTTGGAACTTGTTCAAAAGTCACCATATGAAATTATGTTTGAAAACTGTCAACCATTCATTTGTAGGGCATCAGTTTCTCATATTTTGTGTCATAGTCATCATTAACTTGGTTGATGACTAACTGAGAATCCCCATAGACATGTAATACTTTAATTTTCTACTTTATTGCCATTCTAAGTCCTGTAACTAGTGCCTCATATTTCGCCACACTATTTGTGCATAGGAAGGCAATGTAGAAAGACTTAGGAATGGAGTCTCCTTGAGGGGTGATGAATAGGATCCCTACCCTTGAGCGATGATTTGGGTGCGATCTGTCGAAGTAGAGTCTCCAAGGTGACTTAGGTTTCGTATGGAACATCGACTCATCTAGAAAATTTTCCACTAAGGGATGATCACTTTGTAAAGGTGCATTTTCCAGCTGGTTTGCTATGACTTGTCCTTTTATTGCCTTTTTTTCTACATATTGAATGTCATATTCGCTCAGAATCATAACCCATTTTTCCATATGTCCTGTTAATGCTGCCCGACTTAACAAATATTTGAGGGGGTCGATCTTTGCTGCTAGTTGTGTCTGATAGCTTAGCATATAATGTCTTGGCTTTTGTGCTACAAATACCATGGCTAGACAAGCCCGTTCAATTGATGTGTAGTTCAATTCATACTCGACAAATGTCTGACTGATGGGTATGTGCAGGATCATGATGGGCCAAAAAGTGGCAATATTATGGGTATGTGTAGGGTATGTGGCTGATGAATTTTTCTTACCCAATTGATGAAATGAAAAGGGTTTTTAAAGGAGATTCCCATCTTTCCACCAATATAAATTATACTTTACTTTGAATTTAATAAATAATTATTATTCATTTTCTATTTAAATTGTGACTAAAGTCCTGATCAATAGGCTGACTGAAAAACATCTATGGCTTTCAAATGGTATCAAATCTTTTTAATTGAAAACATGTGTCACATTCTATGCTTTGCATACTATAGGATTAAAAAAGAAAAAATGATTTTCATGAAGTTTTGACCAAGTTAAGGTGGTTAGACATATGAGTTTTTATGTTTTTTAAAAGTTGTAATAAAAATTTCATAATTAATTATTTACTTGGAAAAAATTACAAAAAATTATGTATCACATTTGGAGATGAGTCCTCTACTTATATCTAAAATATTATAAAAAATATCATCATTTTATTGTGGTTATGGTGGTCAAACGACACCTACTTTATTTTTCCCTAAAATTTAAGTACTATTGCATTGAAATTTCAAATTTTCACTAAATAATTCTTTAAAAACCCTAGTAGTTTAGAAACTACATTCAATTTTCTACAGATTCTATTCTTACATATTTTTGAAATAATATAGATAACTTATTCAAATTTTTATGTCAAGTTGCCTAATTCTGATTTTTCTAAATTTTTTGCCACTTAGGGCCCTATTTTTTCCATGATGATCCTACACATACCCTAATGTAATATATAGCTCTTTCTTTTTCTTCTTGGTCATTTTGTGCTAGCAATGCCCCTAGTGCTGAATTAGTGGAAGAGATTTATAATATCAACGACTTTCCGTGAATGGGTGACATGAGGACTGGTTGTGACTGTAAGTAGTCTTTTATGTACTGAAAGGATTCTTGGCATTTATCTGTCCAAACAAAGGGGATACCTTTGTGCAAATCATATTGGAATAGTTGGAATTTATCGGCCAATTGGGCTATGAAGCATCGAATAGATTGTACCTTGCCTTGTAGGGTTCTAAGTTTCCTGATTCCTCTAGGCAGAGGCATGTCTATTATGGATTTTACTTTTGCTAGATCAACATCAATGCCTCTTCAAGAGACTATGTATCCCAAGAGTTTACATGATGTTACAACGAAGACACATTTCTTAGGATTCAATCAAAATTTGTATTCTTCTAGTCTCTTGAAAATTGTGTCTAACACCTTCAGATGATCCTTTCTTGTTACTAATTTGGCCAAAAGGTCATCCACGTAATCTTTCATTATTTTATGCATCATGTCATGAAAGATTGTAGTCATAGCCCTCTGATATGTGGCGCCTACATTTTAAGACCAAATGGCATGACATTCCACCAATATGTACCCGAAGGGAAAGTGAATGTTGTTTTATGCTAGTCTTCTAGGGCAATGCAAATTTGATTATAGCTGAAGAAATCATTCATGAGGGATAGCATCTCATATCCTATTGTGAGGTCAACTATGATATCAATATTTAGTAAAGGAAAGTCATCTTTTGAGCATGCCTTATTTAGATCTCTAAAATCTATGCAAATGTGGATCATCCCATTTGGCTTTGTTATTGGCACTAGGTTAGATATCCATTCAACATAATCAATAGACCGTATGAACCTAACATCTAGAAGTTTCTTCAACTCAGCCTTGACCAATAGAGCGACCTGAGGATGTATTTTTCATAACTTCTGTTTAACTAGTTTGGCATTAGGCAATAGTGGAAAATGGTACATAACCAGTTCTGGGTCTAATCCTAGCATGTCAGCATATGACCATGCGAAGTTGATTTTACGTTCTACAAATAAGTTGTGAAATTTCAGTCTCTCTTCTTTAGTCAAGGATGTAACAAAGAGGACCATTTTGGGATCTTCAACTATTGATATGTTGTCTTCGATGGTGCCTTCTATGAGCATAGCTGATTTCTCTTGTGTTATGGGAAAAAAGTCCAGTCCTCCATCCTTGGGTGCCTCAGAGAGGTTTTCACCCACAGATACATCCTTTGTTTTTACTTTTTTTTCATTAAAAGGTGTCTTTCGGTTTTCACCTAAAGATGCTTCATTTCTTATTTTATTTTCTTTTTTAATTTTGCAACTGGAGGATGGAGTAGTCTTCACAATCTAGGTCAATGGTGAATCCTTCCTTGTGATCACCACTGGGTATGCCCTCATGTAATTCCATAAGCTTTGCAATTGCCTCATCATTCTAAAATGTGTCCAGGACTTGCGGGCCTTATTGGTCCCAATCGATTAGTTGAGGATAAACTAGGGAAATGCCATCGTCAGCGTTGGTGAATTGAGGGGAGGATGCAAAAAGCATACAGAAGGATTCAATGATATTGTAGATGAGATTATCATCATCCAACTCCACATCAGACTCTATCCAATATTCCCCTTCACTAGTCTCATATTTTTTGTCAAAATACAGGGTGAAGGACTTAGAGTCATGGTTGTTAATGTCGTCTAGTACTTCAGATGGATTGGACTGAAGGGATTCAGATGGTGGGGTTTGTATTTCTTGGGGAAGGGACATGGAATTATAACTATTTGGTGCCTGATCAGTTTTAAATGTTTGCAAAAAATTTTGTTCAGAGGTGAGCTCCCCCATTTTGATAAAAAAATCATCGAAGCAACAATCACTTAAGGATCTTTGAGAGCCAAATTCCCACTCTTGGGAGTCAGTTTCGATGAAGGTTTCCTTAGCAGTCTCAACACTTTCCGAAGCATGTACATGCACACTTGAAATTTCAGTGGTACGTCGGTCATCATTGTCAAGCGATCCATACCCTAACCCAAGATGTTTTGGTATTTTAAAAGATTCTATGGGCTCTCTTCATCCAATTTCATTTCTTCCTAGGCCACTAATTCCATTGTAACCTTTGGCCTTCATCATGTCATATCCCTTGCCACATTTCTTAACTGGTAATGGAGGTAGGTCTACCATTTCCTTATAGAGCCATCCTATAATATCATCAAGTTCCTCATTACTCATGTCTCCCCATTTGATGAAAAGTGCTTTTGGTGGAACTTTGAAAATTTCTTTGGGTTCCATTCTAAAACATGGCTGACCATAGACCTTCAGAGACTTGGGTATTGTTATTATGCTATATGCTATATGTAGTTTGAATTCTCCACAGTCAAGGTCATGGATCTTGATAGTGGTTTCAACCTTAGGGTTTGTGGAAGATGGTGGTGTGGCAGAAGATGTGGACGGAGTGGATGTGGAAGATGATGTGAATGTGGATGGATCAACATATTTAGAAGAAGAGGAGCTAGGTGCTTCTCGGTTAATAGGCACACAATTTGTATAAATACCCATTAGGTTGGTACAATATTGAAAAGGGTAGGGGTCACCATATATAGTGATTTTTGTGCCATCAAATGGAAATTTCAAGTATTGGTGATATGTGGATGGAATGGCTTTTAAGGCATGAATCCATGGCCAGCCGAGCAAGATGTTTTAAGGTAATTCTAGATCTAGGACCTGGTAGGTTGTATCCACAATGACTGATCCCACTCTGATAGGAAGAGAAATAATGCCTCATGAAGATCATTCTTCATCATCATATGCTTTGATCACTATACTCTTTGTAGGGTCTACGCATGCATCAAAAAATCCTAGAGCCTTCACCAATTTCAAGGAGCATATGTACAATCTTGCTCTGCCATCTACTAAAACTCTTCTAACCTTGTGCTTATGGATGAGAGTTTCAATGTGTAATGCATCGTTATGGTTAGTCTTAGGTGATGAGTAGTCTTGATCAGAAAAGGTGACGTGGTGAGGCATAGTGAGATATCCCACCATGGTCTCAAACTAGTTGACATCAATATCCTTAGGGAATGACGACTCTTGCAAAGTTTTATCTAGTATTTTCTTATGTGTGGGAGAGATGTGAAGCAGCTTGAGTATAGAAATTTTCACGAGAGTTTTTCCAAGTTGGTCGATAAGGTTAAACTGACTCTTGGGTTGCCATTGCTTTTTGGTTGAGGTGGGTTGTGATTGTTTAGGAGATGGACCATGTATAGTGATTTTAGGTTGCCTAGCAGGAGGCAGACCAACTATGGTGACCTTTCCACTTCGAGTAGTAGCGTTACATTGGGGTGCTCATTTGACTATAATGGTGTCGATGTATTCATTGTCAGTATGGACATTCTTTATAATAGGTCCACTAGAATAGTCATATTTGGCTCAGGTGAAATTTGATTGATTATTGTTTATCTATGGACCTGACGTGCAAGCATTATTAGAACCATGGTCTTGCAGTGGGTTCTTATGAATGGCATAATTGGAATTAGAGGAAAATTTTTGTCCACCTACCTCAATGATATGACTCTCGATAAGGTCTTGTACCAAGTTTTTCAGTTGTCGACAGGTAGAAGTTTTATGTCCTTTTGCCCGATGATAATCACAAAAGACATTATTGTCTGACCATGCTGGTTTGAACTATTTTGGGTCATATGGTTTTGGTTCTTGAAGTGTGATGATGCCATTCTAGAGGAATTTCTTGAGGAATTCTTCAATGGGTTCACCCAAGGGAGTGTATGTGTGACCCCTGGAGAATTGTCTCATTTGACAGTATTGTCCTTGATTATTTTGGCCAGTTTGGTTACTTGGAGGGACATTGGTAGGGGGTGACAATATCATTGTTGGTTTGTTTTGTGGTTGAACCCCTTTCAGGGCTAGTATAGGACCCATAGTGTTTACAGCCTTGGCGTCAACAACACCATCATTTGTAACATGTTTATTTTTGACCCAATACTTGTTTTTGTTGGTGGGAGGATTTGCATTTGTGTTTTTAGGACCATATCTTAGCTCTCCCTTTGCAATGAGGGGTTTCTCAATCTGGACACCTTTTTCAACTAGGTCCATGAAGGTTGTGCAACAATGCACTTGCAATGCATATTTTAAGGGTCGTAGAATTGTTTGAACAAACATGTCCATTTTTTCCTTTTCAAGTATGTCTATGTGACACCGACTAGCTAGACTTCTACATTTTTGAAAGAATGGGATGAATGTCTCACCAACATCTTCTTGCGTGAGATTGCATAAGCTAGTAATAGAGGTGTCCATGTGAATGTTGTAAGCATAATTTTTTATGAATTTGTGTTTAAGCTCATCCCATGTTTGGATATCCTTTTGGATGGAGAACCATTAAATGGTAGGACCTAAGAGACTTTTAGAAAAGAGTCTCATCAAGTATGTTTGTTCATAGGCGACATCCATATAGTTGGTTGCAAATTCGCAGACATGTTCGATGGGGTTTGTCTTTCCTCTGTATTTGGTAAAATTAGGTGACACATATCCTAGAGGAAATGGTGGCATGTATAAGTTCATGTCGAGGAGATATACATTTAGATCATATCACACTTCTGATTTTTTTCCAAATATTTGTATGTTTTCTATGGTCTTCTCTAGACCCATCATTTTTTCTTGTAAGGCATCTATTACAAGGTCATTTGTGGTCCCATACATTAGATCGATTAGTATGCCATAGGTCCCCATTTGTTGTGCATGGATATTGGTGTATTATGGAGGGATGGATTGTTGTGACATGTATGATGTATTTGGATTTGTGTGTTGTTGGTACTCAAAGTTTGGATTGGGGGTATGTTGGTGAGTATGAATATGGGATGAGTATGTTGGGATGTGTCCCCCAGCCATTTGGGTCATTATTTTGGGAATATGGTGACCATAAACATTTTGATGTGCAAATGATACCATGGGCTATGTGTTTTGACTACCTTGTCCAAATTTTTGGGTTTGGACAAGGGGAATGGCTGTATTTTGTCCTTGGGGTTTGATGGTATTGGATTATGTTTATGTGTTAACATTTTGTTGTTGTCCTTGAATAAATATACGTCATTTACCTCCCCCCAAGGGATTTTGTGAGATACTAATGAGAGGATATGACAAAGGTGTACTCATGGTACTAGACATAGTTGTCACTGGAGGATTTGTATGACTTGATGATGCCCCCATGGCATTTACCGTAGTGGTAAAGAGAGGATTGGAATAACTTGCCCACACTGCCAAGGAGCCAAAGGTGGTTCCAGTCGATTATGATGGTGTTATGGATATTGTGGGCACTGGGATAGATTGTGATCCTCAAATGGATGTAGCATTTATTGAATTGGAGGTGTTTGGAGTGTTGGAGGTAGCATGCATGGTCGTTGTAGCATCAAAAAAGGTATTGCTCGTAGTGTTTGGAGGTTGACCACTATTTGACATGTTATGCGCATTGTTGACATTAGGGTCAGGAGATGTTGATCTCAATGTATTAATGTCGAATCCATGGGGTAACCTAGCTCCTTGTCTTAAGAGTATATCCAAATATTTGTCTCTGCCATATAGGACCATTTGTTCCACGAATTGAGAGGCCCCTGGATCTTGGGCTGCTACATCTAGGTTTTCCTCAAGTATTTTTCTGTATTCATCCTTACGTAAGAATGGCTCAAAGGGACTATTTGATGAGGATGGTATGGTCGTGAGAGGTCGATTATTTGTGTTGGAAAATGGATCATCAAAAGTCCAATTTGGGTCATACGTGTGATTGTTGACATTGGAAGTGGATTCTTGTCCAAAGTTTTCCATTTGTCATTTCTATTTTTGGAGTCTAGTTTCCACCATAAAATGAGATTGCTCAAATGAAAATGACAATTAAATGCAAGGTCTAGGTTCAAAATGACGACTAGGATGAATAATATTTTTGGATTTTTGGGAATAAAATATGCAAGGTATAAACTAGAATGCAATTTGAAGAAAAGGATACCTAAACACTTCTAAGCTCAATCTTTGTTTTTGATTTAGGTTACTAAAGGACTTATTGAAAATGAGAAAATGGCAAGGTCAAGATGACTAGTGAGTTTTTCTAACTAGACTGTTGAGTTGGAAAATCTCACAAAAGGGACAATGACTGAAAAAAGAAATGATGATTAAGTCCAAGATAACCTAGTTTTGACAGTAATGACATTGAAAATTGTGGTGAGATTAACCTAATCCAAAGTATGTAAGGATGAAAACCTAGGGTCAAGCTAATGCCTAATGTATGCAACTAAAAATTTGAAGGATGATGCCTATGTTCACGAATGTAAACTAATGGTTGAAAATTTTTGAGCAATTTCAAAGTTGGTTTCTCACAAAATCTCCTTGGAAATAGTGTTTGACAAAAGATTGACAGAATTTAGACTTAGTTTGAACTTTGTATGAAGATTTTACTTATGTTAGGAAAATGTGTCGTTTGAGACCTCAAATGTGTCACAAAATTGTGAATGCATTTCAGTATATCGAATGCAACTTTGGAACTGAAAAATGCGACTAAGTTTTGCAAATGCAATTCTGTGAGTTTCAGATGCATCATGACATAGATAGATGTGGTGTTTTAACTTGCAAATTTGGTTTAACAAGTCTAATGCAATACAAAATTTTGCAAATGCAGTTTGACAGAGTGATTGCATTTCAAGAGTTGTGACACAGTTTGTTAAAATTGAGGTTTTTGATGTATTGAGAGAAAATCTGGTCTATCTAATGTTGAATGTTTTGTGTAGAAGTGAAAATGCGGTTAACAATGTTTGGAAAATCCAGTAAACACTTGACAAGCACAATGTTTTGAATGTAAGCAAGTGCACATAAGAAAAGTAAAATCATAATAGGCCAATAGGCCAAGGGTTTGTATACTTGGTATATCCCACCGATATACCCTAGATTGGTGCTAAACACCTTTCCTTCTTGAGAGCGGATAGCTTAGAAGTTTGATGGCATTGGCTCCCCTTCACCACTCATTAACGTCATTTGAGCACACCAACTTTGAATTATTGGGTAGTGACTTCCCAAGAACTGCTATCTCTACTCAAGGGGATTAGTAGTAAGTGTCTTCGGGCATGATATTGTACCCTACATTATACCAAACAACGGCTGAAGAATGGTTGGCCTCTAAAACAAAAGGTGTTTAGTACAGGAATTCCGTTCATAGGGCATGATTGATGCGGTGAGAGTCTCCTTTCAAATCCATCTCATTGGAACCATACGCGTGATTCTTGGGCTTTCCCCAAGAATCCACTTTTATATACCGGCTAGAAGTCCCTTAGGTTCAAGGTGCTACTGATCTGAGTCATCCTGGGGTGAGTAATTTTTTCCACCAAAATAGGCCCAAGTTCTAGAGTTAGTAACCATTTCTCTTACACCCAGGATCGCTTGAAAGTGCAAGGGGAGAGGATACTTCGATTACTAAGTCATGAGGGTAATAACATATAAAAAATGGGTTTGGTTTTTTTATCACCAAGTATTCACAAGATGAGAGCATAATCACCTATCATTTTGCAAACACATTCAGACAAAGTAGAAAAACATGTTCGTTTTATGTGCACCAAAAATAAATGTGTACTAATCTAAAAAAGACAAGCACAATGTTTAGTTTTTAGTCTTCGACACTCAAACCTGCAAACCACAAGTTAAGAGTTTTATCCACCAGTCTTGGACCCACGAAATGTGACCGCCACATGCTACAAACTAAGATTAGTAACACAAAAACCTATGCTAGGAAAAATGCAGAAAAGAAAACTAGAATGCTTGGAAAAACCAGAAAGTAAACAAAAAAGAGTAGAAAAACATAAAAACTAGAATGCTTGGAAAAACTAGAAAGTAAACAAAAAAGAGCAGAAAAATTAAAAAAAACCCGAATGCTAAAAAGAAGAAAATGTTACTAGGAAAATGTGTCACAATAGAGCGAATGTGTCGCTCTATGCTGCAAATGCGGCTTGGTAGTTCAGATGTGGCTTTCCAGACTTCGATTTTGGCACATCAAAGTGATTGTGGTGTTTGAGCTTGCAAATGTGTCGTGACGCATTAGATGCATCACGATAAAAGACAAATGCGGCGTTCTATACCTGTACCTACAAAAATGACAAAGAACAAAAAAAAGATTATACGAAAAAATTAAAAAAAATACAGAGTCGGGTTCACCAATTTATCTAAGAGTTAATTTTTAGGTTAGTTTATCAAATGAATTAAAAGCATATAAGCATAAACCCAAATAAGTTATGAAGCACAAAGAAAGCTTAAAATAAAATGAAATGATTATACCAGCTGATTCAGGAAGCTTCCATGGTTCACCTCCATAAAACCTCCTAGCTTGGAGCATATGATTGATGCCCTCAGATTGAGTGTGTGAGCATTTCGGCTATGACATTGTCCTATGCAAGTTTTGAAGGATTTAAATAAAAATATACCTATGCCTATGACAATATTACTCTAAAAATGCCAAACAAACTCTAAACCTTAATGCGTCAAAATAACAAAATTCACGGGTCTAAACCAAAAATGTGAGCAAAATAGCATTTTATAGAAAATGCAATTTTGATTGGACAGACAAGATTGACTTTCAATAGAGACCTAAAATCAGAGGACAAGATTTAATTTGATAATCCCCAATCAGGGTTAGGGAAAAATCCTTAAATGAGTGGTTGAGATGTCATCTGAGAGAATCGAATTGGTGGTGGAGAATAGATGAAATAATTAATTAGAAAAATAGAGATTTTCAAAAATCAAGAAGATGAAGACTACCTAATTTGTGAGATTCGAAAAATCAAGAAGATGAGAGTTGAACTGAAGATCAGATTTGAAAAATCAAGAATCTACTCAGTTACTTGATTTTTGGAAGAATATTACCATTTTGAATTAAATTAATTCAAAATATGGATTTTATGAGATAATAAATAATTGATTTTTAGATTATTTACTAAAATGAACTGTCAGTAAAGAATGTGATATCATTTTAAATAATTTCAGTTATTTAAAATGAGGGAAATGTTAATTTTGACAATTAAATAATTAAAGATAATTATTCTATTTAGAAGATATGATTAATACTTAAATAAATTAATACATTCATTTAATTATGAGAATTAGTGACATATTAAAGAAATAAATTTATTTATTTATTTAATAATCAAGAAGAAATAAATGAAGAATGGTAATTTAAATAAATCAAGAAATTTATTTAATTAGGGAAAGACTTAGACAATTAATGACATATTTAATAAATAAATAAAATCTATTTATTTAATAATCATGAAGAATAAAAGGACATGAATTAATTAAATAGTTATGAATTATTTAATCAATAGTCGAATGTGGACCAAGGACATAATTAAATGTCATAATTATGCTAGGACGAAAGTGGTAAAAATAGAGCTTGCGGGCCTAGGTCATTTTTAAGTGTCTACAACAGGTATGGTGATTTAATTAAATTAATTTATTAAGTTGTCCAAAATTAATAATTTATCAAAAAGATAGCTTAATTGATTATTTTAATTAAAATAAAGTTGAGATATTAAATTAATTATTTATAAAGTTATCCCAATAAATTAATATCAAATGGATGACTTTATATTTAATTGATTTAATAAAGTGAGTAAGTAAAATAATAAATCATAAAGTCACTTAAGTAATACAATAATATTATATTCTAGAGGCTTCTTGGAAGTCTTGGAGAAATCTTTATAAGGAGTTGTTGGCTTAGCATTTGGGCATACTTGATTTGTATTTCATTTCTCATTACCAAGTTTGGTAAGAAATTTTGAATGTTTTGAATTTACTTGAGGGTTTGAAGACTCTAGAGTACCAGATTCAATTGTGAAAGATCAACTCTAGATGAAATTGTTGAGGAATCCATCCAAGGTTTATATAGGTGCTTCATTGGAGAGATTTGACAAGTGCAATAGCTGATGTATTATTTTCCTAGTTGAGTTGATGTGATAGATGGTTTATTATTGCATCATCATTGCAACAACTAGTTTATATTTACAATCACACTTGGGAGAAATTTACTTGTAGCAACTCAAGTATTGTTGCAAGCATCACTTCATTGGAGGAAGGAAATTTGTTGGTTTGATTTTGTCAAATTTAATGGTCTTAAGACCAAATTTGGAGAGCAAAGAAGATCAATACTTATTCATCAAGGAGATTGATTTCATTGGAGTCATTGATATTATTTTTAGCTTGTATAGAATTTCAAGTTTCATTTCCAGCCTTGGAGAAAATCGATTTGGCAAGGAAATTTATTTAATTTAGTGAAAAATACAAACCAAGTGACCAACTTAGATACAAACAAATCTAAGAATAGTCAAAAATAAAAAGACAAATTAAGGAGCTAAAAAAAGATGATTCAAGAAGCCGTCAGAAATTTATCAACTGAATCTCCTTACACAAGGCTCGCTGAGTCAAAGTCATTCACATAAGCTACTTGAAAGAGCTAATGATGGACTTTATAGTATTTTCATTAAAACTTAATTCAATATTTTTATTGAAGGATGATTCTTGGTTGAGAGTAATCGAATATTTCCAAAATATCAGATAAAACAAAATAATAAAGCGTACAACTCAACCTTGGAGGGATGTGTCTATCATAGCCTAAAGATCATCTTTATATTAGGTTGTCATTTTATTGAGGATGTGGTATCTTTTGGACAGTAGCACACCATATAGACAAATAGGAGCTCATATAGAGATTTTTCTATCAGCACACAAGGTGCCTTACATCTTGGAGCAATTTTTGAAGTCTACAGTAGAATACAATTTGAATTGGCTAAGAGAGGATTTTTTGGCTAGCAAGGAACCCAAGCACTGCTTCTTAGATAATTCTTGGAGATCATTGAACTGCACTTCACCATATTTTAATCTCATCATTTGCATCAACTCCCAAGTTCTCAAAATCCATTGTAGTATGGCATATTAGCTACATGTAAATTATTTTCATAGCTGGTCTATTAGGAGTGTATCACTGTCATGCAATCAATGTCACATTATAAGTTTGCAATTATATGACAATAGAATCTACATTGTAACTAGTTGTACATTGCATATGATAGTAGTAGAGTCTGAGTTCTACATTGTAAGTGGGATTATTTAGTTTAGAGTTCATGGGTAGAAATTTGTAATCAATTGGAGATCTATTGCAATATAATTCAAAGTAGTTTGGTGTTTTCCCATCAACTATTTGACATAATGTCACTTTTTTGTAGTTGATTATCTACATGAGTTTTTTCATTACATTGCATTAGAAAATTAGTAAACATATTGCATTGTATCTCTAATATCATTTCAATCGTAAGCAAGTTTAAGATAAATATTTTATGTGCTTGAATTCATTGAATGCATAAAAATTACAAACAAAAAAATCAAACAACAAGTTGAAAGGTTTCAAGACAAGTGTTTGACAAAATTTCCAAGGGAGCAAACAAAAATTTTACATCAAAATTAGCAAGGGACATTACATCCTCAAGGATGGTAGGCTGAATTGTAGGTTGAGGCATGCTTGTAAGGGATAATTTTTCTATACATTTCACCATAAACATTTGGTAGGATTTGAAAAATAAGTCTTCTCGAGGTTTAAAAGGTTGATTTATGAGAGGATCATTGTTTGAATTTTGAGATGGAGGTGAATAAGGTGGAGGTGTGTATGTTTTCAAGGGACAAGTGAATGGAATGCTTATAAGAGGTAAAGTGGTAGGATATGTGATGTGCAATGCCACAAAGGTACTAGGGATGCTACTGGAAATATCCAAGGAAGGAATCACATTACTAGTAGGTTGAATTCTTGTTGTAACTTGAGTGTTGGAATAGGTAGGAATAGAGGAAATTGTTGTGGGAGGAGGAATTTGAATTCCTCCTTGTCTTGGTACATTGTTCCAAGGTAAAGCACAACTAGTGGTTGAGGTAAGATGTTTTCCAAAAATATGAACTATGTTATGCACAAGGTCAACCCCATCTTCACTTTCAATCATGCAATGTATGTTATCTATGGTAGGGACAACAATGGTGTAAATGTTCTCAATACTTATTTGTTTTGTAGGTTTGATAAGTCTTCATAAATTTGTGTTATGTTTTCCTGTGGAATACTAGTAGCCATTTTCTCAACATTTGTCACACTGATGGAACTTCAAATTTTTTCTCATTGTTTTTCACTCATGCCCTGCTTGGTTTTACTGGTCTCTCATGGTTTTAAAAATTTCTTAGTGTTGGGGTTTTATCTTTGCCTACATGTAAAACCCTAATGTTTATTTTATGCCTTGGTCAGGATCTATTCCGCTATTACTTTTGAAGGGGTTTCAAAATGACTTATTCCCCATTATTTTGTCTAAGGCCTGGTCCCTTTGGTCTTAATTTTTATTTCCTTCACAGGGTTTTATTTTCCTAAGTCTTGGTTAGCCCTGTGTTTCATCATTTAAAAACAACTTATGTCATTGTTTACCGTCTGCCTAGTAATGTCCCCTTGTCCTTTTAATGAATGTTTTATTTTTCAGAAGAATGAAATTCATGCTACCATTGATCAATTTCCTTCAAATATCAATGGTTGCTTGCCATCACATGATCAAGAATTGTAGGAACTATATTGATCACGATATCATGGGCAGGTGCCACGTGTCCTTTTTGAAGTATCAAATTTGTGCTACAATTGATTAACTATTGTTTGATCTCAGCCGTTGCCCGCTATCCCGCAATGGCCCCACCACAAAGCTTTGGTTGATCACGATATCATGGGCAGGTGCCACGTGACCTTTTTGGCGTGGCCGAAGGAGATAAGTTTGGTTGACCATCGATCATTCATCATCATATCTCAATGATTTCCTGCCATTGCATGATCAAAAGTTACAAGGTTGTTACTAATTGCAATATCATAGGTGGGTGCCACATGTCTCATCTGATGAAGCCGAAAGAATAAAGGAAATACTATGATAAATTAATTCGGCCTTAATACATTAAAAGGAGGGTTACTAAAGTTTTATTGAGATGCACATGTTTTAAATCAATGGATATGTTATAATCTTGATGGAAAAGTTGCTCGAGGGTTAATGATAAGGTTGGTGACAATGTTGAAGGAACCAGATCATTGATGCTCAAGATCTATGATTGCCCACCATCACGTGATCCAAAGTTGTAGGATCTTTACCGATTGTGATATCGAGGGCAACTGCCATGTGGAATTCCTTGGTAGTGTATGGTATGGTGGGCCCCTTATTTCCATTTTGGAAATCGTGTCAACCTTTTCTGAAGGTAGTCATTAGATGATTTGATCAAACTGTAGGATCGATGGCTAAGATTTAAATTTGCATCAAATATGGTTGGAGACGTTCATGCAGCACGAGAGTGAGCTTTAATGGTAGATGAGACATTTAATGGCACAATTTGATCGAAATAAAATCAATTCTCCTACTTTATGTGTATCACAAGGCATTCAAGTATTTTGCAGAGAAATTTCAAAGCCAAGAGCGAAATTGTGAGTCTTTGCAGCTAGAATTTGGGATTTCTATAAACAAAGCCGTGAGTTAATTTTTGTGCCTCCTGGTCATTTTTCTCTTGAATTTAGGAAAATATTTGTTGTACGCATCATAGGGATTGTTGATAAATGTTTTAGGACTATAGTTTATTTAAAATCTTGAGAAATTGTAGTGTTTTGTTCTGTAATTTCCTATCTCTAGTTAGTCCTAGCTATTTGAAATATAACATTGTAAAGAAGCCCTAGTTTTTCTAAGATGGCACCATTCAAGCAACATTTTGGCTAGATTGACTATTTCAAAAGAAACCTATATGATTATTTCTTGGATCAATTTCCCTTGTCAATGAATGGTAGAAAGAAGGGATTGGTTCTAATGCACGGGAAAATCCTGAGGGAAGGGTTAGTATACAATTGCTCCAACATTCCCAATGCTAGGGTTCCCCTCACAAGATTGGAGATTTTCATATTGTGGTATGGATAGAGGAATTTTCCTCACCCCTATTCAAATGGATGGATGTATGGTATGGGGAAGTTGGTGGTACCAACTGTATTCCCTAATGTAAACCTGCTTAGGGCAGTAGATGCAAGATATGACCTTGTCACATAGGTAATTAGGGATAATGATGGAAAGGTTCTGTTGAGCATTAATAGAGAAGAGGTCCAACAAATTTTTGACTTTAGTTAACCAAGTGAAGATTTGGTTCCTATCAATCTTGAGGAAATGAAGCGGGAATATGCAAAGTTGAAGTCTCCTTTTAGAGCTAAATTTTTTCTACCTCATTTGGCTAGGGTGGGAGGTTCAAGATTTCATATTAGCCCTAGTGACTAGGAACCTTTCAGATTAAATTGTTTTGCAAATCATTTCCTAGCCACTTTCTATTCATTATGTTAGATTTTGGGTTTCAATCTTGGTGCGGTGATTCCCATTGCATACATGTTCATGGGGGTGCAAATACAACACCCTAACTTCTCTGTGACCTATGACTTTGCTTCTTTCTTGGCTAAGAGGATAGATGAATGGCTTTCAAAGTTGTAGAAAATGATACCGACACTAAATTCTTTTGGTATTCTATGTTGATGCATATGCTTTTTTTCAAGAATGCTGACTTTTTCTCTGAGAAGATAAAATTAAGGCAATCGGTTGATGGAGAAAGATTGTCAGTACATATATGGGCTACAGATTTATCTTATAATAAGGAAAGCACTAGTTATGTGCAATTTGATAATTGTTTTGCTTCTAGATTAAGGGCTAGATTGATGGTGAATGTACCTAGGATCCCTAAGGAATTGCATGATTTCCTTGGGCTAAAGGGGAGGAAGCCAAAATTAAAAGTTTACCATAACTGGGGTGACATTATCCCATACCCAATTAGCATTATTCTGAGAGTATATGGTTTTCAAGGAACCCCCCATATACTGCCATACAATGTGCCACTAAGAGTGGGGTTTGTAGAAGTTATGTGGAAAATAGGTTGTATTCATGAGGATAACCTCATTGGGAGGGGTAAGGGAACATTTTTCCCTAATTATATAGTGGTGTTTGATTTTGCATTTTCAAAAGGAGGCTGGGTGCATTTTGAGAAATTCTTTGAGGATTATCATTTAAGATGTGGTCCAAAGCGGCAACATGATCCTAAGGGTTTATTTTCCCTTTTCAGACAAAGAATAAAATCTGGCAAGTTTGTGCACGATTTCAACTTTCCTGAGGACCTGATTAGAAACGAGTTCGACCTAAATAAACATTTCTTGAATAGGGAGAAATGGATAGCTTATGATAAGATATTAGATATTGTGCACAAAATGGATTTGAAGTATAATACATTATTGGAGTTCAATCCATACCATAAGAAAATTGATTTTCTAATGGAGAACTTCAAAGAGATTATGGGCCCCTTGAGAACCAAATAGAAAAATTTAGAACTGAGTCTGGGTGTATAGGAACAAGGTTCCAAGCCAATTGAAACAAGGCTAGCATACCAGCCTACATAAAAGTGGCCCATTTACAGGAGGAAAAAGCATAGTAGTAGTGATGAAGAAGAAGTGGATAGAAAGGGGAAACAAACAATGAAGTTTCCTTCACAACTAGGTCCAAAATTCAAAGTTCCTTGGGCAGTTAAAATCATTGATTTAGAATCATCGCCAAAAGATAGTCCTCCATCACCACCATCTGAAGCAAGCCCTAAGAGAAAAAGAATTGATCAACCACAAGAGAATTTGATGGATGAAATTATTTTTACTGATCAGTACATGCAAATTGGTATGCCATCCCCTCCTAGGCCAGCTGAATTGGTTCTATCTGATTTAGATATGAAAGATAAAAGTGTACAAGATGCAAGGATGGAAGCATGTAAGAAATTTCTAGATGACAATACATTTGTAAAAACTCTTGTAATCTTGCAATTGGTATGGTGGATGATATTTGAAGAATATCAAGATAAATGTTGGTAGAGAAGAGAACTAGGGCCTAACAGGTCAGAGCAAGAGAATGATGAGGAAGTAAAAGCTGAATTGATGGAAGAATTCAAGAACATCACTCCTGAAGAAGGAAGAAAATTGGTGAGTTAGGCTAGTGTATTGATTCTGCCTGAATGGTACGTTGCAAATTTTGTAGCATTTAATGCTATTCTAAAGTCCAATTATCCCTTGCAGGACTCTGAAGAAGAAGTCAAGGAAATGCTTCAAGACTCTACTTTCAGTGAAGAGTATGAAACCTTGGCAATTTTGGAATTGGTCCCACAAGGGAGAAAACAAAATGTTTCTGATATTAATCCAAATTTTAGAGGAGGATTAATAATAATGAGAGTTTCAGGGATATCAACCACTGATGCCACTAATTTAACTGTGAATGTGGCCAAATTGGCCCAAAATACTACTGAAAGGGAGGAGGCTAAATAGGGGATCCTAATGGAGAAGTATAACCTTTTGGTTGAGGAATACAACAAGGTGCAACAAAAGAATGTTGAGCTACGGACTGAGGTGGAAAGCTTTATGTATAAATAGATTGGGGAGACATCAAGTGCTCCAGGGACCAATACATTACCTTCCATAGCAGGGTCAATGCCTCCTACTTCTCTAATTATTTCCACACCAAGGTCTCCCAGTCAAAATCTTTCCCTCACCCTTCCTTTAGAACAAATTGATGAAGAAACAGAGTGCTTTTTTGATCCTACAAAGAAGCAGCTCATGTAAAGAATTGATGAATTATAGGAATATTTGAGGATAAGTGAGGAGGGATCCCTTTCAAAGAAAAAGGAGGTTGTTACTACTGTCATGAGGCATTTAAATGAAAATATTGATAGTAAATTTCTATCTATACATTCTTTATATATTCTTTGTTGTTAGATGCAATAAAGAATATTGATAGGGATGAGGAGGTAGTGATACCATTGATTGAAAATTGGATCCCTAGGGCCAATGATCTCATTGCCATGTATAAGGCCTCAAGGTTTGATACAAATAACATGCCCCAATCATTAAAGCCTACTCATGTGTTAGTAAAATCATTCCAAGGTTTTCAAACCTTACAAGATGATTTGAATAGGAAGATCAAGGAATTGGTGAAGAATTTTAATGATTGGGGTAGCACATTGTTACCTGATATAATTGATGAGTAGAGGAAAATTAAGTCACTCCAAAAATGGCAAGATCAAACAAGTGAGGTCATCATTGATCAAATTAAATTAATTTGTGATGACTCGGATTATGACTTGTTGGTGAGCTATATGGATAAAATCATTACTACCAGCTCATTTTTGAAATCTTTTGAAAGAGATGCAAATCAGGTAGAAGTAAATACACACATTATAATGCCAAGTTGAATGAGGTGATTAATTTTGATTGGCCGACTGATGAAAAATAATAGAAATGGGTAACTAAATATTTGACTAAGAGTAAAAGGAATGAGCTGCTAACAAGTAGTAAATTAGATGTTGTGGTTATAACAACTTCTAGTTTTGCTTTTAGATGGCAATCTCGTTGTGGGTTCCTTGTGGTTTTTTGTTGTTTCCTCATCTTTCCTTAGCTGACATGATGAACGAGAATATTCTCCAAGGTGATGGTTGTTGTAACAATTTTTGGAATATCACCAGGTGCTTCATTTAGCTAGTGACATGTGTACTTTCTGGCCTAATGCTTGTTTTCTCCTTCATTCTCTATAAGAAGGATGGCAAGTCCAGAAGTACGGGTTAGCAAGTTAGATAATTTTTGGTCAAGTCTAGGTGAATTTGCAAAGCAAATTGTAAAGTTTGATGGTTTTGGAGAGAAATGCAATTTAGGTTCTGGGTCATTCTATAATAGGTTTTGAATTCATGGAGGTTTAATGTTGTATAACAGTACTAGCATTTGAGTTGAAATAATAAATTCAAGCTCATGTCTCTCCATTGTACATGCATATCTAAACTTTGAATAAAATAACTAAGGGTTGTTTCATTTATCTCACTGTTGTGGTGTGTATGATTCTATTTTAGCTTTACTCAAAAGAATTAATTAAAATGCTTGAATGGGATTATAGGTGGGTATGTTTTGTGTAAGGACTTGATAAGTAGTATAGAGTTAGAATACATATTTATGGGATTATAATGCAATGTCATCAAGGATTTCATATGTTATGTGTTAAATCTGTCATATACCTTTAGATGCTAATGAATTTAACTCCTGTAATGGATATATGGAACTGATCTAAGTTGTAATTACTCGTATGATTCAGTATTTTTTTTTCTTTGCCTAGAGATTGCTACAAATTGCAAATCAATGACTATCTTATATTGTGGATTGTGTTTAGTTATCTCATGCTCTACATAGTTGATGTTATTGATGAATTGCCAATTCTATTCGATACTATCCTATTGTGTTGAACTATTCAATGGGATTATCTATTATATGTTAATGTTGTTTATGATATTGTTGCAGAGGTTGTAAACACATTAAGGGATCACCCTCCCAGGTCTTGTAGATCCCAAAGTGTAGGATGCTTTTTAAAGCCCTCATCAGTTGGTCCAGGTCCTTTGAGCTTCCCTTGATTGGAATTGGCAATTCCATAGGTAGATTAGAAGACCAACCTAGTTACATTGTATAACAAAACCAACACACACTATTTGAAGGAAAAGAGTTGTTAAGGGTATGGTCCATAACTAGTGAACTAGTGTCAACACTAGTAGTGACAACCCAAGATCCATGACAATTGTGCTATTGCAGGATGACATGAGTATCAAAATTCTTCTCCCTATAGTATTAGCAATAAGACACCAAGTAGAAAAGCTCATATAAGGGAAAATCAAGGAAATGAAAAATACAATGAACACAAGATAGATATTATGCTCTAATTCCAATTCAAACAAAATTAAACTAGATCCAATAAAGTGAGGAAAACAAAAATTCTGGAAACTGAAACAAATAACTAACAACAACAAACTAAAACATAGAAACAAAGTTTTCAATGTTGGAAAATGTAGTTTAAAATCTGAAACTGGACTAAACCTCCTAGAGGGGAGTATGAGTCCCGATTAAGTATTTTTAGAGATCTGAATGTTGAATAAAAATCACCACATAATAAATAAAAATTAGGAAAATTCACCTATAGTAGGACTAAATCACCCTGAGGGGTGTATGAGTCCCAAATTAGGGTTTGCGCATCTTTTCCACAAATTTTTGTGTCAATATTATGTTTTTTGGTTTGGATGATGTCTAGACTAAGTGCAAATGTAGATTTTAAGTCAATTTTAGTGATACAAGAGACAAAAATGCAACCTCTATGCACTTTCACTAATGAAATATTTAGAAACCATAGACGCCAATTAACTAATGCAAAACCTAATTCAATGTTAATGCAATCTAGATATAGGATTATGATGCACTCCAAATCAAAGTTAAGGTGTTCTAAATGCAGGTTCACCAAAATGAAACAAAAAAATTATGGGATTTATCATTTTTGAGATGGAGCACAAGGGATAGGGTTCCTCGTATTTCACTCAAGTTTCACTCAAGGAAACCCTAGAGATCACAATCCTATGATAAAATGAAAGAAGGATATCTACTAAAGGTTTTCCTAGGGAATGATTAAAGATGTGAAAGAGGGTTCACCACCAAGCTAGGGCTTAGAAAGACTAGTAACATGTAAGATCTAATTATGAAACTTAATGATATGCAAGACTACAATAAATGACCTAGAAATAATTACAAAATATAATAGACAACTGAGAAATCAAACAGGTGCACCTAGAAACCTGTAGAAGCTTGTAATCAACTCTGAAATGCTGAAAATGTTGAATTTAAGGCACAATGGGACTCATACACCAAGTTGGGCATATCAGCCCCAAATTAGGGTTTTTAGGATGAAATAGGAATATGATGATGGCAAGTCTAGATCTTCAAAAATTTGGAAAAGTGGCTATACTCGAACTCATATGCCAAAAGTGGTGTATCATTCTAACTTTGATTTTTTGAAGAATAAAGATCTAAATATGCTCTTCAATCTTTTCTCTATTTTTTGGATCTGAACTGTCAAATTCTACTTTGTAGATGCCTTTTAGTGATCTTCTAAACAAGGTGGAAACTTTGACAACTTTGCACACTTGACAACTTATTTTCAATCTTTCCCCTTAAAGGATCTTCAACCTAGACCTACAAATCACACACTAAAGAGCAGTAAAATTTTTGTTTTGTTAGTGCAAAAGAGGTTTTCCTTGGTCAAACCACATTTGGGAAATCAAAACTTGAAATGAAATCAAATAAAAAGGAGGAATGATAAATGAACAAAATGATATGTTTCAACTCACCAAACCCTTGAATAAGATTATGCAAACATGTATGAAATGTCTCCAATGGATGTGGATCTTGAATCTTGCTTAGATGATATATCTTGAATTGAATGGTTGCTTGAATCATAAAATCGTACATCACAAATGTTAGCTAAAAAAAAACATGATGCATGATGGCATTGACATGATGCTTGATACTTGCATAATGCTCCAAAATGCTTGATAATCAACTCTTGAATGCTATTTAAATGGTAAAAATATTGAATGCTTAGGTCACACTTTCTCATGAAAGTTTCTAGGAGAAAATATGTGAAATAGCCTTATATTTATAATTGTTTATGCCAAATTTCCCAAAATTACAACACTACAAGCCGACATCATATCTAGGAGAATAAAATCTTGCCAAGAATTTGAATTTAAATAGGTATAAGCTAAGTGAGACTCATATGCCAAAAGTGGTGTATGAGTCCCATTAGGATAAGCTTGGGACATTTTTTTAAGAAATTCTTAGATTCATGTGAAATCTAGATTGGGGCCCCAAAACTTAGGTGGTACCCATACATCCAAGGTGGTGTATGAGTCTAAGATCACTAAATCTGGGCCATGCAATAAAAAATGTTGGAAATATGGGTCCTAGCAACATGAGCATGAAGTGTATTAGGTTGATTTGGCTATTTTAGTGTTTTCATTGATTTTAACATTGTGGAAAGATTGTGGGAAGCATATTTGGTATACTAGAAGTTGATCTATACTAGAAGTGTTTTTTACTAATGATCTAGTGTGTTATTTTTGAGTCTAAAATTCACTGCAAGAAAAGATATGAATTTGATCTCTTAATATCATTATTATGACTCATTCAGAAAGTTATATCCAAAATCTTGAGAAGTTTTATGTTGATGAAATAGAGTTATCAATGATAGAGTTTAACTCTATACACTATAGTTGTTTCTTTATTCAGTATACTAGTGTGGGAGACTCCACATTTTCTTAAGAACATTTTGATGTTTTAGTTCTAATGGTGATCTCTCAGATGCTAATGTGATGAGAAACTAAAGCAATATCAGATCTAAAGGTTTTTACCTTGAGAAGTATTAGGTCCTATTCTTGGCTAGTCCCTAATATATAACATCTATTAAGAAGATTAATTATACTTTCAAGATGTTAATTGGACCCCTTATAGATATATGTTGACTTTTCAATTGAACAGAGGTATGGAACATATGAAGAGAAATAGACAAAAGTCCACTTGGACCATATGAAATCACAAATAAAGAAGACAATGGAGAAGATGATTGCAAAATTTGTAGGAGAAATGGGCCTCACACTGAATCAAGTTGAGGAAGCGAATGATAATTATGGTGCTCTAGGAGGTTCATCAAGTGTAAGGAGATTTGGTAGAGAAACAATCACTCCTCTGATTGCACATAAGTCCTCTAGAACCATGCCTACCTCAGGAGAGAAGAGGAAAGAACTTGAGAGTGAAAAGACTTCTCCAATAAAATAGAAAAAGAGGCCTAAGAAGGAAAAGGCTGCTCTGATAGCACAACAATATGGCCCTATGAGAAGGAGGGTGAAGAACAAGGCTACCAAGGAGCAATATTTGGGTTCCAATGTTGAAAATGAAGAGAAAGAAGAAGAAGGACCATAGTTAGTCCATAAAAGGAAAGGAGAAGATTCACAAGGTGAAGCAAGTATAAAGAAGCAAAAATTTGATATTGTGGATATAGATGAAAAGGATGAAGCAGAGAAAGAAAAAACCTTTTCTGATCCACTTGAGAGAGAAGAAGGTAGAAGCTAGCAAGCAGAAAATACCGCAAGAAAAGAAAAAGATAAAGAAGAAAGCTATGATGAGAACTGACAGTCCTATGAAGGTAGATGAAATTTTTAATGGTATTGTCAAGTATGAAATTTTAGAGGAAATTACTACACTATGCACCAAGGTGGATAAAGTGGACAAGTCCACCATTGTTGAAGTTATTATAAAATATATTATTTTCTTGAAGTAGATATATGGAATTTAGAAAAACAAATACCTGAAGAGTTTTGAAATGTATTGATTGAGAGAAGATAAGAAGCCACAAAGGAAGAGGCTAAATTGAAAGCATATGCATAGGAAAAGATCGGTACTCCTCCTTCTAAGGAAAATAAATCCACATTGGCTACAGTTTTCAATTATGAATCTCGAACGAAGGAAAGGGTGAAAACCCTCATGAGAAGAGATCAAAATGATCTTGAGAGGCTTTGAAAAGATTTTGTAGATAAGGTTGAAAACTTAGCACAAATATTGGGGATGACCCCAAAGAATAAAAAATAAATGAATGTGGAGATGCTTGCTCTAGATGAGAATGTTGAAGAAGATGTATAGCTTTATGATGCTCAACATGAGCATGGAATAGGGGAATGGAATGCACAAGATAATGTTCTTCCAGATGTGGAAGAGACTATAGAACAAAATGTAGAAGTTGAGAAAGATGTTGAAAGAGAAGCAACCACCGAAGAAAACACTATAAAGGAGGATACTTCTACACCTCCTCTGATATTGAAAGTAAATTTTGAGAATGTTAAAGGCCAATCAGAGATCATCACTCCTCCAAATAGCATAGAGTTTTCTACTAATAAAGATGACACATAAAAGGATGATGAGAAAAAGAATTAAGATGCCTCTAGTGATGCAAAAGGAAAGACAGAAGAGGAGACACCTATTAGCACTCGTGACAAGGATAAGGAATTGAAAGAGAAGGTTGGAGAGGAGAGCTTGAAGGGAACTGGTGAATACTTTGGCACCTTCAAAGATTCTTAAAAGAATTTTCTAATTATGCAATTGTAGTTCCAGCCTATTGTGTCTTCCCAGCTACAACAATTTCCTATGCAATAGGGGAATGTAGACTGGGACAAGATCTTGTCAGTCCACAAGATTGAATTGGGAGATATCTTCCATGCATATTCATAGAAGGAAATAATTGAGACTCATCACAAGAGTAGAAAAATGATAAATGAGGCTGTGAAGGCTCTACAAGAAGCCATACCCTATGCAACCATTGAAAACTCACTCTCTCATATGGAAAATATAAAAAAAATTATTGATTCATTTAGAGAATATGTTACTAGATTAAAAGGAAAGATCTATAGAATGAAATAGAGAAAAAGATGAGTGATAAGAAATTGATGGAGATAATAAAGAAGTGTTCCCATACACAGAACAAATTTCAAGAGAATCACAAGGGTGCACAAGCTTGTGTGGCTAAGGCCAAAGCCTTGTTTTATTTTTGTATGAAGTGGCTTGAAGCCACAAAGAGCATAAAGGATGAAATGGACTCAATTGAATCTTAGATTAATAAATATTCTAGAGTACTTATGATCTAACACATGACCTAGATAAAAGCACAAGTTCCACAATAGAAGATCTACATGAGCAGTTCTTCCAACTACAACTACAAAAAGAGATCATTTTGGAGTTTGGTAATCTTAGGGATTAGGTTAACTCAAAGTTCATATATATCTCCAATGCCCTATTGAGTGTTGATAAGGTGACAAAGCTTGATTTGGTACCCAACACTCTGAAAGAATGTGAAGAACTATTTATAGAATTGGAAACCTAATGTAGAATTCTTGGCATTTCCAAGGATATTTGGGAAGAAGGAAAATAAGAATGGTAGGGTAACCTTTTGAAACTGCAAGGGTCAAATTCTTTTGGTTGATAGTATTTTTCTTTCTTTTATGCATTTTAGTTTATTGTTTCATATTTCTATGTACATATGCAGATGGTGTAAAATATTTTAATGCTACAAGTTTTTCACATTCTTAAGGGGAGTCAATTCAATTTTTAGTTTGTATACATGTATATATTCAAGGGGATATCTAGTATGTAAGATTGTTGTATGTGATCTTTTCCCTTGATGTCAAAGGGGGGGAATAATTTTGGAGATTTTCAAGTCATGTTGCCATCAATGAAAAAGGGGGAAATTGTTTGAAGAATAAGGATTTTTTCATTGATGCATTTGTTGGAAACATGAGAAAGTGGGATGAGCACATGTTGTACAATTATGCATTCTAGTATTGTCATTGATGTCAAGATTGTAGTTTGGTATGAAGGCCATTATGTAGATTAGTTTGGATGACTTAAGAATGGTTGAGGATGATTATGAAAGGAATTTTGCAAGAAATTCTAATCTAGTAGAACCGATGAAAAGGAGGGAATGGGGATGAATGTTTGATGTATTCACACCCACTTTCAAAGAGGCTCCACTCAAAGATAACCCTAGAGGTCTCAATGCAAATGAGATTGAAATATAGTAATAGGGCTATCCTAGGGATTGAATGATAGCTAATGAGGGGTTCACCACCAAGTGTAAACTTGGAAAAGAATGAATTGGAAAACATAGTGTGAAATTAAGATGAATGCAAAATGGCCTAGAAGATGTTGTAAAACATAGTGTGATATGAAAACTAAATCTAAATGACCTAAGAAAGTGAACAAAATGTACTAAAAAACTATGAGACTGGAAGTGTGCACCTAGAAGAATAAAGAAGACATAATGGAGGTTTGGATCACTACAAAATCTGTTGTTGATGTTAACTGGGACTCATTCATTAGGCTAGGTGAATTAGTCCAATTTATGAGAAAATGTGTGAGAACAGGTTTTGGCCAAAATGGTATCTAGCTCTACAAAAATCTTGATCAAGCTTGTATAGTGGGACTCATTCCACTTCTACTTTTCTAGAAATTATAAAGTGGATTTTGTGCCTCTTGGTCTGCTCTACTCGTTTTTACTAGTTTTTGTATCTAAAACTGCAAAATACTACCTGTAGACCTTCTCCAAACTTTTCCAAGGCTTGATGACAACTTTGACAACTTTGAGGATTTGAGAAATTTTCTCCAACTTTTCTTCTTGGAAAACCTGCAACCTAGCTCTACAAATCACACACAAGAAGAGGGGAAAATTTTGTGGGGTTAGTGAATAGGGGTTTTCCTTGGTCAAACCTCTTACTGGTAATTAAACCTTGAAATACAATGAAATCTGAAAAGAGAATGATGAATGAACAAAAGATATTGTTGAAACTCACCAAACAATTGCAATAAGGTGCTACAAACATGTAAGTAATGGTTTCAATTTATGTAGATTTGGAATCTTTCTTGATGTTGATAGGTCTTGAATGAAGCACTTGCTCGAATCAGAAACACTACACCACAATTGTTAGCTCTAAAACAACATGATGGAAGTAATATATGACATCATGAGTGGAACTTGAAAATGCTCTAGAATTCTTGATAAACTTCCCTTGAAATGCATTGAATGCTCTTGTGAATTCTCAAATGCTCTTGTGAACTCTTGAATGCTTGTAAAATTTTCTAGGTGTGAATATGAGTCAAATAACCTTGTATTTATACTTAATTATGCAATAATTATCAAAAATAAAACATTACAAGCTGACATCAGATGTAGGAGAATAAAATCCCACTAAAAATTTGATTTAAATTTGAATTTTTTTTCACATAGGACTCATCACCCAAGGTGGCGAATCAGTCCCATCACACATAATGTACGAGACCAAAAATCAAAATTGTCTAGAAATGTGTGAAACCTGCATCGGGACCAAAAAGACCTAGGTGGGACTCATTTTCCCAAGGTGGTGAATGAGTCCCTGACACTAAAAATAGACAACACAAGCCATGAACACCTAAATTATTATTGGTTACTAATTGGTGTCAAAATTATCCTCAAAAAGATGCAATAGATGAGGCTTGTCAATGAAAAATAGGGCCAATTAAAGCATAAGAAAGACCAATTATTAATGACAAGTGAAGAGGAATGTGAAAGTGTGTTAGAAAAATTTACAACACTCCAAATAAGGAAAGATAAAAGTTGATTATGATTAAAACTATATTTATTACACTTAGTTAATTGATAAAACCCTAGAAAAGTGTGAAAGTGTGTTGCAACTTTTCACAAAAATTTTGCAAGGAACCATTAAAATCCTATTAGTTTGTAAGGTCCAAGACCTAATGTGAATGTGTTATCCACATTACAACAATAAATCAAGGCAACATTAAGCCAAAATCACAAGGAGGGCCCAAACAAGTCAAAAAAATAGAAGGGTTACTTTTTTGGTGACTCCATTTAGCTCCCACTTTAGTGAGACGATGGACCTACTTCAAACTCACACTAAAGTAGACAAGAATGCATCAAGAGGGGTTCTAATGAACCAATTCTAGCAAGAGGAGATGACAGCAATCAAGAGGGGTGATCAAGCCCCCAGGATCAAGATCCTGAAACAAACTAATGCAAGTACCAAGGAATGCACATGAAAATGATATAAAGAGCAACGACAAAGCATAGCATACACTACCAAAGTCAAAAAAGAGAAAAGAGGGTGATAAAAAGTATCAGATCAAGCTTTGACTATTTGTCCATCTGGATGTGGATCAGATCTAGGTTGTTTGTCTAGAAAATGCATACTCACTCTAAGGTGATGAAACTTTTGGTTGTTTGTCAGGTAACAAGTCATAAAAGGTGAAAAACATACACTCATGGCTTGTATACACTCACACACACCCATATGGCTCTAGGGAAATTCATTCCTCGGATTGGGCTTCCCACTCAACCATACCAAAGTTATACCTCCTGATAATTTAAATAAGGAGCCACACAAAAATGATTTTTGAGCTTCATGAGGCAACCAAAACTTTGTATGCTTGGATCTCATGAACAAACAGGATGGCACTATATGCATGCAAGTTATGTTATGTAAGGTGGCCATATTAAAAAAAATGTAAAATGAAAAGAATGTTCAAAGGAGTCTTTCTTAGTTCATGTGAGGCCTTTAACATAGGGAACATTGTGCTAAATGTCTCCAAGAGAAGACAAAACATACAATAAAGAATTCACAACTTAGGAGATGTAGTGCATTGCATCAAGCCACTAAGAGGAATGCAATATGCTAAGAGAGATCACACTCCTAGAGGACATTACACCCATTATCATCCACAAAGTGACAAATGCATCGTATGAAGTAAGAAGGTTGCACTAAGAATTGAGAAGAAGAAAAATGCAAGGAATAATGCCAATGTATGCCCCCACTTTCAAGAAATTGATAAACAACATGTGAGAAATTACTTTAAAGTAGCAAATGAAAAATGCTAACAAAAAAAAAAAAACCTGAGAGCCAACTTGGAAATACCTATGCCAAGTCATGTTTAGGAGTAAAAATATGTCATGTGAGAAAAAAAAGGGTTTCCCCTTGTAGACACGTTAAATATACTGATTGATCTCATGCACCTGATCCTAATTTACTAACACCAATTCATCTTGAATCACTCCATTACTAACCATTTAATCAAATAATATTTATTTGATTAAATTCATCATATTTCATCTTTTAATTAAATAAATCAATTTTATCTAATTAAATCATTATCCTCTATTAATTAAACAAATCATTTTATTTAATTAATCCTAATGTCCTCTTTTAATTAAATAAATTAATATTTATTTGATTAAATCGTCATCTTCTCCTCTTTAATCAAATAAATCAATTTTATTTAATTAACTTCTAAAAGCTCTTCACTTAATTGAATAGATCAAATTTATTTATTTAAATCACTAATATTCATTTTCCTCTCATTTTGATTTAAATAAATCCAAATATCTAATTCAAAGTTTCAAATAAGCTAAATCTCCATCTAAATCAATCAAAACATGATTAATCCTAACACTAATCCCCCAAATCTTCTAGATTTTGCAACTTGCACAAGTAAATAAATTTAATTGATTTATAAATTCCACTATTTCATTCAAAAAGGGAATCAAGTTGGAATATTCTTCAAATTTGAAAATTCCCTCCCAAAAGGACTTGTCCATCCATCAAGGCATTAAAGGCCTCTTACATGTCCTTTTTCTTGAGCCAAGTGGCATTAACTCTTCTTTCTTCTCCATCCAACATGTCACTTCTCCAATTTCAATTATCCACCTAATGGAATTTATGTGCACATTCATCAAAATGTGCTCCACTCCTCTCCACTAACATGTTTACAAGTGGAACAATACCATTGGCTCATGTTTAGTCCCACATTCATCCCTTTTGCTCATTCTTCCATCATTCTCTTCTATAAATAGAAGGTTGTTTCACTAATTTGGGATCCACAACTTGAAGCAAAGTTCATCCATTGTCATCCATTTTCATAGTTTTCATCACTTCATAGCTAGGTTATGGAGAAATTTCATCATGAAGTATCAATCTTCATCAAATTTCATCATCAAGCTTGACTAGGAATTGGGAAAGGGCTATTTTCCACATCAAAATAGCACCAATTCCCCAATGGGATTGAGAGTTTGATTTTTTTGAGCAAGATTGGATACTTTCATTTGATTTATATGCTTTGTTCTTGTTCTTCATTCTTCAAATGAATCTTATGGGGAAAGATGGTTTTGATTTGCATAATTGACTAATATTGTGTTTGTTGTTTGTGTAGGTCTAGATCCACCATTCACATTTTAGCACTAGAAGGAGGGTGATTCTTGAGAATCTAACAAATTTTTTTGTGAAAATTTTACTTTTTTTCAATTTTTTGTGTGTCTATAGGAAACAACAATGTTGCAAAGGTCAAATAGTGTTGCTATCAGTCTAGTGGTGTTATTCAACAACACTATGAAACTTCAAACTATGATGCTGAAAGCATTCTCCACTTAGCTCAAGTCAACCAAAATCCAAATTGTGTCACTAGGTGAAACAACAACACAATCACGGTCTCTGTTTCTCCACAGAGTACTGTTGGTTTTACCAGAGCATCACTGACCTGCTTCAAACTGCACCATCTTTGCAAATTGCATCACTGGGGTGGGGTAAAAGGTAGATTTCAAGTTATTATTAACATGTTCTTTTTAGTTTTGATAACCTTTGACTTCTAACTGGTTGTTGGCTCTATTTTTTGTAGTTTTTAACTAGTTTTTTTAGGTTGGATTCATCAAAAGGGAAAGGAGGAAACGACAACAAGACTTGTTATGGAATATTCTTTCTATTGTATCAAGTGTTTATAAACACTTTGGGAGCAATTATAATCCCATTCTTAAGGCTTTGTTATCTTCAAGTTTTAGGACTCAAAATAATTTTCATTTGGGTTTAAAAAGAACAATCAAAGGGATTAAAAAGAACTCTAGGAACTTACTAGAGTTGATTTTGGGCTAAAATTGAACAAGAAAACTTCACACTTCATCTTGGTGCTTAAAAATAATCCATTCTTGATTTTGAGGTTAAAATGAATATTTGTATTTTGTGTTTTGTAATCTCTTTTACAAAGTAATATCATTTAAAAGGCATATGCACTTCTCTCGTGCCTCACGATGATCGTGAGAATCAAAAGTATTTTGGTGATATTAAGTTATATAAAAGATTGCCTCCACACTTTAATTTAGATTCTTAAAATTGAGCAAAGCTTGCTAGTGTGAGTTCATTATATCACGTGTGTTCTATCTTTGTTCACGTAAACAAAGATCAATCAAACTATGGATGTTCTTGCTTTCTTTTATTTACCCTTAGAGGGTCCTACCTAAGAGACACATCTGAAAGGAGAACTCGAAGGTGACTCCAATCAATTTTTCACTTGGGATAGTATATAAAAGGATAAGACTAAACTATCAAGTCCAATGGTATGTAGGACTTAGTTGTATATTGTCTTTCAGAATGGTGTACTACCTTAAAAATTATAAGAGCCCCTAGTAGGATTGATTAAATCCTTTAGTGGCTTTCTAGACACTTACAAGGTTCCATGTCCCTGATCACCCTAACTAAGAACCAATTTCTGTAGAAGCCAAAATCCTTTCTATTTGTTGGTGCAATAATGGTCATTCTGAAGCTGTCCCACATTCTTGCAGATTTTGGTAGAGATGAGAAGTATGCCATGGGAGTTTCATGGGTACTAAATCTTGGCTAACACATAGAAGTGAGTTTCATGGATGGGAGCCACTGTGGTCAAGCTTTTAATCATCTACCAAGAATAAGTGCAGCTAGATTGATCCAAGTGGGAATTGAACAAATATTGTCTCTTGTCTATCCATAGGGTTGTGCATTATTTTGGAATTAAAACACTTTGCTTGGATCTAAAACATTGGAAAACAAATAGTCATCCATTATCATCAAATTTCAAACCCTTTAGTGGAAGCAAATACCTTTGAAAAAATCCAAGTGCTATTGCTTTCCCTAGGGATTTTATCCTTAGAGTCTTCTAAGTATTTGTATTTATATCTTAATTTTCTCTCACTAGAGTCAACATTAGGGAACTATTGCCTTAATTTCCTTAATTTCCACATAATGGACTTTGAGGGATGAGAAGAAATTGGGACATTAGACATTTTAGTTTGAAAACATAATCAAGAAAGTGTTTGTGGTAAAAATAACTCATTAAGCAAAGATAATAAATAATTGGACCCCACACATGTTCTCTTCCAAATGATTTCCTGAAAGATCAAAATCTGGAAACCAAAGTCCAAAGGTCTTAGTCAAAAAGCTCACAAGTAATGTTTGTCTATGCTTTACGAATTTAGAGAAATATTGACCTTCAACTTTTACAAATGTGCAACAAAGGACAATACAAATTTGTATGCATTTTACTATTGTCAAAATCTAAGAATTTTTCAAAGGTTTGAGTATCTCACATAGAAAGTATTAACATGTTCTTCAACACCTAGGTCTAGTAAGCAAAAGTATCTTAGGATCAAAATCAAAATCACCTCACAAAAAACTCTTGGAAATCTTGAAAAAAAAATATCCTTCATACTAAACTTTGGACAAATTCTCTAGAAAATCAAAATCAAAATCATTTTGTTTGACTAGGTGTGTGTAGATGAATCCTTGTTTACATAGTTAAATTAGCATCTTGTGAACAATTTTACTCTAGGACAACATCCAAACTCTTAGAGTTTATGAGTTAATTATCCAAGCCAAATCCAATCAAACCAAATCAAAATCAAGACCCAAAATCAAATCAAACATCAATCCAAAAATTCATAAAGTTTAGTGTCTCCTTCAAGGTTTCCTAAGAGTTCAAATCATTCACCAAATATTCATCCTTTCATTATCTCATCGCCATATTTGATCCTTAATATCTTAGACTTTATTATTTGTCCCTAAAATTTAGATCAATCCAAGGAATTAATAGGTTCACCTCCCTTTTCCTAAAAATTGATCCTCATTTTATGGTTCAAACTAGATCTCAACATAGGAAGAACATGGAAACTAACAAAGAAACATCCACTTCGAGTGACTTGAGTCAAACCACTCCCGAAATCAATCACATTGGGTCTATCAATCCCACACTCAATCTTCCTCCACTTCCACAAGATCCTCAAGAAGAAGATGGCAAAGTGGAGGAAATCACCAACAATGTTCTATGGATGACTCAAGATGAGATTATTGAAATGGTCCAAAATCTCGAAAAACCACAAAATTGCCAATGCCATGATGAGGCTCAATCCTTCAAAATACATGCTATAATTTGCAAAAGAAGGGGCTAAACTCCCTTCTGAATATGATGTAAGCACCATTGTGGACAAGCCTCTTGGGATTATTCCCCCAGTCTCATTCACACCCTCATTCCAAAGCATCACTCAAACCATCCCACAAATCACATCATCCATTGCTCCAACTCAACCTATTGTTGACAAGGGAAGCTCATTGCTTCATGCTCTTCAAACACATCCCCTTGTTAACAACCAAAATTTGGATGAAAACACCATGGTGGATCAATCTGTTCCTCAAAATATATTACACCCATACATTTCGCTCACCTTTCATGACCCCAACAACCCATCCTCTTTTCACATAACACTGACATATCCTCTTAACACACAAACCTCTCTCCCTATGACCTCACAAGGAGAAGGTGGGCTGTTTGGACAAGGTCTTTGACCCATCATCATCATCATTTTCCCAAGGGAACATACCACCCCTCTTCCCACCATTTCCACCTCCACCATTAACATCCACACCACTCCTTGGTTTAGGAAAACCCCCTTTACCAAACCTTAATCAACAAAATAAAAACAACCCCCCAATCATAAATCAAAACATCACACCAAATCCTCTGATCATGCCATCAATATCACAACAATAGGTGGAAACAATCCAAACCACACAAGCAATCATTGCACCATCCATAAACGTGATCTCTCAAGAACCAAGCATCAATTCAATGACACCTCTCATCACAACAACAAACACCATTTTGAATCTGCCACCACCGCCACCAAGACCAAACATTGTCAACCAATATAGCATCACATTACAAGTAGCTCAACAAGCCTATCAAAAGGCATTTCAGCAGTTCCAAGCTCAACAAGCACAAAACACGCAAGCTAGACAATAAGTGCAACAATAGCAAGTAGCTCAAGCCACACAAGCTATAAAAGCTACACAGGTTTTCCAGGCTGCACAAGCTACCCAACAAGCTCAAGCTCAGGTGCAAGCCCAATATTAAGATCATCAAGCACAAGTGTAAGCACAATACCAAGTAGCTCAGCAACAAGCATATCAACAAGCCCTGTAACAGTACCAAGCACAAAAAGAAGCAACCCAATTAGTATCCCAACAATAAGCATTATTGGCACAAACAACAACAAGACCGACAACAAGCATTGTTGGCACAACAGCAGTAAGACCAACAACAAGCATTGTTGGTACAACAACAAATGCAGGCATATCAACAAGCCTTGATTGCACAACAAAGCTTGCAACAAACTCCCACCAACATACCCAACAATCCACCCATCATTTGAACAATCTAGCCCCGCAAAAACTTGTTCACTCCACCCCCTGATTTGCAAAATGACACATCACAAATCAAGTTTCTTTTGCAGCAAGTGCTAGATCTCTAGTTTGGGAAAGCGATGAAAACACCAAGCAATTTGTGCCCCTATCCATTCTACAAGAGCATTGTGATGGTACCATTTCTAAAGGGGTTTTAAATCCCTAAATTTGACAAATATCATGGGATAGGAAACCCTAAAGATCACATTAGGGAATTCCAAGTACATTTCATGGAGGTTCCATGTGATGATACATATCTAACGTGACTACTCCCTCAAAGTTTGGCTAGCCTCACCATGGAATGGTTCTCTCGCCTTCCTCCTAGAATTAAAAAGTTCCAAGAAATAGTGGATGCATTCATAAAGAATTATGAATTCAACATAGGCATGGATGTGAGTCTAGATGAACTATCTATGCTCAAACAAGCAAAGGGGGGAACATTTTCTTCCTTCTTACAATGATGGTGATTCAAGGCTAATAGGATAAAATGGATCATGCAAGAGGAACAAAAAACTTGCACAATCATTTCCAATCTTGAAAAAACCTTATCATTCCATCTAAAAATACAATGTATCACCACATATGGCCATTTAATCCCCAATGCGCTCAACATAGAAAGAGCCCTTATTGCATGAGGGACACCCACATATAAAGAATATCTAGACAACTGCCCATCCACTAGCTACAATGAGAAACCTCACACATGGGTGAAGAACAAAAATGTCATTAATGATGGTGTGGTTGATGCCAAGGTCATAGTTAGTGCTCCAAAACAAAACACACAATCATACCAACAACTGCAAGGAAACAATAAAAACAACACCCAAGCTAACATGGTATCACAACAACCACCCAATAATTGAGTCAAAAATCTAAACAATCAAGGGGTAAGACCCCTGTGGAACAAATACCCCCCCAACCAAAAGTACAGAGCCCTCGGGGAACCAATTGAATCAATCAGGAAGAAACTAGTAAACAAGAATCTCATCAAAATTCCCACTTACGAGAATTATGAAGAACCCCAAGTGAAACCACCATGGTACAATGAAAATCACCTTTGTGATTTTCACAAAATTAGGGCACACCACAACCAGTTGCATGAGGCTAAAAAATATGATCCAAGAACTCATTGATGACAAGGTCATAAATGTTAAACAACCAGCTGGAAATTAAGACCTTAAAATATACACAAATCTGATGTTAGATCATAACAAAGGGAAGAACCATGGAAAGAAAAAGTATGGAAATATAAACCATGCATATGATCATGTTGTCGCATCCCTAGATGAATGGCTCATTATTGTTAACATCAAGCTAGCCAAAGCCAATTGTGGAGTCACCACACATGGCAGAAAAGTTACCATTGTGGGATCATCATAGCCACCTAGGGCATCCACCTCAAATCCAAAATCCATTCCTAATGGCTACAATGTCTTAGACCAGTTGAAGATATCTCCCACTCATATCTCCATCACGGAGTTTTTGAAGATATCACCTACACATAGAAAAATCCTAGAGGAAGCATTGGCTTCATCCACTGTCTCTATAGATCTTGATGTTGACCAATTCCAAGCTATGGTCAGACACATCACCACTCCAAATCTCCTAAAATTTTCTGATCAAGACATTCCCACCCAACCATCTCATAATCGTGCACTCCATCTTGAAGTCTTGGTTCATAAAAACAATGTCAAAAGGGTCTTGGTGGATGGGGGTGCAAATCTAAATATATGTTCACTCAAACTAATAAAGAATTTGGGATTCTCCGAAGATGCCATTGAAAAGGGTAAGGGTATCACAATAAAAGCATATGATGATCAAGAAAGAGTGTCTCAAGGGACTATTCAACTCCCTATTCAAGTAGGTCCAGCCATCATTGAAACCACATGCTAGGTCCTTGACCTTGATTTACCTTATAGTATTCTCCTGGGCATCCATGGATCCATGGGATGCAAGCTATCACATCCACTTTCCATAAATGCATCGAATTCCCATATCAAAATCAAGAGGTCATGGTCCATGGTGATCTTGAGCCCTTTTATTACTACAAGAACCTAGAAGAAAAATAATATATAATACCCCAAGTCTAAAAGAATGATGAAGGCCCTACAACTCCATATGTAGACCCAGCTACCTTGGCCTCTACTTTTAATACAAAGACACCCACCATTCTTGATATCTCTGAAATAAAAGTCATTTTCCAAGACAATGGGTGTGGGGATTACAAGATGAAGAAAAATTCCTTCATAATAGGAGAGTTACCTCAATCTCCTAGGTCTCACGTCAACCCAAACTAGCTAAAACATCATCCCAAACCTTCAAAGTAGACCCCTCCAGGTTTAGATGTTGGGGATATCTAAGTCAAGAAGTGGTAGATGAGAAAGACATATCAAGCTTTTTGTACCAATATGAGATTCCCGTGTCTGATCTTCCCATGGATGAGAGCAGCGAAGGATTACAAATGATGCTTGGTATGGGCTATAATAGAAATAAGAAACTTGGACAGAATGACAATGGTCTTCTAGTACCTCTCATTCTAGAGAAGCGTATGAGAAATCTTGGTCTCTGATGTACCCCTTTGAAGGTAACCATACTTGGTAAAGGTGCCCCAATTTAAAAGGTCAAAACTCCCCCTCAGCTATCATCATCTGCTCTCTAGTTACTAGTATCCATAGGTTGAGTCATAGATAACTTTACCTTTCACATAACCTATGTGTGTAGCAGTGATGAGGACCCCATAACTGAATTACCCATGCTATTCAAGGATTCCTCACTTCTCATGATTAGTACCCTATCTTTTGAGACAAACAACCAAATCCATGAACTAAACCTAGTCTATCCCCAACTCATAGATTACAACCAACAAGGACCACCAATTTTGGACACATATGAAAATGATGAGGCACTCTCAGAATTCATGGGATTATAGGATATGGTACCATGCAGAGATCACAAAGCTAGGTTTGACATCATATTGGAGACACACACCTACTATGGGGAAATGATTGAATCCTTTAGTCGCAAAAGTGAAAATCTAAAAATAATCTCTAGGTCTTTGTGTGAAAACCACACCGCGACACTCTTTGACCTAAAAATAGTAAAAATAAAAGACACATCTAATGGTAAAAACATCTCTAAGGTTCCAAAGGATGAGGGATTCAACCTTCCCCTTAGTTCCATTCATCAGGAGAAGTTATTGGTCTTAGCAGAAAAGTACAATCCATTCAACCTAGGAACAAAAGAACTGCAACACATAACCTTCTATGCAGAACCACTTCTGATAGAAGAATAGGAACTCTTAGCTACATTTCTTAAAGAAAGAAAGATAAATTTTTTGTGGACTAATGATGACATGCCTGGGCTTGATCCAAAATTTGTGGTTCACCACCTAGCTATATATCATGAAGTGAAGCCAGTGAGACAAAAGCTCAGGAAGATGCATCCCTAGATAGAATTATTTGTCAAAATGGAATTACAAAAGCTCCTAGATGTAGGGTTCATATGGTCGATTGATTATCTAGAGTGGATCTCAAATCTTGTACCTATTTCAAAGCCCATTGAGGTAATTTGCATCTACAAGGACTTCAAATACCTTAACAAAGCATGTCCCAAGAATGATTTTCCTCCCCCCAAAATTGATATGATTGTGGATATGATGACAAGACATGAGATGCTATCGCTAATGGAAAAATTCTCAAGTTACAACCAAATCATGATAGCTAAAGATGACCAACATAAAACAACTTTCACTTGCCCGTCAGGAACATATTACTAGAATATGATGCCATTTAGGTTGAAAAATACAGGAGCTATCGATCAAAGATCCATGACACTAATATTTCATGATATAATTCACAAAAATATGGAATATTATGTGGATGACATATTCACTAAGTCAAAGAAATGTCGAGATCACATATCATCTTTAAGCTCCATCTTTGATAGGCTAGAAAAGTACAAAGTCTGACTAAATCCAAAGAAGTGTGTCTTTAGGGTACAATTAGGCAAGTTATTAGGCTACATTGTGTCCATGAGAGGAATCAAGGTAGACCCCACCAAATTCAAAGCAATCCTCAAAATGGAGGCACCAAGAACATTGAAATAGATAAGAGGCTTACAAGCAAGACTTTAGTCCATCCACTGATACATAGCTCGAGCAGATAAGGCTATCCCATATTCTCATCTACTCAAGGGGTAGCATACAAATGGGATGAGAAATGTGACCAGGCCTTCAACAAGATCAAGGAGTACTTACTCACACCACCAGTTCTCATGCTGCCAATTCTAGGAAAACCCTTGATCCTTTATATATCAGCAATAGCAACAACTCTCGATGCTCTCTTAGCATAGTATGATGAAAATGGAAAGAGAGCCATTTATTACATTAGTAGAACAATGGTGGGGAATGAACTGAATTACACATCCATTGAGAAAGCTTGTTTAGCAGTCGTGTTCATCGCATAGAAATTTAGACATTATATGCTAGAACATCAAATCAAACTCATTGCAAAGATAGACCCTCTCAAGTACTTGCTTTCTAAAGCAACACTCACAGGAAAAATGACTAAATGGGTTACGATCCTGACAAAGCATGACATTGACTATGTGGAACACAAGGCCATTAAAAGAAAAGCAATTCTAGATTAGTTGGTATATGCACTAATATACTCAAAGAATTCACTTGTATCAAAATTCCCTAATGAATCAATCTTCAACCTAAGTGTAGTAGATCATTGGAAAATGTATTTTGATGGATCCTACACACAACACGGGTCAGGAGAAGGGATCTTCTTCATCACTCAAGGGGATTGTATACCTAAATCATACAAGCTATGATTCCCTTGTACAAATAACATTGTAGAATATTAGGCTCTTGTCATAGGGCTGAGGTTTGCAGTATAGTGGCAGATCATGGTTCTCAAAGTCTATGTGGAGTCACAACTTATCATCAACTAGGTAAATGATGAATATCAAACGAACGATGACGGGTTGACCCCCTACAATAAATTGATGGAAAGCCTCAAGGAATTCTTCATAGATGTTACATTTGAGCATATACCTAGAGCAAATAATAGAGTGGCAGATGCTATGGCTACAATCGGATCGCTATTAGATATCCCACGCAACATCCCAAAGAGACAATTCCTCATAGAGTGGCTTCTCATACCAGCATTTGAGGTACTAGAGTCTGAATTTGTGTGTGAAATCATTCATCTCGGTGATCCCTAGTATCATGATATATACACCTACGTAAGGATAGCAGTACTCCCCACATATATAACCCCAAATCTTAAAAGAGCCTTTGTCAAAAATTCATCCCATTTTTTCATCCTAGGAGATACCCTATACTGTAGGAGCATTAAAGGAACCCTTTTACGATGCCTAAACACTAAGGAAGATTTGAATACTTTAACTAAGATACATAATGACATTTGTGGTTCACATTTGAGTGGTATGACCTTGGCTAAGAAATTGCTGAGGATTGGGTACTATTGGCCTACAATGGAAAGGGAAGCTCATGATTATGTCTGAGGATTTTTGTAGTGTTAGCAGCATGGGGATCTCATCCATGCACTATCTCAAGATCTCCACCCAATTGCTACACCTTGGCCCTTTTCACAATGGGGCCTTGATCTCATCAAAAAAATTACCCCCACCTCATCCAGTGGACATAAGTTCATCATCACTGCTACAGAGTACTTCATGAAGTGGGTAAAGGCCATTCCCATGACCTATATGACAAGAAAGTAGATATCCAAGTTCATCCTGAACTACCTAATTTTTTGCTATGGTTTTCCTAAAGCCATTACCTCAGATAATGGGACAACTTTATAAAACCAAGATGTTTGAGAGCTATGCCAAAAGTTCAAAATCCAACATCGCTTTTCCACTCCATACTACCCTGAAGTAAGTATCCAAGAACAAGCTACCAATAAGACTATCTTGAAAATCCTCAAGAAAAAAGTCAATGATGTTGGTCATGACTGAGACCTGTAGCTAAATCCCACCTTACCGGCCTACTAAACAAGCATCCTCACACCAACAGATGCCACTCCTTTCTCCCTAGTTTACGGATCATAATCCATACTTGCCATTGATATTGAGCTCCCATCCTTGAGGATATCATTGTAGAACCTCGTCACAGATGAAGAATACCAAGTATCATGGTTAAACAATTTGTAATTACTAGATGAGCAATGCATGGATGCCTTAAACCATTTGCTAGTTTACCAAAACCGTCTCAAGTGGAGTTACAACAAGAAAATCAGGAGTCAAACCTTCCAAGTCAGAGAACTTGTGCTGAAGGAGAATAAAAAAACTATTCCAAATCTAGATAACAAGGGAATGTTTGAACCTAACTGGTTGGGATCCTTCATCATCAGAACAAGCTACAAGTCAGGGGCATATCAGCTATCAACACCTGAAGGAGAACCTCTGTAGAAGCCCATGAATAGCTCCCATCTCAAAAAAATTTATGCCTAATTTTCCAAGATATAAAACCAAAAATACAAAAAAAAACTAAAAATATAAAAATCCAAAAAAAATCAAAAAAAGGATTAAAAATACTAAAGAGAAAAATCGTCCTCTAGTGAAAATCACTTTGGTGGTGATCTAGGAAAGTACCTTGGTGAAAACCTAGCAAATAGGAACCATGTGTAAATAAGCACCTTCCCATCCACCATGATCCTTGCAGTTTGTTCTGTAGCATTCATCCATCACACTTCCATTACATTCATCCATCACCCATCCGCGTTCGTACCATAGCTTGGTCCTGTGTTTGTATCATGATCCCTCCTAGTACTACTCGACTCATTATTAAGGTCAATTTTTCATTTCCTATATCAGAGTATTCTATTGCATCACACTAGGTCCATGTTCTCATTGGATCAGATTCATGTATATTCTTGAAGTCTCCCTTAAAATCAGAAAATCCAAAATAACAAAAAATTTGAGAATCCAAAAACATTCATAAAATCAAGAAAATCAAAAAACATTCAAATCATATTAAAATCCAAAAATAGGTCAAAATTCAGTCAAAAATTCAAAAAAAAAGTCATCTTGTAGAACTACAGGTCTCTGAGCTCTAAACATAGGTAAGGTTGATCTTTGATCTTCCCCCAAGACACTTAGGTTAGTCCTTTAAGAGTCCATCATAGTAAATTGGCACTTCATTTTTTCGTACCTCATCAATAAACGAGTCTATGTCATTTGAACTACATGGTCTCTATCTGTATAACGTAGGCAAGGTTAATCTTTAATCAACCCCCAAGGCCCTTAGGATAGGTCTTTAGGTTAGTCTCAGAAAACCCCAAAACATTAGAAATTTTGAAAATCAAAACATTTGTAAAACATCTCAAAAATACCAAAGAAAGCATCAAAATATTTCAAAAAACACCAAACACATCCAAATATTTCAAAAAATCCATCCATCCCGTCTCACTTACACCTACAGTAAACTTTCACTCATAATAAATTAATCATCACCCTCAACCTTTGGTAAAATAGTTGGAAACAAGTCTAGCAGGTTAAAAGTGAAAACTTAAAGCATTAAGGTCTCATGTCTAGGTCAATAAGTAAAAAATTTGGTCAACTCTTGGTATTAATAGCTCATCATCCAGTTTTCCCCAAATCATCTGATAACATCATGTCCTAAGATGCATCCTTCCTATAATGGACATCAACATCAGGCATCACTGTAGTTTAGTCTTGGCTAGCGGTATGAAGAACATTAGCATGTTTGTTTACTTGATCTTTGGATTTTGACTTATCTTATTGTGCTCATTCCAATGACCTCTTGATGATGTCCCAAACAGATGGATTTAGAGAGAAAGGAATAGGGAAACGATCATTATCTTTTTATCTATTGTGCTTGTTGGATATTCTTGTAATATAACCTTGGTCATGTGTGCTTTTTTTAGGTGTAGGGAGGATGTTTTAGGTGTCTTGTTGAACACATAGGAAGGATTTCCTTTTTATGTTTTTATCTAAGATGTTTGGAATATATGAACTACATTTTAAATGAGGTTTTGTATTCCAGGTGTGAACAAGAGTACTCCTATCTGATTGTCAATTCAAATTCCATCATACTAGGTGCAATGCCATCCTAGTTATTTATACCTTGATGCATCATGCCTATGTGTGTTATCAAACATAGGCTAAGTAGCCCTTTTAAAATCCCAATTCCTGATAAGAAAATCATCATCTCTAATAAGGTCTCATCGATCATGGACTTGTTGGATCCTCTTGTCTTCATCCCATTTCTTCTTTCTTCTCTCCGTGCTAACATGGCACCATGAAAGTTAATCAAAAAAATCACTAATGCATCCATTTTGCATACGAGAAGCATCAACATACTGCATATCATATCATATCATATAGGAAACACTGATCATCTCACATGCATTGCATAATATAGATTGGTTATTCTAATCATCTCATAAACCATACGTTTGCATGCATTGCATAAGCATATAAACATCATCATATCATCCATTTTCATTAACATATAAGCATCATCACATCATATCATATGCATCATCACATCATATCATATGCATCATCATATCATACATGGAAAACATACTGAAAAAGAATAGAAATATGTTATAACATCTCATACATCTCATGATCATAACAATATCATCATCCATTAAGTGCATAATATAGATATGTTAGTCTAAGTATATCAACATCATTTGCATATCATTTAAATTTGCATTCATAACATCCATAAAAAGTGCATAGAAAAGATATTGAAAATGAAATGTATCCATCCATCCATAAAAATAAACATTGCATCACATAATATAGAGTCACATTATGAAATCACATCTCATATAGGAAAGTAAATACATCCATCCATAAATGCATAAATAAAATAGGACACATCTCATAGTCAAATCATATCATATAAATATCAATAATATAACTATCATGGTACAAAATCAGGATCAAGTGTCATGTGTATAAATAAAATGTATACAATGCCCACGGGGCTATAAAAAATAGAGCCTATGGATCTAAAAAAAATAGTGTCGCTGATAAAAAATGTGTGTGAGCTATCCTTGATGGCTTCTCCCCTCACCTGACTATCTCTCAGGCCGATCCTACATGTACCTTATCTACTAGGAGAAATCTACCACCCGAGCTGCTAGAGGCACTACCTACCGATAATGAAATCGATAATACTCGGCCTCTCTCACTATGTCTCAATACATCCATGTCGGGACTGTCCTAGTATAAGATGTCGTTGCCATGCTCTCTAGTTGTTGTCATCTTCCCACCTTCTATGCTAACTATAGCTTGATTGCCTATCTCTATTGCCTCTCCTGACCTCACTCTGTTGTAAGGGCCTGGACCTGCTGCCTTTCTTGGTCCATCTCTACTATCAAAGTCTACACCTAGGCCTATATCTATTGAATCAAAACATCCCTCTGATCAGGCTAGGGTGGCAAAGGTAGTGGCAACAGTGGTTGATCTCTCTGTAGGGTCTATTGGTCCCTCACAGGAGGTTGTTGGTCCCTAGGGACATCTCTCTATTGATGCTCGTCTCCCTAATCTTTGTGCCCTAGCTGGTGTGGAGGTGGTCCTCCTCCTCCATCTTCATCTTTGTCTCCTCCTCCTCCCCATCCTTACCCCCACCCTAGTGTCAGGCTTCGGGGTCTCCACTATGGAAGAACTGTCCCTTGCACTGTTAACTAGACTAGTGGCCTAAACTAGTCATCGTAGGCCTATGTAGTCCTTGGGTCTACCTGCCCCTAATCATAGGCCCAAGGTCTGGCTACCAACTATCTAAAGCTATCCACTACATCCTTTGGTGGGATTGTCTAACCCCATGTCATCTCGAGTGTATTCCTCACAAAAAAAGTGACATAATAATCATCTGGCCTATCCTAGACATCACCAAATCATCTCGCTACCTGATTAGGCAAGTAACACTCAATCATAGTGTGCTCACGTCCCTGCATGAGTTGATCCTACCTCGCATAAAAGAGTTGTTGTACATTGTCATACCATGTGGGCATCCCTAGATAAGGCCTCCATGTAAATGTGGTCATCTCATCGATCACCCTCTGCCAGTGAGGAATGTCAAGCCATCCTATGTGTGTGAATGTCAAGCACCCCCTGTACCACCAAACTATTCAGTCGTTAGGCTCCATGTCGACCATTGTCACCCTTGGTTGAAGCATGACTATGTGCTCCCATGCCCAGATGTGTAGAAGAGTGACCTCGGCTCCAATGGCTCTGTTCTCACAATATGAAAACTCATGGAATCATGATAAAGTGAGGCCAGCATCACTGGTCCCCAAGAAAAGCAACACCTCCTAAAGAGCATCTTCTCCCAAGCTAGGCCCCATCCTAGACTGAAATACTTGCCCCACTGATCTGGAGCTACAAGTTCTAAAATAATGGCAGCCACAATCTGTTGAAATGTCAACACTTGACCTCTATAGTGCTCAAGCTCAATCTAACCCTTGGCAAAGACAATCTCATCTATCCCCATGATCTCATAGCATGCATCAATTTCGGCATCCATGTCATATATAACACTGTCGCCATGGATGGAAAATCATAAAATCTGCCAGACGTCCTCCAATGTGATGGTCACCTCACCGATGGGAAGATGAAAGGATGATGTCTCATAGTGCCATTGCTCAGCTAGTGCGGTCATCATGGCTTTAAGTGAGTCCTGATGGTAGGTGCATACAAAACGTACCATATATCGATCGCTCCAAGGTGGTCCTGAAGCAACTCATGTAATCTGATCAATCTGCTAAGCATCGAGGACTGATGCTCATGTGAATGTATAGGTTCTATGTCCTCCTGCAACAATAAAGCCATAGCGTCAAGTTTTGTAAAAAATTTGGATCGCGTTTGAGGTTTTTGCAACTAAAATAGCAAAGGTGTCACTTTTTGGAAACTCCAAACTATGCCTCTAGGACCCCCAAATTTCAAATTAGGCTGCACCATCACTATTTGACCGTGGGCCTATTTGACTTAGAAACCCTAATGACCTAATTGGATCACGGAAGTGCCATTTGTATATGCATTTCCATTTGGAGTTTAAACCCTAAACCTAAACTACAACATGACATCACATGTGGCAATAGTGGCATGGTTTGAGGCCTAGCATCATTGATTCTACCCTTTCAGTGGGGCTAAACAACATTGTTGGACAAGTTTGACTTTAAAACCTTATTAAATGCACACAAAAATTAAAATAACAAGTTGGGTTAGGGTCACATACTGGTGGTCCTATGCCTAGAAGTTGATGGTAAACTCGCACTCGCTTGGAAATGTGTTGAGGAAGCACTCTTTGTGCCAACTTGCATGAAGGTCAGAGGTCAAAAACTAAAAATTCTAAAATCTTGAGTGTGCAAATGAATTGAAAGTGACCCCTTGATGGTTATTTAAGCATTAAAAGTAGGGCTTTCTGACCATGTTTAGCCGTCAAACTATGGTTTTGTAGCCGCGACCCCATTTTTTCCCAATCGAAGCTCATTTCAAGTCTTTTTCTTGTGTTTTCGAAAGTTTTCAGCATCTTAGAGCCTTTATGGACATGTCAGGAAGCGTGTCCTCTTTTTTTGTGAGATCACCCAAAAATCCAAATTTTCATCTGATCTCTCAAGGGGGTAGTATACCAATGTAATCCTTACACTGGAGCAGCAGTGGGGCATCCGAAAAAATTTGAATTTTTTTGAATTTTGATCTCAACAAGGTTATTCTTTAAACCAACATAGTAGGTACACTGCTTCAAAGAGGGGAAAAATATAGACTCATAAAATATACTAATTGATCCCATGCACCTGATCCTGATTTACTAACACCAATTCATTCTGAATCACTTCATTACTAACCATTTAATCGAATAATCTTTATTTGATTAAATTCATCATATTTCATCTTTTAATTAAATAAATCAATTTTATCTGATTAAATCATTATCCTCTATTAATTAAATAAATCATTTTGTTTAATTAATCCTAATGTCCTCTTTTAATTAAATAAATTAATCTCTATTTGATTAAATCATCATATTCTCCTCTTTAATTAAATAAATCAATTTTATTTAATTAAATTCTAAAAGTTCTTCATTTAATTTAATAGGTCAAATTTATTTAATTAAATGACTAATATTCATTTTCCTCTCATTTTGATTTAAATAAATCCAAATATCTAAGTCAAAGTGTCAAAACAGCTAAATCTCCATCTAAATTGATCAAATCATGATTAGTCCTAACACTAATCCCTCAAATCCTATAGATTTTACAACTTGCACAAGTAAATCAATTTAACTGATTTATAAATTCCTCTATTTCATTCAAAAAGGGAATCAAGTTTGAATATTCTTCAAATTTGAAAATTCCCTCTAAAAAGGACTTGCCCATTCAACAAGGCATTAAAGTCCTCTTACATGTCCTTTTTCTTGAGCCAAGTGGCATTAACTCTTCTTTTGTCTCCCTCCAACATGTCACTTCTCCAATTTCAAATATCCACCTAATGGAATTTATGGGAACATTCATCAAAATGTGCTCCACTCCTCTCCACGAACATGTTGACAAGTAGCACAATGCCATTGGCTCATGTTTAGTCCCACATTCATCCATTTTTCTCTTTCTTCCATCATTCTCTTCTATAAATAGAAGGCTCTTTCACTAATTTGGGATCCACAACTCGAAGCAAAGTCATTATCTACAATTTTTTGTGAAAATTTCATCCATTGTCATCCATTTTCATAGTTTTTCATCATTTCATAGCTTGGTTATGGAGAAATTTCATCAAGGAGCATCAATCTTCATCAAAGTTCATCATCAAGCTTGACTAGGAATTCGGAAAGCGCTGTTGGGATTGAGAGTTTGAGTGTTTTGAGCAAGATTATTTAGCTTTTATTTTATTTATTTGCTTTGTTTTTTTCCTTCATGCTTCAAATGAATCTTATGGGGAATGATGCTTTTTATTTGCATAATTGACTAATATTGTGTTTGTTGTTTGTGTAGGTCTAGATCCACCATTCACACCCCCAAAATGAAAAAACCAAACACATAAGGGATCTATGGATTTTGGGACAGTATGTTCTTTTCTACAATGTTTTTATAGAGCTTGGAACTATCATTATCCCTCAAATACACAGAACTCAAAGAATGATAGAAAGAGAGTGAAAACAGAGAAAACATTTTGGGTCAACATGGAAAAAACACGAATGTCTCGATGCATTACTTCATCCCCAAAGGAAAACACAAGAAAAATGAAAATAGAGAAACTAAAAAGGAAAAAAGGAAAAAGAAAATCCTTTTGGGTCAACATGGACAAGACATAGGATGTCTCAACACCTTGCATCATCCCCAAAATAAAAAGACAAGATAAATGAAAAAGAGAAATAAAGAAAAAGGTAAAGGAAAAAAAAAATCCTTTTGGGTCAACATGAAGGAGAAATGAATTCCTCAATGCCCTGTGTCATCCCCAAAAGGAAAACACAAAAAAAGATAAATATTAAAAAGTGAAAGCGATGCACGACATAGAGAAGAATGAAGGTACAAATAGAGGAATGTCATGAAGAGAGGGAACATAAAACAAAATGTTAGGGGGGATCACATTACGCACATGCAATCACACACAAAGAAAAATAAAGAAAAAAGGCTAGTAAGGAAAATGTGAGTCAACCTATAAGTCATCTACCTCCCAATCATGTTTTGTCTATAATAAAGGTGGGAAACTATCCAAAGGGAAAAGAGCAAGTTTCGAACTAGGAGAAGCACCTAGATATTTCTCATTTAATCCCATCGAAGAGGAGAAAAATGTATCTAGTTCATAATGCACCTCCTCATCAATTTTAGCAACCTCATCATCATCATCTAAGTTGATCACAATAGGAGGTTGAAGGATAATTTCCATGAAAGAGATCAACTCTTGTTGTGGAGGTTGCATTGAATTTTCTTATTTCGGTTGGGGAGGAGGGTCATCATGTATTGATTTTCTTTGTTTAATTCTTCATGTAACCTACGAGCAAAGGTACGATGTCTTTTCCTACACTATCTAGCACCTCTGTTTATTTTGGTTTTTTTCTCAAGTTGCTTTTTTGTAGGAGCAGGTTGGTTAACCATAGGTTGATTTTGTTCCTTGAGGGGAGGAATGAAAGGAACCACAGGAGGTTGTTCAACCACTTTCTCTTTGAATTTGTAATTTTTTTTTATTCTAGGAGGTGTGACGAAGTCGGTTTCATTTTCTCTTGGTCGTTTGTAGGATGTAGGTGAAGTTTCTATTTTCAGTTGATCTTGGTTGTTTGACTCTTGTTTAGGTTCAAGAATGGTTTCATCAAGGATGCTAGGTTCATATGTGGATGGGGAAATGTTTTGGAGATACTATTTAGCTATCTTCTTTGCCTTGAACTTTTGATAGGACAAGAAAAAGAAGTATTCTCTTGGCTTTATAGGTTCCATGAGCTCAGGCCAAAAAGCATCTAGGGAAAAGTTTACTCTAGATGACAAGGGGTTAAAGCCGCTATGGTAGATAGTGAATATTTCATTTTCAAAGGGAAAATTTAAGCATTTATGCACAATCAAAGGGATAACTTTCATGGAGTCAAACCATGGGTGGCCTAGCTTCACATGAAATTGGTCTAACTATAGGATGATGGAGAATGTGACGTCTAATTTTTTTGGTCCTATCTACAATGGTAAGGCAATCGATCCTATCATAGGGAAAGCAAAACCATTGTGTTTCTTTATCCATGCTTTCGGTTTATCATATTCATCTTGGTAAAGTTCATGAAAAAGTAAAAATTCCTCAGTGATCACGTTTTCTCCATGGGCAGGATCTATTGATATCCCATTAGTGGGCATATCATAGATACAGATAGCTATGTAAAGAGGACCATCGATAAAATGTTTAATTATATCCTTAGACGATAAAGAAATGTCAAGAGAGCTCTTAGGTTGGCCCTTATGAGGGATGATGTCTATTATTCCTACCATTTCATCCATTGGACTAACATTGATAAAATTATTTAGAATTCATCATATGTATCAATATTCATCACATCGTTCTTTGTAGTTTCGCTTGGTTTGAAAAATGAAATATTATGCTTGGGAATTGGGTTGGTGAAAATTTACAAATTTTGGTTAGGAGGGGCAATAGACTTATTTTCTTGATCACTAACGCCTCAAATGGATAGACGGTCGGAACCAATGAGGTCTTGCACAAGGTGTTTAAGAAAATTGCAATGTTTTGTGTCATGTCCATTTTGTCAATGATAGTGGAAATAAGCATTTGATTTGAAGCTCGGGGGTAAAGGCTTATTAGGGTTAGGTGTTTTGATGAGTGGCAAGGTAATCATTTGTTTTTCTAAAAGTTGGGACATTGTGTTATGAAGGGTATCAAGCAAGGGATTGAATTGTCTTTTCAGATCTGCATAGCTAAAGGGCACCATGGCTTTGACAATGACTACTTGGTTGTTGAAATTTTGAGTTGTTTGTTGAGGAGGGTTAAATTGAAGGAACCCTTTATTTTTTTTCTAAAAGGTTGGGGATTGTTTTGGTTTATGGGCTTGGATCTCTTAATTCAGATAGAAGTGGACATTGTATTTCGACTACTAACCGAATTTTGATAATCACGGAGGATAGTGCACAGGTGCATGAAGGAAGGGAATTTCATCATGGTCAACTTGTCTTGGATTTTACTTTGCAAATTTTCTATGAACATCTTTTGAAGGTGTGGGTTAGGGACCTAAATGATTTGGGAATAAATAGATTGGTAGTGTGAGATAAAATCAGTTATCTTTTCATCTTTTTGCTTCCATCTCATCAAATCAGCCAAGGTCATCTTGGGAGTCATATGCACTTGGAAATGGTTTACAAATGCATCAACAAATTCATTAAATGAAAAAATTGAGTCGGTAAATAAGAGAACCACTCCAAGGCGGTATCTTTCAAGGACATAGGGAAAAGTTTTTCCAACAATTTATCATCAAGGACAAAGTCACTACATAAGGTAGTGTAGGCATTAACATGGTTAGAAGGATCTCCCTCCCCTCCATATTTCTCAAATCTAGGCACCTCTACACCTTGTGTCACCGGTGTTCACAATATCTCTAAGGATAATGGACTAATTTTGACATAATATGTAGGTGGACTATTTTGATTTTGGTTTATGGTGGAAATTTTCTTTTGAAGGGATGAAATAGTTTGGAAAAGTTATGTTATGAGATGGAAGTGAAAGTGGTGATGGAGTGTATTTGGTTGTAGGAAAATTTAATGGAATTCTTAAAGGTGGTAAGGTAGGAGATATAATGTGTGATGCCACATAGGAACTAGGGATGCTAGCAAGAATACACAAGGAAGGAATCACATTACTAACTTGTTGCAATGTTGTTGTGACTTGAGGGTTGGTATAGGTAGGTATTGAGGAAATTGTTGAGGGAGGAGAAATTTGAGTTCCTCCTTGGCTTGTGACATTGCTTGTAGGGAGAGTACAACTAGTGGTTTAGGAAAGATGCTTGCCAAAGATTTGAACTACATTTTTCATGAGGTCAAGGCCATCATCCCTTTCAATTATGCGTTGAATGTTTTCTATTGTAGGAATTGTAGTGGTTGAAATGTTTTCAAGGATTATTTCATGTTGTAAGTTTACTAGGTCCTCATGAATGTGAATTATGTTTTCTTGCGAGATGTTATTATTCCTTGGTTCAACTTGCATGCTATCTGAAGGCAAAGAGTTACTAAGGGTGTTATCCATGCCTAGTGTACTAGTGTCAATACTAGGAGTGGAAGCTCTAGATAACCCAAGATCCACAATGATTATGCTATCATGGGATGAAATGAGTCTCAAACTTCTTCTCACTATGGTATTAGCAATGGGGAACCAAACACTCATGCAAAGGCTACTAAATGTGGGGTGAATGTAAATGAAATGCAAACTAGTAAGAATGAAATGCTTATAAATGCAAACTAGTAAGAATGAAATGCTTATAACTAAAATTATTGAAATTAAAACTAAAATGTAGAAACAACAAATAGAAACTCAGAAACTGAACTAAAAATGCCAAAAAATGTATGAAAAATATGCAAAGGGACTTATTTTCCCTAGGTGGCGAATGAGTCCAGATACTATTTTTTTTTTTAATTTTCAAAAAAATTGAATTGAATTTTAGGCTTTCTATGTTTTATGATGCAAATCTAAGATGAAAATGGAGAATTTTAGAGTTTCAATGAAATTAAATGCAATAATGTAAGCTAAATGAGCTTTTCATTAATGCAAGAATTGAAAGCCTAGAATGCAAATTAACCAATGCAAACCTAATGCAATGTTAATCCAAGCTCAATTTAGGATGTAAATGCACTCCAAATTAGAATAATGATGTACTAAATGTGGGTTCACCAAAATAGAACCGATGAAAATGGGGGAATGAGGATGAAGGTATGATGTATTCACACCCACTTTCAAAGAGGCCCCACTCAAGGGTAACCCTAGAGATCTCAATGTAAAGGAGATTAAAATCTAGCAATAGGGCTATCCTAGGGATTGAATGATAGCTAATGAGGGCTTCACCACCAAGTGTAAACTTGGAAAAGATAATGAATTGGAAAACATAGTGTGAAATTAAGATAAATCCAAAATGGCCTAGAAGATGTAAAACACAATTTGATATGCAAACTAAATCTAAATGACCTAATAAAGTTAACAAAATGCAGTAAAAAGCTATGAGGCTGGAAGTATGCACCTAGAAGACTGAAGAAGATAGAATGGAGGTATGGATCACTAAAAAATATACTATTGATTCTAATTATGAGTCATTCACGAGGCTAGGTGAATTAGTCCAATTTATGGAAAAATGTGCAGGAATAGGTTTCAGCCAAAAGGGTATCTAGATCTACAAAAATCTTGATCAGGCCTGTATAGTGAGACTCATTCACCAATAGTAGTGAATTAGTCCACTTCTACTTTTTGGAAATTCTAAAGTGGATTTTGTGCCTCTTGGTCTGCTATGCTCTTTTTGACTAGTTTATGGATCAAAAACTGCAAAATACCACATGTAGACCTTCTCCAAACTTTTCCAAGGCTTGATGAAAACTTTGACAACTTTGGGGATTTGAAAAAATTTCTCCAAATTTTCTTCTTGGAAAACCTACAACCTAGATTTGCAAATCACACACAAGAAGAGGGAAAAATGTTGTGGGGCTAGTGAATAGGGGTTTTCCTTGGTCAAACCCCTTGTTGGTAATTAAACCTTGAAATAGAATGAAATATGGAAAGACAATGATGAATGAACAAAATAGAATGTTGCAACTCACAAAAACCTTGCAATAAGGTGCTACAAACATGTAAGTAATAGCTCCAATGGATGTAGACTTTGAATCTTGCTTGATGTTGATAGATCTTGAATTTAAAGCACTTGCTTGAATCACGAACACTACACCACAATTGTTAGCTCTAAAACAACATGATGCAATCAATCTTTGACATGATGAGTCACACTTGAAGATGATCTAGAATGCTTGATAAACCTCCCTTGAAATACCTTGAATGCTCTTTTGAATGCTCAAATGCTTTTGTGAACTCTTAAATGCTTGTAAAATTTCCTAGGTGTGAATATGAGTGAAAGAACCTTGTATTTACACTTAATTATGCAAGAATTCTAGAAAATACAACACTACAACCCAACATCAAATCTAGGAGAATAAAATCCTGCCAAAATTTTGATTTAAATTTGAATTTTGGTCACACGGGACTCATTCACCCAAGGTGGCGAATGAGTCCCATCACACATAATGTATGGGACCAAAAATCAAAATTTTCTAGAAATGTGTGAAACCTACATAGGGGCCAAAAAGACCTAGGTGGGACTCATTACCCCAAGGTGGTGAATGAGTCCTAGACACTAAATCTAGGCCACACAAGCCATGAACACCTAAATTATTATTGGTTACTAATTGGTGTTAGGATTATCCTCAAAAAGATGCAATAAATGAGGCTTGTGGATGCAAAATAGGGCCAAAATCATAAGAAAGCCCAATTATTAATGAAAAGCATGGAAAAATGTGAAAGTGTGCTACACACTTTACAACACTCCAAATAAGGAAAGATTAAATTTGATTATGATTAAAATTATATTTTTTATGCTTAGTTAATTGATAAAACCCTAGGAAAGTGTGAAAGTGTGTTGCAACCCTTCACAACACTTTTGCAAGGCACTGTTAAAATCCTATTACTTCACAAGGGCCCAAGACCTAATATGAATGTGTTATCCACATTACAACATTAAATCAAGGAAACATTAAGCTAAAATCACAAGGAGGGCCCAAACAAGTCAGAGAAAGTAGAAGGGTTACTTTTTCGATGACTCCATCTAGAAAAGATGGTTGATATGAAATACAAGTAACTCTATCTCTAGACATCTAGGTTTTGGGTCTGCATTGGTTTTCTATATAAGTTCTTGCTCTACATTTTTGGGATAATTTTGATGGTTGTTAGAAGATTCTAAATCCATAATTTTATAAATTTTTGTCTCTTGGTGTTTAAATTATGAGTAATAGTATATCAACTTGATAGTAATAGGTTTTTTCCAATCTAGTGCATATATTTTGGTGAATCTGCACTTCTCTATATATTGGAATTTAGATTTATGGTGTTGTGTAGATGTTAACAAGTGTCAATAAAGTGTGTATTCTAGATGACATAAATTTTTTGAGCTTTGTGTGTTTGAATGTGGGTGTACAGTTGGAAATCTTTGTTATTAGATCATTATTGGTGCTAACCTAATGAGTCTTCTATGCTACAGAGGTTGAATGTGTTTTGATCCATTGTGTGGGTGCTATTTTGGGTCCATTCCAACCTATTATAGTTTGTTATGACTATTAAATCTTGGTGTGAAGCATGTATGTATATATCTTGAGATAAAATGTTATATTTTACATATTATATCTAATTAGGATGACCTAATTGATGTTGTAGGTGAAGCAGATATATATGAAGGTTCATTTTTAGTATTTTGTGTGGTGTGACATGTGATAATAGTTTGTGTATGTGAATTATATGAATATAGAGCGAAGGAAGAGTAGAGAAAGGTATTAATTAAGATTAGTATGAAGTGTGTAAAGTCTATATTTTGGGCTTCAATGGAACTATAATTCATGCATATGTTAGATGTAATTGTAATAGTGCAAAAATTGACTATGTGCCACAATATCTACTATCTATTTCTTCTTTCCGTGGGAAGTGAGTCCACTTGGATAGTGAGTCGACCTACAGTGTAAACTTTTTTAATATACTATGACCAGTTATAATATATTGTTAGGTAATCCTCACCATGGCTTTTCCCATTTTGGGTTTTCCATGTAAAAACTTGGTTTTCATGTGTTATGTGATGTTGTTGGTTGTCTTCATGCTTTCATTCATTATTGGAAATTGAATATGCTATGAGTATTGGATGTTTAAATATTTAAATGGTTTCAAAGAATACTAATTCACTCCCCATCTCAGTATTTCGAGTGTTATACAGAATGATTTCATTTTCAAGATTACAATGAAGTATAACCCCTCTTTTATGCTTTGAAAAAGGCCTTGTTATCCAAACTTTATTCTTCTTAGATTTTTTCATGGTGAAATGTATGAAATCAACTTGAAAGATACTGCATGGATAAAATAGATAAATAAAACTTATATGTTAAAAAACCTAGTTGTAGCAAAAATCGATACAAACTAGGAATTAAAAGAAGTGTTGAGCAAAAATATTGTTATGGCACCTTACTAGGGAATTACAAGTTTTTTAAGATTTAAGATTATGTTTGAAATGCTATTATATCACTCAATAAATGTTATATGTGTAGTCATTTCCTGTATGTCTATAATATTTTATGCTATCTAACACCCCAACCTTTTGTATGGAAATATTTATCCAAGAAAAGGGGATTTCTATTGTAAGCAATAGAGCATCTAGAACAACAATAACATATATTCTCTATCTAAGACATACTTGATACGAATTATTGTAAGTGACTTTTGAAAAATGAAATAAATGTATATATTGCATAATAATTATGTTCTCAAGAAATTTAAATGGAATTTCATCATGTCTATTGATAGAACTCCTAAAAAATTTAGGCCCATTTTGTGCTTGGTATTGGCATGTCACATGTATTCCTATGGATAGGGTTTAGGGTTTTAGCTCTTTAACCTTCCTTCTTCGTCCCTTACATTTTAAGCCTTGAACATTTTAAATTCCTATTGACTTGCTCTACCTAATTGCCAGTTAATCAAGTCATCATTTAGGCTATCACAAGCATCCTTTTACCAATCCCCTTTTCTTAGGTTTGTCAATTGCCTAGTTTTAATTGTCATTTCATTAATACCTAAGGTCAAGTCAAAAAATGTTTCACAAAAATTTCCTTAGGAAAATATAAGCTTGAGGGTCAAAAATTGTTTGCTTAGTCAATCCCCCATTTTAAGTTAACCTTTATTGGCATGCACAAAAATATGGTGTGTTAGATATGCTGGTGAAATCCTAACCAAACATCACACACCACACAGGAGTTGAAGAGCTCCCACCAGAAGGTGTGCAAGGTCCGTAATTATATGATGCGTGTTCTCACCATGGAGGGGCCCAGTTTGTTTACAACATACCTGACACCCAATACATTTGAGATTGATGGCCCACAATCAACAACATGGTTAAATATTAGTCACCCATCTCACACCTCGTAGCCTTAATTTAATGCTTATTGGGAGACATGTGAGGTCTGTGATTAGGCGACATGTGTGTAGTTCTATCCACTGGGAAAAGAGGTGGAGCCCACATGAAGAAATGATGTTTCCATTCAGCACATTCTCATTGGTTGACAAGTTAGCAAACCATTATGGATTAAATTCAAACTTTCTTGACTCAATCCAAGTCATCCATTGTCCCATCTCAAAAAGAAATCAATGGCTATCATTTGAAATCAAATACAAAAACATTAGAGCCATTTTACTTCATGTGAGCGAGTAGTAATGGCTGAAAGGACATTAGCAACAAATTTAATTGGGTTGTAAAATACTTCCAATTAATTTCCTCACATTGTCAAAAATTACAAACTGGTGCAAAGCTACTAGAAGATTGAGCCAAGGTTTTCAAGCCGAGACATGAGCAAATTAGGGTTCTTGTTAATGCAAAAAGCTGAGTACAATTAAAGTTGAACTTTGTGCTTTATTTTGAATTATTTTGAATTAGGATAGGTTACATTTGTTTTCTTTAGATTTATTGGGCCTGCATTCTTTAATTACCTCTTTGCATTAATATTATGTATAAAACTATTTCCCTCCACCAAATTTGTGTAAGTCTATGTCTTCTAATCACACCCTAGGTTGATAATTGAGGGAATTAGGTTTTGAGCATATTTTTGTTAGAACCCTAGTCTATTGTGAACTTTCCTGAATATCCATGGATCCTAAAGCATAGAAGCCTCATCTTGAAACCCCAACTAGGGTACTCTTTGATGACATTTTGAACCAACTCAAACCCTCGACAAATAAGAAAAGTCAAGGAGCAGTGATATATTTTGGCCCAAAGGTTTACGAGGGATTGTAGGACAAGAAGGCTTGGATCAAGGATGCTAAATTTCCGTATATTGGCTAGAAAATTTTTATAAATTGGATTGGGAATAAGAATTTTAAGTATCCTTTTTACCATACTTGGAGGATTAATATGTGGAAAATTGTAGTCCCAAATGTATATGTGGATGTGGACTTGGTCAAGGATATTACAACCAGATATGATCCAATGTTCAAAATCGCTAGGGCATGTAATGGTGCTGAGGTGGTCAAGATCACCAAGGAGGAGATTGTAGAAGTTTTCAAACTACATGAATGGAATGAGGATATGGTCCCTATTGACATTGATACTTTCAAAAAGGAATATGAGAATACCAAAGTCTTGTTCCAAACTACAATGTTACCAATGCACATGGCTTCATCTAGATATGGGAAGAACAAGAAGCAGATTAAGATTGGGAAAAATGAGAAATAACCTTTTCCTATGGATTACTTTACCCCCTATCTCAAAAAGATGAACTATTCCTTGTATCAAATTATTGGTTTTGATGCACCTAAAACCATACCAATTGAATATCTATACATGGCAAGCAATATTTAGTATGGAGCCTTTAATGCGGTTTATGATTATGCAACTTATCTAGCAGAAAATATGCACAAGTGCCTAGTTGAGATAAAGGGAGGAAAGCATTGGGTAAAATTTTGGTGGTATTCTCTTTTGATGCATATGATTTTTTGCAAGCAAGAGAAATATTTGTTGGAAGAAATGTCTTTAAAGAAAGTGGATGGTGATATTGAACTACATATCCAATGTTTGACCCAAATCCTAGATATGGATTGATGTAGCAGCATCCAGTGGTGTAAGGGAAATCTTGCATCACCCAAAAATTGTTAAATTTCAAGTTTATCATTTTTCAGATGTTTTTACATTTTTGGATACCCTTTTGGTCATAATGAAATTCTCAATTTATGATTTTTATTTTCTATTCCTGGGTTGAAAGATATTGCAATTTTAGTTTCCCAGATTTGCACCTAAAAATCTTTCGACTTGGATTTGAGGCACTTAGAGCTTCCGGAATGGCCCCAAAACTTGCCAAAATCGGCATAGAAAATTTCAAGTGCATTCTTTACTTTGAGACCTTTCCAACGGTTCAAACGGTTCGCGAATCGGAGCCCCGGATCAAAAGTTATGGCCCCGAGAAGTTGGTGCACTTTCTAGAAGATACAATTGCAAATGTTCTTTTGAAATTTGAATTCGAGTTGTAATTTTTTGGCGCCAAACCGCCTAAACTCAAATTTTAATGTTTTTTTGGCTCCAAACTAAAGAGGAGCTCTATTTATGGGCGGGTTTCTAGTATTTTTGGGTAACTTTTTGGGGACAAGCTCGCATATTGCGAAAGGGTGATTCTATAGCTTTCTGTGACTTGCATGTGTTGTAAAACTTGGGGATTTGAGATCCTCTGCATGTAAGAAGTTCTATTTTCTAATAATAAAATTATTCTCTTGTTTGTGGGTTATTTTCTGTGTCTCGGGTTGTGCCCTCATCAAGTGGTATCAGAGCGAGGTTTTCTTGAGCATGTGGATAGATCGCCAATCGTGAGGCAGTTCGCACCAGGACCGTGGTTGTGGGTCGAGGTCAAGAAAGATGCCTCCAAGAGTGATGCCTGGTAGGCATGGTGGTGCTGGAGGTGGTCGAGGCGGCATAAATGCTAGTGGAAGAGATGCATTGGCACCCTCCAAAGACAGATTGATGCATTACAAGAGCAGTGAGAAGAGGGTTAAACCTGAGGGAGGAAAGTGAGGATGAAGGAGAGGAAGAAGGTTCAAATGAAAAAGAGGAAGAAGAAGCAATTGATCAAGACCAAATGCAGCTAATAAGGGCCATTCAAAGATCGGGAAAGACCTAGAGCAGAAGTCCCCAGTTATTCTGGAAGTTTGAACCTGGAAGAGTTGATCGACTAGATCAACGAGCTAGAAAAATATTTTGAGTATGAGGAAATATAGGACCCAGATCAGGTTAAGTTTGTGAAAATGAAGCTGAAGGGTCATGCTAGTATTTGGTGGAAAGAGGTCCAGATGGAAAGAAATCGAAGAGGAAAAGGAAATATCACCAGATGAGATCAAATGGTGGAGAAACTAAAGAAGCAGTTCATACCAGTGGACTACGAGTTAGATCTGTTGAAGAAATTGCAATGGTGGAAGCAAGGAAGCAAATCTGTGAAAGAATATACTAAAGAATTTCACAAGATAATCATTAGAACGGGCCACGCAGAGGCTAATAAGGAGAAGGTAGCCCGATATCTTAATGGGTTATGACTGAGCATTCAGGAGGAGTTAAGCTTAGTCAGAATGACCACCATCAAGGATGCGTATTAGTTTGCTCTGAAGGTGGAAGAGAAGCTGAACAAAAGATTTGATGGCAATCAAAAAGGACGGGGAGGTCAAAGTGGAAGGGGCAATGGAAGACCTTCAGGAACCTGAAATGATGATGAAAAGAAAAGTGAAGATGTGGGTACCAGCTGAAGCCAAAGGAATGACAACTTCTACCGCCCTCGTGATCAAAACAGTGGTGATCAAAGAGGTAGAGGATGAGGGAGATATGGACAAGGATCTAGAAGAGGTGGTTTCAAAGGAACGTGTTTCCAGTGTGGTGAAGAAGGGCATCGAGCCTATGAATTTCCACAACACCAAGGAAAGGCAGACAAAAGGCCAAAAGGTTATGGAAGGGTTGTGCATGTAGATGAGGAGGCCCAATCTAAACATTTAGATGATGCTAAAAGGGGAGAAGCCCTAGTGATTAGGAGAGCCCTGGTGACTAAGGAAAAGGAACCATAACAGAGGAAGAATCTATTTCACACAAGGTGCAAGTGTGAAGGAGAATGTTGTGATGTCATTATTGATGGTGGGAGCACCGACAATCTGGTGTCAGAAGAGATGGTCACAAAGTTGAAGCTAAAGAGGGAAAGGCATCTACATCCGTATCGGATTTCCTAGTTGCAGAAAGACCACAAATTTTTGGTCAATGAGCAGTTCCTAGTAAAGTTCAAGATCGGAAGCTACCATGATGAGGTACCCTATGATATCATCCCAAAGGATGCATGTCACATGTTGTTGGGGAGGCCGTGGTAGTTTGATAGGCGAGCTATACATGATGGCCATGCAAACACTTATTCATTGAAAAAGGATGGGGTTCGTCACAAGTTGAAACCCCTAAAAGAGACCAAAGAAAAGGTATGCAGTAGTGCTAGAATTTGTTATGTAGATGGAAATTTTTTTTTAGAAGGTATGAAGCATGAGCGTGTGTGTTACGCATTGATTCCTAGAGTGAGTATTGAGGATAGTGAGAAGGTTCCAGAAGAAGTTTTTGGGATGTTGGATGAGTTTCAGGATATTATTTTTGATAATGTACCTGAGGGTTTACCACCAATAAGGAAGATCAGTCATCAGATTGATTTGATTCCTGGAGCCAGTTTTCCAAATAAGGCAGCTCATAGAATGACTCCAGCAGAAAATGAGGAGTTGAACAGACAAGTTCAAGAATTGTTGAGAAAGGGTTTGATACGGGAGAGTTTGAGTCCATGTGTAGTACCTACAATACTAGCACCAAAGAAGGATGGGGAGTGGAAGATGTGTACAGATTCTCGAGCCAAAAATAAGATAACAATCAAGTACAGATTTCCCCTACCAAGGATGGATGACCTGATGGACTATTTGAGTGGAGCTCAGTACTTCACAAAGATTGATCTAAAGAGTGGATATCACCAGATCCGGATTCAAGAGGGAGACGAATGGAAGACTGCCTTTAAGACCAAAGAGGGCCTGCACGAGTAGTTAGTCATGCCTTTTGGGCTAACCAATGCACCGAGCACATTCATGCGGCCTATGAATGAGGTACTAAAAAAAATTCTGGGAAGTTTTGTTATTGTGTATTTAGATGATATTTTGATTTTTAGTAAGACGTTGGATGAGCATTTGATGCATATTCAGAGAGACTTTGAGAAGTTAAGAGAAAAGAAACTGTTGATTAATCTGAAGAAGTGCAGTTTTGTGAAGAGGGAGTTAGTGTACTTGGGGTTTGTTGTCTCAGCAGAAGGTCTCAAGATGGACCTAGAGAAGGTGAAGGCTATTCTAGAATGGCCTACCCCAAGAACGCTACCAAGGTGAGATCTTTCCATGGTTTGGCTAGTTTTTATAGAAAGTTCATTAGAAACTTCAGTAGTATTTGTGGACCCCTGACTGAAACAATGAGAGGGGATAGAAAAGAATTCAAGTGGAGCACTGGAGCAGCAAAAAGTTTTGAACTGTTGAAGCAGAAGGTGACAGAGCAACCTATTCTAGCCCTCCCATATTTCAACAAGGTGTTTCAGGTGGATTGTGATGCTGGTTGTGCCATTGGAGCAGTGTTGAGCCAAGAAGGTAAGCCCATTGCCTATTTCAGTGAAAAGTTAAATGATGCCAAGAGAAAGTATTTGTATATGATCAGGAATTTTATGCAATAGTTAAAGCATTAAAGAAATGGAGACATTATTTGTTGCCAAAGGAATTTGTTCTATATACTGATCATCAGGCCTTACAGTACCTAAATAGTCAGGGAAAATTAAATCAAGGCATATGAAATGGGTAGAGTTTTTGCAGAGTTATACCTTTGTTTTGAAACATAGGAGTGGGAAGTCAAATAGGGTTGTAGATGCCTTAAGTAGGAGGCATACATTGATGACAAAGATGCAGATTGAAGTGGTTAGGTTCAATGAACTTAAGACACTGTATGCAGAAGATCCTGATTTTGCAAAGGCTTGGAAAGCTTGCAAGGAACCTGTTACAGTGGATAGGACAAGGTGGCTAGATTTCATCATCCAGGATGGCATGTTATTTAAGGGAAGTCAATTTTGTATCCCGAGGAGTTCCATGAGAGAGAACCTGATAAAGGAGAAGCATAGTGGAGGAATGGCGGACATTTTGGTAGGATAAGACCATTGCCATTATCGCTGAACATTATTATTGGCCCAATTGCTACGGATGTGAGGAAGTTTGCAAAGCTACAGGTATGTCAGATGGCTAAAGGAGTGAGTCAATATAGGCTTATATCAGCCCCACCTGTACCAGAGAGGCCATGGGAGGATATAAGTATGGACTTTGTTCTTGGTTTGCCAAGGACACAATGAGGGAATGATTAGTCTTTGTGGTGGTTGATAGGTTTTCGAAGATGGCACATTTCATTCCATGTCAGAAGACCCATGATGCAGTCCACATTGCTGACTTGTTCTTCAAAGAGGTGGTGAGGCTACATGGTCTGCCAAAGAGTATTGTTTCAGATCGTGACACCAAATTTGTGGGGTACTTTTGGAGGACCTTGTGGAAGAAGTTGAAGACAGAGTTGAAGTTCAGTTCTGCACACCATCCACAAATAGATGGGCAAACAAAGGTTGTTAACAGGAGTCTGGGTAACCTACTAAGATGTTTGGTAGGAGATAAACCCAAGGGATGGGACTTGATCTTACCCCAGGCAGAATTTTCTTACAACAATTATGTCAATAGAAGCACTGGTAGATCACCATTCCAGATTTTGTATGGAGGTAGCCCCAGAACAGCTCCAAAATTGAGTATGATGGTCCAAGAGAAGAAAATAAGTGTTGAAGCTGAAGATTTTGCAGAACACATCAAAGATATACATGAGAAGGTAAGAGAACATATTAACAAGATGGATATGCAGTATAAGGCTAAGTCAGATCAGAAGAGGAGGTATAAGGAGTTTCAGATTGGTGATGAAGTGATGGTCCACTTGAGAAAAGAAAGGTTTCCAGTGGGAACATATAACAAATTGAAGATGAAGAAGTTCGGTCCCTGTAAAATTTTAAAGAAGCATGATTCAGGGAATGCATATGAGGTAGAGTTGCCAGATGGATTCAACATTTCCTGTGTTCAACATTTTAGATTGGAATTATCATGAAGGTGGTGCGGAGGAAGTACCAACAATGGAGCAGTGTGGGATTCAACACCTATTTGAAAGAGGAGGAGATTGAGACATCTTGAATAGCCCAGGGTGGGAAGAATTACGAAAATAGGCGTTATGAAGAATATTTGGTGAAATGGAGAGGAAGGCCTGTGGAAGATTCATCCGGCTATCTAAGGCGGTTGACCGGTGGGTTTTCCTCAACCATCCGAGACGTGATGGGTCACCTCTCAAATTACCCTGGGTGTCTGATGCAGGAGCATCCAGTGGTGTAAGGGCAATCTTGCATCACCCAAAAATAGTTAAATTTCAAATTTCTCAGTTTTTAGATGTTTTTACATTTTTGGAAACCCTTTTTGTCATAATGAAATTCCCAATTTACGGTTTTTATTTTCTATTCCTGGGTTGAAAGATATTGCAGTTTTAGTTTCCCAAATTTGCACCTGAAAATCTTCTGAGTTGGATTTGAGGCACTTAGAGCTTCCGGAATGGCCCCAAAACTTGCCAAAATTGGCATAGCTAATTTTAAGCGTATTCTTTACTTCGAGACCTTTCCAACGGTTCAAACGATTCGCGAATCGGAGCCCCGGATCAAAAGTTATGGCCTCGGGAAGTTGGCGCACTTTCTAGAAGATACAATTGCAAATGTTCTTTTGAAATTTGAACTTTGAGTTGTAATTTTTTGGCGCCAAACTGCCTAAACTCAAATTTTAATGCTGTTTTGGCTCCAAACTAAAGAGGAGCTCTATTTATGGGCAGGTTTCTAGAATTTTTGGGTAACTTTTGGGGGGACAAGCTCGTATATTGCGAAAGGGTGATTCTGTAGCTTTCTGTGACTTGCATGTGTTGTAAAACTTGGGGATTTCAGATCCTCTGCATGTAAGAAGTTCTATTTTCTAAATAATAAAATTATTCTCTTATTTGTGTGTGTTATTTTCTATGTCTTGGGTTGCGCCCTCATCATGGATGACGATAAGTTTGATTACCTAGTTTTCAATAATGTTATTGCAACTATACTGAGCAGGCTCCTGGTTCCTGATCCACCAAGGAACCCTAAAAAAATTCATGACTTCCTAAGGCCTATGGAGAGGAGGCCTGAGCTAAATATAACCCATAATTGGGGAGGTATTATTGCATATCCAGATAGGACCATATTTAGGGTGTATGTGATTCCTGTGTACCCTTTTGTGCTACCAAGGGATGTACCACTCAGGATTGGATTTATTGAAGTCATGAGGCAGTTGACTGGATCCCAAGATTGTCACTTGCTAGAAAATAAGAAGGGCTCATTCTTCCCAAAGTACACAACATTTGTGAACTTTGTGTTGATCAAATGGAAGTGGAATGCTTTGAGTGATATCCTCAATCCCTACAAATTGATGACATCTCGTCCTAGGAACCATGAATCTAAGGGATTCATTCATGCAGTAAAAGTAAAAAGATGATTGGGTGTGTTTGTTCACAATTTCTATTTCCTTGAGGATGTCATTGAAGATATTTTTCATTTCCAAGTGCAAGAGGAAAGGAAGGCTATGTATCTTACCTTCAATAAGATGGTAGAAAAGATTAGAAGGAAAAACCCATATTATAACCCACTACCTATCATTCAAGGGGAATTTAGCCAGGTAATGCATGGACTAGAAAATTTTGAAAGTGTTGTTGTTGTATCAATGGGTTATTTTCAGGTAGAAGGTAGAGCATGATTAGATCATAAAATAAAACCAAAAGAAATATTGAGTACAATGAAAGAAAATACAAGAAAGATTATACCAGTTATTCCTTGAAGCCTCCATGATTCATCTCCATAGCACCTTCTAGCTTGCAACAATTGTAATTGTTTCCCTAAGATTTGTGTATGTGAGCAAATGACTGACTATGTCCTATGCAAGTTTTGAAGGATTTGAATGACAAAATGCCTATGAAAAATGACAAATGACTATGCCTATAAGGAAATAATCAAATTAAATAAGCTAAATGCAAAGTAAATTCTAAGCATGAATGTCTATAATAATCAAGTGGTGGTCCCAAAATATGAGAAAAATTGGCATTTTATAGAAAACACAATTTTGGATGGATAGACAAGATTGAAAGCTGACAAAGCCTAAAATCAGTGGATGAGATTTCATGTGACAATCCCTAATTAGGGTTAGGGAAAAATCATTAAATGAGTGGTCAAGATTCCATTTGAGAAAATCAATTTGACAGTAAAAAATAAATGTGATAATTAGTTAAAAAGATTTCAAAAATCAGGAAGATAAAGACTGCTTGATTTGTAAGATTTGAAAAATCAAGAAGATAAAGATTGGACAAAAAACCAGACTTAGAAAATCAAGAATTTTCTTGATTACTTGATTTTTTTGGAAGAAGATTGCCATTTTGAATTAAATTAATTCAAAATATGGATTTTGTGTGACAGTAAATAATCGATTTTTAGATTATTTACTAAAATGAAGTGATAGTTAATAGAGTGAGATCATTTTAAATAATTAATTTTATGAGGAAAATGTTAAAATAAGGAAATTAAATAATTAAACATAATTATTTAATTTAGAGAATATGACCGATAATTAAATAAATTAATAAATTCATTTAATTATTAGAATTAGTGACATATTGAATAAATACATATTATTTATTTATTTAATAATCAAGAAGACATAAATGAATAAAGGAAACTAAATAAGTTAAGACATTTATTTAATTGTAAGAAGATAATAGACCCTTAGTGATGTATTGAATAAATAAATATAATTTATTTATTTAATAATCATAAAGAATATAAGAGACATGAATTAATTAAATAATAATCAATTATTTAATTAATAGTGGAAAGTGGACCACAAACATAATTATTCTAGGACGAAAGTGGTATATTTATTTATTCAATAATCATAAAGAATATAAGAGACATGAATTAATTAAATAATAATCAATTATTTAATTAATAGTGGAAAGTGGACCACGAACATAATTATTCTAGGACGAAAGTGGTAAAATGGAGCTTGCAGGCCTAGGTCATTTTTAAGTGTGTACAGTTGGTGTGTTGAGAAGAGTAGAAATGGTTAGGGATAAGGGAAAAGCTTTGGAAACTGAAGAGGGACCATCTACAGATTTGGAGGAGAGGCCTTCTTATCAACCAACCAAAACAATTTGGGTGTATACTAGTAAAAGAGATACAGATAAGAAGGAGCAGACAAAGCCAACCCCTATTGCATTAGAGGGTTCAAGACCAGCTTCTCCAACTAGATCAGTTTCATTATCTCCTAGGAAATCCTCACCTATTATAATTGGAATTGATTCTCCTCCAAGAAGTTCTCCTCACTCTAAGTAGCCACCAATTAAGAGACAAAGGGTAGAGAAGAGCCCAATAGTGGATTACTCTGACAGTGATGAAGATGATATTGTGATAACTTCTGAAGATATGCAACAAGGGATGCCTTCTCCCCTGAGAGAATTTGCATCAAGCTCTAGGACAAGCATCCTGAGATTGGGAAAAGCTTAATTGAGTGGTGTGAGCAATATTGATCATATAAGGGTGCAAGCTTGCAAAGAGTTCATGGAGGATGATTGTTTCATTGAAACACCAGTGTTCAGGGATTTTACATGGAGATCAAAGGTTGGAGAATATATAGAGAGGGTTGCAGTTCAAATAAGTTTACATCCTGAATTGCTAGAGAATGTTATCCAAGCCAATGTGATGTAAGAAATGAAGAAGCAATTTAAGAAGATTATGCCTTAGGAGGGAAGATAACTTGTGCAAAAGAGTGGTGTTTTTTTGTTACCTAAATGGGATCTTGTTGATGCAGTGGTATTTGATACAATAAGAAGGGCTGATAAGAATTTATTTCAAACTAAAGAAGAAGCTAGGTTGGCACTTCAAGGATCTACATTCAATCAGGAACATGATGCTTTGGAAATATGGTCATTGTCTCTTAGTTCAAGAAAGCCCAAAGTTGCAAATCTTTCAGACTTCAGTGGCAGATTGATTGTAAAGAGAGTTGCAGATACTCCAACATTAGAAGTCATTGATATGACTATAAATGCTGCTAGGTTCATAAAAGAAATATTTGAGCATCTCACTAGTGAAAAGGATACATTTTGAAGCAAGTACCATGATATTCTCGGAGAATATAATAAGATACAATAGGTCAAAATGATGAAGTCCCAAGGGGTAGCTATTTCAAGCCATAGTACTCTTTTTTCTCCTACAGTTCATCCCCAATATTCTCCACATGAACACTCATTTTCAATTGTGCCTTACAACATTAGTTAGGAGCCCATTGCAGTAGAGAAATTGAGTACATCAGAGGAAGCTCTATCCACTAAACCCACAAAAGGACAATTATTTCAGCAAGCTGAGGAATATAAGAAGTTGCTTGAGGAGACATGAAGTCTAATGCATGAGAATAATGCTAGCATTGTTCATATTATTTTGAAGCACCTTAATAGGAGAATCCAAAGTAAATTGAATAGTGTCCATGTTAATTATATTTTGATGTTGAGAGCAATGGAGATGTCTTAGAGAGATGGAAATTTGGGAACCCCACTCTTAGATAGATGGATTCCTAGAGTTAGTGATTTGAAGTTCATTGCAGCTAGGGAAAAGAAATGAGAAGACACATATCCAATGGTTTTTTCTACTTACAAGTTTGTCAATGATGTTAAGGAACAACCATCCCATGGGTATGTTGCTCCATTGGAGTAGAAAATAAAAGAGTTAAGGATCAAGTATGATCGCATAGAGGTGAAACTATTACCTGACATCCTGCAAGCCCATGATGAAGTGAAACCTTTGTAAATGTGGAAGAATCAGGTGAACACTACAATTGCTTCTCATGATAAATTAATTTGTGAGGATGTTAATATTGATAGGCTTAAAGATACTTTGGAGAAGTTATCTTTTATCATTCGTTTCCTCAAAGAATTTTATAAGGAAGCTAATTTAGTGATGACAAAGTATGCTCCTTACAGAAAGAAAATGGATGAAATTATTGAATTCAATTGGCCATATGAGGAGGAATATGAGCAATGGAAAAGAATATCTGTAGCTAGATTGGATTAGTGAATTCAAAATGGAACACATATACTTGGTCAAGTATTGTATAGGTCTAGCCTTAGAGGTTACAATGCATAAAGTACGTGTATCCTAGTTAAAGTGCTATAGGTAAGTTTGATCACTGATGTGGATGCTGACTAGAAATTTTGTTGACTTTTCCTGTCTTTGTGAATTTTATTGTCTTACCAAGTGGGCTACAACAACTTGAAGGATATTATTTTTAACATGTTCTTTTTGGAAGGTGGGTTTGCTTCTTCACAACAAATGAAAATAATCTTTGTATCATATGTATTCCCTCTGATTGAAAATGTAAATATAAATGTAAAGGGAATATTGTCTTCTAGCGGTCCAATTAAGATGTGACATGTGTACTATTGGCTCGAAGCTTTTTTTTCTCCCTTATTTCCATAAAAGTGAATTTGAGGCCATTAGTACAAGTCTTTTGTTGAATTCTGGAGTCAAATTGTGTAATTGAAGAACATAGAGTTAATATGTTACAAGTCTTTGTTTAATACTTTGAGTCTAGATAGTAAGTTTTTTCAAATGTATGGTTCTTGAGCAAATTAGAATGGTGATGCAAGTTTTTGGAGTCTATACTCTCTCCAATTTTAATCTATTCTTGAATTATTAATGAAAACATTGATCAAAGATCATTTCATTGATTTTCATCATTTTCATACTTTGGTATATGTTTTGATTTTATATTTGATTCAAAGAATTGGTTAAAATGCTTAGATCAAATTGTTAATTCATGTGCAAGGTAATTGGATTTGATAAGCAGTCTTAGAATTCAATTATGCATTTGTGAAATAAAAAGTAACCTCACATAGATCTTGAATGTTTAGGATTAAATGTACCTTGAATTTCAATTTTCTTTGACTCCTAACCCTTAGATAATGAAACTTATCTCAATCCTTATGAACCTTTCTTATGATTCCAATCACCCAACATTAGTTTGTTATAGTTGGTGTTGTTTGTATTCTCGATTGTAGATGTGCAATTATTTCAAGGAAATACCAATGTTGTTGAAAGATTTCGTCTTCTCAACTTTTGATGAGAATATATTTTCTTAGTTATACAATGTATATGTCAATTGTTTAGGAGAGTTATATAATTTACATTGTGGTTTTATAGAGCCCAAAGTGAAAGAGGTAAAGCAATTGGTGTTACATATTGTTTGTTGGCCACTTATCTTGCAGGTATTTGAGAATTGAGTTTGGAAAACTCATAGGTATCTAGTGATATTTGATTGGTTCATTGAAAAAAACCAACATAATGGCAACTCTGCTAGGGATAGAAGCTTAATTCAATTGTTAGTTCTCCAAAACATCTTATCATAGATCACTATGCTATATGGTGGTGTTTACATATAGAGTTGGTCAAGTTAAATGGTCTGCTTAATATAGCTCAAATCTTTGTCATGTATTTCACTAAAGTTCATGATAATTTTTCTTCCCTTTTTTTTTTTAAATCTCATGTTCAAAATTCATGCAAATGCACATCGTATGTGTCAAACTTTGTCTCAGTCTCTAATGATCTATTGAAATTTTCATAAAGCATAACAAAATTGCTACTAATTGGTACCAAGGATTTTGGATGGCGACTCTAAAGTATCTACACTAGTGTGAGCCAGTGTTTAAGGATATTAAAGAAGTAAAGAAGAAAAGTATAAAGAAATCAAAGAAGTTGACACATGTGAAGAAGATTCATGTACAAATGCGAGGAACATGAGGCCACAGGAAGAAGCATCTGAAGTAGAATCAAGAGGGGAATTATCCAGGAACAAGAATGAACATGGGAAATGGATAAAAGAAAAGGAGACTAAAAACTATAAGTCTAATCCTCATCCGGTCCCTAAACATGATATTTGTTCTAGCTCTAGTTCAAAATGTGAAAGGAATTTGCTAGATTTTAGTGATAACACGTCTACTAAGAGAGGAGAGGTTTTTATGAAGTCTATTGTAAATGAGCAATCCTCAGACCCAAGTGTGAAATCCATGAAAAGGAGAGTGAAATATTGAATACAAAGGGATAGAATACAAAGAGACAATGCTAGTGCTAGACGTGCTAGAGTTGAAGAGCATTTGACCCCGAATTCTCATCCTTATACCCCTATTCCTCCTGACCTAGTAACTAGAGATGAATATTCCCATAATACTGCTCCCTGTCAAGATGAGACTACAGTAGCATCTGATGGAGATTCTACTTTTCCAAATAAAGAAGAAGTTCTAAATGATATGATACTTCTCAGAGAAAGAGCCTCCAAATGCTAAGAGAATAGGAAGAAGAAGGATGAGGATAAGGAGAAAAGAATAAGGGAAGTCATGATGCAGAGGGATTTGTTAAGAAGGAAGGTTGAGGAGATGGAGGCATTGGGAAAGCTAGTAGCTAAATTTTCCCAAACATCTAGTCCAGTTGTGTAAGAGGTTGTAGGGAAATCCCTATAATTCCCCCAATTGATAATACTAATGCAAATTCACAAACCAACACTTATGACAAGACTTCTATCCCAGTCAACCCTCCTCCCAAAAATATAAATTGTGATTCCCATAAGGCTAATAAAGGGAAGATACCCCTAAATGAAGGAGGTTATTCTAAGAAGGACATACTACAAAATGAATTTATCCCACTATTCAAAAAAATGGTAAAGGAAAACAAAGAATTGGAGAAGAGAATGAAGGAGATGGAATTATTGGTTGCAAACACTATGACAAAAAAGAAGCTCATTTTCTTGGAGTCCACTATAAAAGGGTCTACCCCTGTGACCTAAATCCCCCAAGGTTGCACACCATCCTCAAGTCCTCATACCAATGACAAAATTTCATCTAGTGGAAACCCTTCTAGTTCATCTTCACAGCCTTAAGACAAAGATAGAATGGCCCATTTAAATTATCAACATGATTCCCAACATAGAAGGCCTAGAAACAATAGTGATGGAAGAAGGGATCATGATAGCCAAGATGAGGAAGAAGGACCTGGTGGGAGAAGATCATTGCACACTAATAGGTACATAAAATTTTGTTTTGAGAACATTCTTGGATATCCAAATCCAATTCTAGATAATGTAAGGAAGCATTTTCCTAAATTCATTGGCAATAATGCTCTCAATGGTGAGGACCATTTAAAGGCTTTCCAAATTTTTGTGGAGGATTTTGAATTGTGGGATGATGATGTGGCTATGAAATATTTTATACAATATTTGAAATAATATTCCATGGATTGGTATAGGAGCTTACACGATGCAAGCATTGACTCCAATGATTCTTTCTATTGTCTATTCAGGGAATAATATGGAGACCAAACCGACCCTTGGTTTAGGTTGAGTGATTTCAACAACATTACAAAGGGGCATAAGGAATTGGAAATTGAGTTCAATGAAAGATTCCAAAAGTCAATGTATAAGGTCCTTGGATGTTTGAGAACCAATGAAAAGTCATGTCTAGTTGTATATTGAAATGCATATGAATCTAAGATGTGTTATCTCCTCGGAGATAAGAATCCACAATACCTAAGGGACGCTTATAAAATGGCAATAAATATTGAAAATAATTGAAGACTATTAGGAAAAATGGGTAGAAGGGATAACCTGAAACCTTTAAAAGAAACCCATAGCTTAGAATGAAAAGACAACCAAATATTCAACCCCTAATGAAAGATTAGATCAAGTCCTCAATTTGCTGCAAAAGGCAGCCAAGAATGATAAAGAAAATTTCCAAATGAATGAAAGGCAACCAATACTATAGGAGTATCCTTATCATACAAACTGGCATAATGGCAAGCCATTTAATAATAATCAGAAGAATACCTAGGGAACACCTGATCCCTTACAAAAACAATCCACCAATGTTACCAAATAATTTCCATGGTGTGGTGTGTTTCAAATGCCTCACTCTGCACAACAATGTGTTGTGGCTAGATCAGTGGAGGAATTACCAGAGGACCAAGGAGCTTATGATTCTTCTCATGAACAAGAAGGTACTATGAATGTGCTCATGACCATATTAGATCTAGACTGAGAAGAATGCTCCTCTGATGATGAGCCCAACTGAAGTGATGTGGATATTCAAAGGTAGGAGGTAGGTTCCTATCATTAACAAGTATTCTTAGATAAGGAAGGAGAGAATAATTGCACGGTTTACACTCTAGAGTCAGATAATGTTTCTTTGAGGAGACCCTCGAATGAGGAGATTGAATGGTATACAAATGCATTGGGTTCTAAGGAAAGGAATTATTATCATCTAAGAAATAAGACTATGGGTGGTAATCAAGGTAGCTCAGGGAGCTTGTTTGTTAAGGAAAACAATGCAGAAATAAAAGGAATAAAAACAAAGATCAAGAAGGAAGAGATGAAGCCCAAGGAGGGTAAGGAGGTAAGAATTTGGATCAACAAGGGTACAATGGAAAAAAATAATGGTGAAGCTACTCATCAAGCTAAGAAAGCAAAAGATGTGAAACCTAGTGCTGAGAAGGTCCAAGGCCAAGCCAACAAGGTAATTCCTCAAGAATTCATAATCCTTGAGTTACCAGGTTATTCTCCAATAGATATTTTTAAGCTATTATCTCAAGTCAAAGTCATAGTCACATTTCTAGAGATTATGAGAATAGATGAGCATGAGAATAAGACTATGGCTCTAATCAATAGTATTCTGACTAGAGGGAAGGATAAAATGGTTGATCAACCTGAATCAAGTAGAGACCAAGAGAAAAACCTTGAGGTTAGAGTAGTAATCAATGAAAATCCAAAAGTATATATGGGAACCACCATTACTACCAATCCAAACCAAGTCAATTCATTTTATCTAAGTTTGATCATTGATGGTAAGCTGCTCAGAAATTGTATGATAGACTCAAGAGCTTCAAATAATGTAATGCCAGTGAAAATCATGGAATAGATGGGCTTAAAGGTTGATAGCACATATGGAAAGTGTTATGCCATGGACTCAAGGGAAGTCCCTATCATAGGGGTAATCAACAAGGTTCCATATAGATTGGAAGGACTCCTGGAGGAGTTTTTTATGAGTATCACAGTGGTGGACATCCCACCAACCTATGGGATTCTATTTTCAAGACACTGGAGTGCTTCCATGGGTGGGAGTATTTAGTGCGACCTGTCATTTCCAACCTTTTCAATAGATCAAAAATATTTTAAGATTGCAAGAGAACCAAGGATCTACCACATGATCGAACATATTAAGGAGCCTGAAGAGCCAAAAATAATTAACTTTGTAGATACTAGCATAGATAAATTTCAAGTGGAAGGTTTGAAGTAGGAAGAAGAAGCTAGACCTGCACCAATTGTTAAAGAGGTCCTAGAAACACCATAGGAGGATGCTCTTTCGACTATGTAGTTCAATGGAGCCTGTTCAAAGGAAGGCTCAGGGGTAGGGGTTATTCTCATCTCTTCTCAACGTAAAACTTTTAAGTAATCCTTCTTATTATAGTTTGTGTGTACAAATAGTGTTGCTGAGTACAAGGCTTTATTACTTGGTTTGAGGTTAGCCTCCAAACATGGCATAAAATTGTTAAAAGTGTTGGGGGATTCTGAGTTGGTAGTCTCTCAAGTTAGGTCCAGATTTGTCACTAAATAATAAAGGCTGAGACAATATAGGAATGAAATTTGGGATACTATTGAGGCCTTTGATGCTTTTGGTATACAATGGATATACAAAGGAAAAAATGTCAAGGTAGACTTATTGGGTAATATTGCTATCAGGTTAGACAATGTCACCTTTGATGGTGTCTCATGAATAGAGGTACAAACTCAACCTGTAGTACCTGCAACATCTATAATTAGCAAGTGTTTGATGATGACAGTGACATTTTGAAGTTCCTACACTGCATTAACCAATATGAAAGCCAAGAGATTGAATTTGGTTCATATGTGGTTGAAGTTGATGGGAAAGAGACATTATTTGGGAATGATATAATTCAGCTAAAAATAAATAATATTCCCAAAGGACTAGTTGCACTAGAGAGGGTATTTGATGGCCTAGATAAATCAAATCTCAAGAAATCATCATCCCATAAGGAAGATTTGGAGATAAATTTGGGGATAGAAAATGCTCCCAAAAAGGTGTATATAGGCAAAAAGATGAAACCCCATGTCAAGAATATGTTAATTTCCCTATTAAGGAAGTACAGGCATGTGTTTTCATGATCATATGATGACTTAAAGGATTATAGGGAGGACTTGTTTCAACATGAAATTCCTTTGAAACTTGATGCAAAGACTTTTAGACAAAAACAAAGGCTAGTTAATCCTACCTTGTAGCCAAAGATGCAAGAACAACTTACAAAGTTGAGATATGTTGGTATCATCAAACCCATTAGACATTCATCATGGGTTTCAAATTTGGTCCCTGTTAGAAAGAAGAATGGTGATATCAGGCTAGGTGTGGATTTCAGAAATATTAATGTGGCATCTTTAAAGGATAATTATCCTCTTCCTAATATGGAGGCCATGTTGTAGAAGGTCACAGGCTGTAAGTTACTTTCAATGATGGATGGATTCTTGGGATATAATCAAGTCATGGTGAGAGAGTTTGAACAATATAAAACTTCCTTTACTACACCATGGGGGACCTATGTATATGTAAAAATTCCATTCAACTTGATAATACTGGTGCAACTTTCCAAAGAGCCATGGATGTGGCCTTGGGAGATTTTATTGATCTTTTCCTAGCTATATATCAAGATGATTTGACTACTCACAACAAGGAGGAAGATCATTGTTCCCATTTATAGAAAATTTTCATTAGAGCTTTAGAGTATGGGATTTATTTGAATCCCAAGAATTGTGCTTTCAAAGTCAAATAAGGTAATCTGATGGGGCATATTATTTCAAAATATGGGGTCAGGATTGATCCTGAACATGCAACAGCCATAGAAAAGATCACACAACCTAGGAATGTGAAGGGGATTCAATCCTTCTTCGGGTAGATTAAATTTGTTAGGAGATTTGTTACTAACTTTGTTGAGATTGTTAGGCCTATTTGGAAGATGTTGAAGAAGGGAGAAAAGGTGGTATGGATAGAAGAAAATATTGAGGCTTTTCAGGCTATAAAGGATTCCATCAAAGTGGTACCTATCCTTAAGTCCCTAGATTATACAAATCCCTTCTAGCTATCCACTTTTGCTTTGTTTCATACAATGATAGGATTATTTTTACAAAAGAATGATGAGGGATTTGAGCAGCCGATTTCTTTCTTTAGCAAGTCCTTGTAGGCTATTGAGCTCAAATACGATGTCATAGAGAAACAAGCATACACCTTGGTAAAGGATATAAAAAATTTAAGACCATATTCGATTGTAGCAATTGTTGTAGCTTATGTTCCAAGTGTAGTAGTTAAGGACATTTTCACCCAATAGGAGACTATTGGTCGTTGGTGCAAATGGATCAATAAGATTCAGGAGTGCAACACTAATATTGAGATCACCAAATTGGTGAGAGGTCAAGGTCTAGCCAAGTTGATGGATGAGACTAACCTGGAGGCCAACTAGATCAATCAGGTTGAATACGAGAATGTTGCACCTATATGTGATATACAGACCTATGGGTGGTACAGGAAAATTGTAAAGTACTTGCAGACCATGCAATTCCCTGAAGGCATGCCTGACAATGAGAAATAACTTTAAAAAGGAAGGAAATCAAATATGATATCATTGATGGTGAACTCTGGTCGAGAAGCATCGAGGGTGTGCTTCTCATATGTGTGGATGGTGACCAGGTAGAAAACCTACTAATTGAAATGCATAAGAGAGCTTACAGAGGTCACTACATGGCCAAGACAACTACATATAAGACATTGAGAGCAAGTTTTAGTTGCCAGTTGTTTCAAAGATGCACACAAATCTGTGAAGAGATGTGACGCATTCTAGAGGTTCACTAGAAAATTAAATTTCTCAGGAAACCTACCACTTAGGCTAGTATTAGCCCATGCTCCCTTCCAACAGTGGGGAATTGATTTTATTGGGGAAATGTCTGAGAAGTCTAGTGGAGGACATGCCTGGATCCTTGTTGCCATGGATTACTTCACAAAGTGGGTAGAGGCTATTCCCACCAGGACAACAACAAGTAAATTTGGTACTAACTTTTTGATGAACAATATTTTGAGCAAGTTTGGGGTTCCTGAGAGAATTATTTTTTATAACACCATGTGTTTTAGGTTTGAAGAATTTATTGATTTCTATAACCAGCATGGCATTATCATATCTTACTCATCCCCATACAACCCCCAAGGGAATGGGAAAGCTGAGTCTAGCAAGAAAATCCTTATGAAGATTATCAAGAGGGTGATTGGGAAGAATAAGAAGGCATGGGACTCAAAATTGCAACTAGCGTTGTGGGTTGACATGACTACTGTGAAGAAAGCTATTTGACAATCACATTTCAACTTGGTCTATGGGGTGGAAGCAAGAATACCTAACAATAAGTTGATAAAGATGTATAATTTGTTTTAGGAATATGATGATGATATCTATGATGAGATGCAACATTAGATGGATGAGTTAATCGAGCTTGATGAAACTAGAAGAGAAGCTCATAAAATGAATGAGAAACTGTAGCTCCAAGTCACGCATCTGTATGAAAAAAAGTCCATTGAAAGGAAGTTTGAAGTAGGATGTATGGTCTTGATGTGGAATGCAATATTGGAAGACAAAGGAAAACATCAGAAGTTTGATCCCCTATGGCTCGAACCATATATGATTGCAGATATAGATGGGGAATATTCCTACTTATTGCAGTCACTAATAGGTGAGCTTCTAGAACTACCAGTACATGGACAATTCTTGAAGCCCTATTTCTCATGAAATAGGTTGTTTCCATGTACATTGTATATTTTATGAATGTTGTGTATAGGTTTGGTGTTTTTTTTTTTTTTTTGCATCTGCTTGCTTTGTCCAGGCAAGCTTGTGGTTTTTTTCAGAATTCCTCTTTGTTGGTCTGCTTCAACATGAGATCTGTTTCTCGTCATACCCACCAGGGGTATGTGTTCCCGAGCATGAGCCACTAATAGAGCTCCTAAAATTTCAAAATTTTAGGCTCATTTTGTGCTTGGTATTGGCATGTCACATGTATTCATGTGGATAGGGTTTAGGATTTTATCACTTTAACCTTTCTTCTTGGTCGCTTATGTTTTAAGCCTTGAACATTTTCATTCCCCATTGACCTACTCTACCCAGTCACCGATTAATCAAGTCATCATTCAGGCCATCACAAGCATCCTTTTATCAGCCCCCTTTGCTTAGGTTTGTTAGTTGCCTAGTTTTAATTGTCATTTCATTAATGCTTAAGGTCGGGTCAAAAAAAATTTCATGAAACTTGCCTTAGGAAAGGGTATGTGCAGGATCATGATGGGCCAAAAAGTGGCAATATGATGGGTATGTGACTGATGATTTTTTTTTACCCAAAATTGATGAAACAAAAAGGGTTTTTAAAGGAGATTCTCACTTTCCACTAATATAAATTATGCTTTACTTTGAATTTAATAAGTAATTATTATTCATTTTCTATTCAAATTATGATTAAAGTCTTGATTGATAGACTGATTGAAAAACATCTATAACTTTCAAATGGTATCACATTTTTTGAATCCAAAACCCGTGTCACATTCTATGCTTCACATACTATAGGATTAAAAAAAAAAAAAAAATAATTTCATGAAGTTTTGACCAAGTTAAGGTGGTTAGACATATGAGTTTTTATATTTTTAAAAGTTGTAATAAAAATTCATAATTAATTATTTACTTGGAAAAAATTACAAAAAATTATGCATCACATTGGGACATGAGTCCTCTAATTTTATCTAAAATATTATAAAAAAATATTATCATTTTATTGTGGTTAGGTGGTCGACAAACACCTACTTATTTTTTCCCTGAAATTTAAGTACTACTACATTGAAATTTCAAATTTTCACCAAATAGATTTCTTTTTTTTTAAACAAACCTAGTAGTTTAAAAAATAAATTCAATTTTCTACAGATTCTATTCTTACATATTTTTTAAATAATATAGATAACTTATTCAAATTTTTATGTCAAGTTGCCTAACTCTAATTTTTATGATTTTTTTGCCACTTAAGGGCCTATTTTTTCCATGATGATCCTACACATACCTGAAAATATAAGCCTTGAGGGTCAAAACCTATCGGCCTAGTCAGGCCCCCATTTTAAGTTAACCTTTATTGACATGTGTATAAATATTGTGTGTTTTATTTATTGGTGAAATCCTAACCATCCATCACACACCGTACAGGAGTTGAAGAGTACCCACCAGAAGGTGTGCGAGGTCTCCGATTATATGATGTGTGTCCTCGCCGTGGAGGGGCCCAATCCATTTGCATCATACTTGACACCCAATACATTTGAGATCGACAACCCACAAGAATCAACACGATTAAATCATAGCCACCCATCGCACACCTTGAAGCCTTATTTTAATGCTCCTCGGGAGGCGTACGAGGTCTGCGATTAGGTGACATGTGTTGGTTCCTTTTGTTGGGAAAAGAGGTGGAGCCAAGAGGATGAATTGAGATGGTTTCTAGTCAAAACATTATCATTGTCTAGAGAGTTGAAAAATCATTTTGGAGTAAACTCAACTCTATTGAAACAATCTGAGTCATCCATTGTGCCATCTTATAAAGAAATTAACTACTATCATTTGAAATAAAATACACAAACATTAGAGTCATTTTTCTTTAAGTGAGTGAGCTCGGTAATGGCTAAAAGGACATTGGCACTGATTGTAATTTGGTTGTAAAATACTTCCAATTGATTTCCTCACATTTTCAAAAATTCCAAACTAGTGCAGAGCTACTCTAAGATTGAGCCAAGGTGTTCAAGTCGAGACGTGATAAAATTAGGGTTCCTGTTAATGTAAAAAGCTATGAGTACAATTAAAGCTGAACTCTATGCTTTATTTTGAATTAGGGAAGGTTGTGTTTGTTTTCTTCAAATTTATTTGGCCTGCATTCTTTAATTACCTTTTTGTGTTAATATTTTGTATAAAATTGTTTCCCTTGACCATATTTGCATAATTCTATGTCTTCTAATCGCACCCTAGGCTACTAATTGAGGGAATTAGGTTTTGAGCTTCTTTCTTTTAGAACCCTAGTCTGTTGTGAACTTTCTTGAATATCCATGGCTCCTAAAGCATAGAAGCCTCATCCTGAAACCCCAGCTAGGGTACTCTCTGATGACATTGTCGAACAACTCAAACCCTCGACCAACAAGAAAAATCAAGGAGCGGTGATATATTATGGCCTTAGGATTTACAAGGGATTGCAAGACAAGGAGGCTTGGATCAAGGATGCTAAATTTCCCTATACTAGCTCACTAGTGTTTAGAAATTGCTTTGCGAATAAGAATTGTGAGTATCCTATTTTCCATACTTGGAAGATGGATATGGGGAAACTTGTAGTCCCAAATGTATATGTGGATGTGGACTTGGTCAAGGATATTGCAGCTAGATATGATCCAGCGTTTAGAATTTTTAGGGCATGTAATGGTGTTGAGGTGGTCAAGATCACCAAGGAGGAGATTGCAAAAGTTTTCAAACTAGAGGAATAGAATGAGGATAGGGTCCCTATTGTCATTGATACTTTCAAAAAGGAATATGAGAATACCAAATTCTTGTTCTGAACTACAATGTTACCAATGCACATGGCATCAAATGGATATGGGAAGAACAAGAAGCAGATTAAAATTGGGAAAAATGAGAAAGAACCTTTCCCTATGGATTACTTTACCCCTTATTTTAGAAAGACCATCTGCTCCTTGTATCAAATTATTAGTTTTGATGCACCTAAAACCATACCAATTGAATATCTATACATTGTAGGAAATATTCAATATGCAAGCTTTAATGTGGTTTATGATTATGCCACTTATCTAGTAGAAAACATGCACAAGCACCTAGTTGAGATAAAGGGATGAAAGCATTAGGTAAAATTATGGTGATATTCTCTTTTGATGCATATGATTTTGTGCAAGCAGGAGAAATATTTTGGGGAAGACATTTCTCTAAAGAAAGTGGTTGTGATATTGAGCTACCAATCCAATGTTGGACCCAAATCTTGGATATGGATGACCAAAATTTTGATTACTTGGTTTTCAATAATTTTTTTGCAACTAAATTGAGGAGACTCCTGGTTCTTGATCCGCAAAGGATCCCTAAATAAATTCATGACCTCCTAAGACCTATGGAGAGGAGGCCTGAGCTGAATATAACCCATAATTGGGGAGATATTATTTCATATCTAGATAGGACCATATTCAGGGTGTATGGGACTCCTGTGTACCCTTTTGTTCTACTAAGGGATGTACCACTTAGGATTGGATTTATAGAAGTCATGAGGCAGTTGGTTGGATCCCAAGATTGTCACTTGCTAGAAAATAAGAAGGGCTCATTCTTCCTAGAGTACACAACATTTGTGGACTTTTTGTTGATCAAAGGGAAGTGGAATACTTTGAGTGATATCCTCAAGCCCTAAAAATTGATGACATCTCACCCTAGGAACCATGACCCTGAGGGATTCATTCATGCAGTAAAAGCAATAAGATCATTGGGTGTGTTTGTTCACAATTTCTATTTCCCTAAGGATGTCATTAGGAATATTTTTTATTTCCAAGTGCAAGAGGAAAGGAAGGATATGTATCTTTCCTTCAATAAGATGGTGGAAAAAATTAGAAGGAAATACCCATATTATAACCCTCTACCTAACATTCAAGGGGAATTTAGCTAGGTAATGCATGCACTACAAAATTTTGAAAGTGTTGTTGTTGAGTCTGAGATGAGTATAAAAGGTTAGGGATAAGGGAAAAGGTTTGGAAAATGAAGAGGGACCATCTGTAGATTTGGATGAGATGCCTTCTTATCAACCACCCAAAACAATTTAGGTGTATACTAGGAAAAGGGAAACAGATAAGAAGGATTAGAAAAAGCCAATGCCTTTTGCATTGGAGGGTTCAAGAATAGCTTCTCCAACTAGATCAGTTCCATTGCCTCCTAGGAAATCCTCATGTATTATAATTGACATTGATTCTTCTCCAAGAAGTTCTCCTCCCTTAGAGCAGCCACCAATTAAGAGACAAAGGGTAGAGATGAGCCCAGTAGTGGGTTACCCTATCAATGATGAGGATGATATTGGGATAAATTCTAAAGACATGTAGCAAGAGATGCCTTTTCCCTCAAGAGAAGTTGCATCAAGCTCTAGGACAAGTATCCCGAGATTGGGAAAAGTTGAATTGAGTGGTGTGAGCAATATTGATGATATGAGGGTGGAGGGTTGCAAAGAGTTCATGGAGGATGATTCTTTCATTGAAACACCAACATTCATGGATTTTACATGGAGAGAAAACGTTGGAGAATATGTAGAGAGGGTTATAGTTGAAAGAAGTTTACATCCTCAATTGCCAAAGAATGTTATCCAAGCCAATTTGATGCAAGAAATGAAGAAGCAGTTTGAGAAGATTATGCCTAATGGGGGAAGATAACTTATGTGAAAGAGTGGTGTTTTGTTGTTACCTGAATGGGATATTGTTGATGTAGTGGTACTTGATACACTAAGAAGGGTTGATAAGCCTTTATTTCAAACTGAAGAAGAATTTGGGTTGGCACTTCAGGGATCTACATTCAATCGGGAACATAACACTTTGGCAATATGGTCATTGTATCTTAGTTCAAGAAAGCCCAAAGTTATAGAGCTTTAAGACTTTAGTGGCAGATTGATTGTAAAGAGAGTTGCAGATACTTCAGCATTAGAAGTTGATGACATGACTATAAATTTTGTTGAACTTGAGACTGAACAAGAATTCTTGAAACAACTCCCATTTCTCCTATAGTTCATCCCTAGTCTCCTTGACATGAGTAATTATTGTCAATTGTTCCTTACAAACATGGGTTAGGATCCCATTGCAGTAGAGAAGTTGAGTACATTAGACACAACTCCATCCACTAAACCCACAAAAGAATAATTACTTCAACAAGTGTAGGAATATAAGAAGTTGCTTGAGGAGAAGTGGAGTCTAATGCATGAGAATAATGCTAGGATTGTCCATACTATTCTGAAGCACCTTAATAGGAGAATCCAAAGTAAATTGAATGGTGTCTAGGCTAATTATTCTTTTATGTTGAGAGCAATGGAGATGTCTCAGAGAGAAGGAGAGTTGAGAACCCCACTCTTAGATAGATGGATTCCTATAGTTAGTGATTTGAAGTTGATGGTAGCTAGGGCAAAGCAAGAAGAAGACACATATCCAATGGTGTTTTCTACTTACAATTTTTTTAGTGATGTTAGAGAAAAACCATTCCATGGGTATGTTTCTCCATTAGAGCAAAAAATAAAAGAGTTAAGGATCAAGTATGATCAGGAAGAGTTGACACTGTTACCTAACATCCTATAAGCCCATGATGAAGTGAAACCATTGCAAATGTGGAAGAATCAGGTGGACAATACAATTGCTTCTCAAGCTAAATTAATTTGTGAGGATGTTAATATTGATGTGCTTAAAGATACTTTGGAGAAGTTATCTTTTACCATTATTTTCCTGGAAGACTTTTATAAGGAAGCTAATTCAATGATGACAAAGTATGCTCCTTACAGAAAGAAAATGGATGAGATTATTGAATTCAATTGGCCATCTTGGGAGGAATACGAACAATTGAAAATAATATTTGTAGTTGAATTGGATTAGTGAATTCAAAATGGAACACATATACTTGGTCAAGTATTGTATATGTTTGGCGTTGGAGGTTACAATGTATAAAGTATGTGTATCCTAGTTCAAGTGCTATAGGTAAGTTTGGCCACTGATGTGGATGCTAACTAGAAATTTTGTTTACTTTTCCTATCTTTGTGAATTTTGTCATCTTGCCAAGTGGGATTGATGTGCTACAACAGCTTGAAGGATATTATTTTCAACATGTGCCTTTTGGAAGGAAAGTTTTCTTCTTCATAGAAAATAAAAATAATCTTTATCTCATATGTATTCCCTCTGATTGAAAATGTAAATAGAACTGTAAAGTGAATATTGTATTGTAGCAGTCCAATTAAGATGTGACATTTGTACTATTGGCCCAAAGCTTGTTTTGCTCCCTTGTTTCCACAAAATGGAATTCAAGGCCATTAATATAGGTCTTTTGTTTAATTTTGGAGTTGAATTGTGTAATTGAAGAACATAGAGTGAATATGTTAGAATTCTTTATTTAACGCTTTGAGTCTAGATAGTAAGTTTGTCAAATGTATGGTTCTTGAGAAAATCAAAATGATGATGCAATTTTTCAGAGTCTATAGTCTCTCTAATTTTAATCTATACTTAAATTATTAATGAAAATACTAATCAGAGATCACTTCATTAATTGACATCATTTTCATACTTTTGTATATGTTTTGATTTTAGCTCGTATTCAAAGAATCAATTAAAATTCTTAGATCAAATTGTTAATTCATATGTATGGTAATTGGATCTGATAAGTAGTCTTAGAAACCGATTATGGATTTATGAATTACAAAGTAACCTCACATATATCTTGAATGTTCAAGATTAAATGTACCTTGCATTTCAATTTGCTTCGACTCTTAGCCCTTAGATAATGGAACTGATCTCAATCCTTATGAGCCTTTCTTATGATTCCAGTCACCCAACTTGAGAACATAATTTTAAATAATCTTTAAATTAAAATGTAGTTTATTGTGGTTGGTGTTGTTTGTATTCTCGATTGTAGATATGCAATTATTTCAAGGAAATGCCAATTTCTTAAAGTATTTCATCTTCCTAACCTTTGATGAGACTATATTTACTTAGTTATATAATGTATATGTCAATTTTTTAGAAGAGTTATATAATTTACATTGTGGGACCACCCTCTCAGGTTTTCCAGAGCCCGAAGTGTAGGAGATAAATCAATTCGTGTTATATCTCATTTGTTGGCCACTTATCTTGCAGGTATTTAAGAATTGAGTTTGGAAAACTCATAGGTATCTCACAAGATCTGATTGGTTCATTGAAAATAACCAACATCTATAAAGTTTGCAAATAAGATCAAAACTAACAAATCAAATGAAGTTTTTGTAAGAGAGGGTGACCACCGCATGTAAGGCCCCAGGTCATGTAGGGCTGAGATGCGAGAGGCTGCCCTGACTTACCTCAACTAAATGTAATGTAAGGGGATGTAAGGCGAGAGTAACAAGGACCGTGAAGCCTCTTAGTTACTCTATAGACATAAAACACAGGGAGAGGCTAGGAAAGTCATTTTTTAGGTCTAACACTATGCCTCAGGAAGCTCTTTGTCTGAGGAAAAAAGCACGATCTCTGGACATCGGTGTGGCATGCTGGCATCTCAAAAGTGCACTAGTGTTCGTACGGCCAAACAAAAATTAAGACAAGGTAAAACTAGTAAAACTAGCTAATGGCCCAATAGACTAACTAAAGGGCTAGAATGATGTGATTAAATAATTGAAGTACTCCCTAATATTATAAAGAAAATATGCGAGAGCGAAGAGAATAAGGAGGATCTCACCAAGGAATTCGTTCACCAATTGACTCCTCGAAGAGCACATCCACCTACACATAGAAAGAGGAAAATTTTTGGGTGGTTGTATAGGGGCATGCCTCAGTCAGACCCCTATTTAAGTGTTTCCACCTCCATGGACAACCAAGGAAATGAGATAAAGGAAATAATGTAATAAAGAAAAAAGAAACACTACAAAACAATGTTATGCTACTCAACCAAGTGATAGAGGAGAGGAGAGGGAAGCTTACCACCTCCACCAAGAGCACTCAAGGCTGCTTGGGGGAGAAAATGATAATACTCGAGCCTCTCCTGCAATGGTATGGTCGCAAACTTGCTCTACCAAAGTGATGGAGTGTTGCTTTGGCTGCAATGGAATGCTTGAATGCTTGGAGTGAGTGAGAGTGATCTTGAGAGTGAGTATGGATTAAGTGAAGTAGTTGTAGAAGTTGAGAAGAGTTGTGAAGAAGATCAAATGCTTGTTGAAGAGATGAATTTGAAGGAGTGGAAGAAAATGACCATATTTAGGTCAGTCAGCCGAAGGGGGCATTACAACTTCACCTCTAATGAGAAGTGTAATGCCTTTGTAGGTTCAACTACAGGAATCTGTCAGGGACGTAAGTGTGTCACGCTGACTTCTACACATCATACTGGTATCCCTGATAGAAATGCCTCCACTAACACTCAAAATAGGTGCCAAGTGGGTTGCAAGCAGTGGGCTTATGTGGAATTAAGCCTCTCAACTTGTTTCTCTAAGGTAGATAAAGGAAAAATGGGGATTTTCACATGGGGTGCATGAGCACAAACACTGATGAGTGCTCAGTAAAGTAGATCAAGAAAGAGTAAGGTTAGAAATGTATACCTAAACCATCAAGGAAGCAGACTATGATCTAGAGAAACTAAAGGTGCAGGAAAAGAAAAAGACTCCATAGTTGCTTGAAACTATGAAGTTGGAAGAACAAAGCATCTTGCAGGCTCACGGATCTACAAAGAGGAAACCCCCAAATCTCTTGCATGAAGTAATCCCTATGAATTAAGTGTCTTTTAGACCCGCAAACCTACAAGGAAGGTATACCCAAAAAAATATAGCATGAAGGAAACCCCAAGGAAGAGGACTCTACAAATTCAAGAAGCAGCCAAGTAGGCAAGTAGGCAAATAGTCACACAGACCGTCAATGATTCAAAAGTCTTTCAAAGGGGTCCCTTGGGAAACCTTCAAAAGGAGATGGGTCCACTCAAGGGACGTGCTATTTGAAAGGTGAGGTCTAGTCAGGCTGCCCCCAAGCTAGACACAAAGATATGAAATGGGTCTAGTCAGGTTGCCCCTAAGCTAGATGTGAAGATATGAAATAGGTCTAGTGAGGCTGCCCCTAAGCTAGATGTGAAAAGGGGAATGGAATAATTCTATTTGGGTTTCCCCTAGGCTATATGGAAATTAATCCATTCAAAGTGTATACTTTCAAAGAAGGGTCCCTTGGGAACCCGTCATGAAGAAAAAAGGGGTCCAATCAGGGGACACACAGTTTGAAAGTAGATGTTCTCCTTTTCTTAGGGTGATTTATCATCAAGGAATCCTTTCGAAAGATGTTCACTTCATCAAGGAATTCAAAAGGAAGGATATGCTCCCACTCATAGGGAAGGTCTTCAAGTCCTATCTTTACAAACCTGAGATGAAGAAAACATATTCTGTTCAGGTTCCAAGTTGAGAATGTGATTCTAAAGAAAAGTTTGTGTAGATTTTCAAGAAAAGATTTGTTGATAATGAATACATGTATTTTCTAAAAATTGAAAAGTTAAAGAAGGAATGTTGTCACACATAGGAGGGACAACTCAAGCAAAGAAGAGAGAAAGATAAATCAAAAGAAAAAAGAGAAAAGAACAGACAAAGGGCACAGAGGGATCTAGTTTAGCAAGGTTAGACCTATCCAAGCTCATAATAATAGGTAGCTATAATACAAGGTGAAATATCATCGATCCCCAACCAGATCAGGAAGAATGCACAGAAAACAAAGTAAAAATAAAAAATTGGGTCAACATGGAAGGGAAGCCTAAATGCCCCCAACACTTTGAATCATCCCCAATTGATCAAAAATCAAGCACAAACATGGAAGAATGATGATACAAATAGAAGAAGCTTTATGACACCAAAACCATGCTTGTATCCAAGCACCAAAAGGGTTGACGAGGGTCATCTAGACACAGATAGCATGGGTACGGGGAACACATCAAAACACACACACACACACACACACACTCAAGATCAAGAAAAGGGGCCTCCTCCTAACATTGATCAGCCAAGAGGTCGTCCGCTTCCCAATCTAAATCCTCATAATGGGAAGGAGGAAGAGCCTACAATGGTGGGATATTAAGAGGAGGAGCGTTCGGTCCTCTTGCAATAAGGGCCAAGGAAGAGGGCCCCTCAATTTCCTCTCCACCAAGCTCTTGTGGAGTCAAGGTCAGTGACTTAGCAAAAATCATTGATAAGGCCAGAACCTCATCCACAAAATTAAAGATGCACCCCACAAGGGAACCATGTATAGCTTCAGTGAATGGGATAGTTTACACCTGAGGTTCACCGCTAAGCTCACTGAATGACTCAGGAGCGGTGAAAAACTCAGGGGAAGTTGGGACTGGTTTCGTCACTAAGATATAACAAGTCAACGTGGGGCCACCTCGTGAGCGAGGAAAACTCTTCTTACATCATTCATTGCTAGAAGGACCACCCTTTTCCTCTTGTTTCATCAGAGGAGATGAACTCCCCATGGATGAGGCTAGAGGTGTAGAGGAAGAAGAGGAGAGAACCGCAAAAGACACAACCAAGGTATTAACCATGTCCATGGGATTCAGGAAAGGTTGGATATTCGAAATGAATATCAACAAAGGTGGCTCCACTGAAGGAGAGATGAACACCTGTAGCCATTTAGGGTTAGGCACACTCATACTCACAATGGAAGCTAGGAGCAATATAGGGGTAGACTTGAGAGAGATAGAACAAAGGGAGGAAGAAGACACTATAGGGGGCCTTGAAGCAGGGGTGATTGTTTCTTCCTCTTTTCTTTGCGAGGCAGCATGCTCAGCTAGGAGATCCTTTTATCATCGCTTGTGTTTGTGCGCAAGGCAGTTTCTATGGCTCTTGGAGTTAGAGGCTAGGATTTGTGAAGGGACAAAAGGTTCCTAGTCAATCATGGGAATGTCCACCATGGCTATTTCTGGAAGAGGGATAGGTTCCTGCACGAGAGAAAGAGAAATAGGTTGAGGAGCGATAGGAGGAGTTGACTCGAGACCTCAAAAATATGCCTCTTTCTGCTCACTACTTTAGGAGTAGGGGTAATAGGAGGTCGCAGATCAAATTCTCTATGAGAACCTTTCTTTGTACCATATAAGTAGTACCACGGTTTGGGGTACTCATTAGGGAGGTCTGTGATCCTAAACTTGGGATTGCACCAAGGAGGAATCATCAAACTTAGTGGCTAGCGACTGGGCAAGTCCATCCAATACTCTTCCCAAGAGGGAGAAGAGGATGAGGTAGTCTAGGAAGAGGTAGTCTTCTCTTTACCTTTACAGGAAGGAGAGGGAGCCGATGTGGACTTATCCTTCTCTTTTGGGGAGGGGAGAGTAGTCGGTGCAGGCTTATCCTTCTCTTCTCGGGAAGAGGAGGTGATCGATCATTCTATCATAGGAAGGGTCAGTTTTGGATCCCCTTTTCCCCTAGTTTTATACTTCACATAGTTCTTGTAAATTAGGTCCATTCTTGGAGGAAGCAAACCAACCAGGGAGGGCCAAAAGTAATCCAATTAGTATCCACCATGGGACACCAAGGGTTGGTATCTAGTGTCATGCACTACGTGCACGACACCTTCATGGGAGAACTTTAAACACTTGTGAATAATGGAGGTGATTCCATTCATGGAGGTGAGCTAGGGTATGCCTAACTTCACCCTGAATAGATCTGACTCTAGGATGACATCGAAAACCATGTCAACAGTTATGGGTCCAACCAGAATGGACAGGGTTATCAAGCCATAGGGTTTAAGACTCATACCATCATGCGTGCCAATGGTAGATTTTGTTTCTCCATATTCTTCCTTTTGCAATGAATTTACTACTAAAGTTTCTTCATTGATAACATTCACACAGCTTGCAGGGTCTATCAAGACTCCTCTCACAATGTTACCATTGACACGAGTAGTAATTTAGAGAGGCAAGGGTTTGTTGTTTAAGGTTAAATCCTGTGATGTAAATGTAATGTCTGTCGAACTGGGTGTGGGCGAAACAATGGAAGTTACCATTACCATGTTGACATAGGCCTTAGGTTGGGTAATAGAATCAGTGGGATCAATAATCATGTTAGCAGAGTGTGACAGAAATGGATCTATGTATATCTACAGCTCACTATTAGCTTTCACCATTGATTTGTTAGCATTCTCTTTATTCCCATCAAGATGAATGGTACCGTCCTTGATGCGGTCTTGTATCTCATGACACAGTTGTATACAACATTTAGTATCATGTCCATTAACATGATGGTATTGGAAATAAGTGTTCTCATTATACCAATTAGGGTAGGGTTCTTTAATAGGATTAGGGGTTGGCAAATTTATGATCTTATTCTTCAACAACTTTTGTAAGATCGAAGTATAAGATTTTGATAACTTTGTGAACTTTCGGTTGTGTTTGAGGCCATTTTCATTAGTAGCAGCTACAACATTCACAACGGCTTTACCTTTCCTAGAGATTGATATGATAGACTTCCCATTAGAACAGGGACATGAGGACGATCCCCTGAACTGAACAACCGTATGCTAGTATTCTCGCAAGGCTACACACAATTGCACAAAAGAAGGGTATTTCATAAGGGTGAACTTCCCTTGCCAAGGACTTTCTAAGTTCCCTATGAATACCTTTTGCACGTCAGAATCAGGCAACTGATATGAGATTGTGAAAGGAGTGCTTGGTAACATGTTATGAAATCAATGATCTTCTTATTATCTCCTTGTTTACATCGTATGAGATCTGAAAAGGTCAACTTTGGCTCGATGTTTACTTGAAACTATCTAAGGAATTGGTTTACAAGTTGATCGAATGAGAAAATAGAGTTGTCAGGCAAGGAATAGTATCACTCGAACACTATGCCCTTGAGGGATCAGGGAAACAAGTTAGCCATCAATGCATCATGATGGAAGAAGCCAGTGTATAGGGAATTAAAGGTAGACACATGTGTCTGTGGATCTCCCTTACCACCATACTTTTCAAATTTAGGAATCTCCATTCCTTGAGGGAAAGGAGTGTTCAAGATTGCAACTGAAAATGGGCTATGTCGGAAGAAGGGTTGGAAGATAGGTTGGGTAGAGGCTTTGGAAAGGCACACCAACTAACTCTACATCTTACCAATACTCTAAAGAAGAGTATTTAGAATAAGTTCATTAGAAGATAGAGGGCTAGAGGAACCTCCCCTAGAACCACCGCTAAGGTCACTTCCTGAACCACCACCAGTATGACTTCCGCTAGAGCCAGCAGTAGGGCCCCCACTGGAACCACCACCACAGCCACCTCTACCAGCACCACCTCCACTGCCAAATCCACCACCACTAACAAAGCCTCCACCACTCAGCCTGCCAAAGCCTCCGCCACTAGAGGTGATAGGAGTGAAGCTAACGTCCAAAGGGACCTTATTTACTTTGATAGTTTTGGGTTGCTCAAACTAGAAGGGATACTGATAGAAGGAACCATGTCAGCCATGTAATGGAAGTGGGAGGCATTGATACCCCTAACTGTCCTTCACACTCCTCGAAAGTGATTCCTTGTGCAAAGCTAGGATTGTTCGAAGGAGCGCATGCTTCAGCAAGAATGAGGAAGCTAGTCAAAAGTTCTATGCCTATTAGGTCTTTATCCATCATATGTTTCAACTGACTAACAACTCAAGCGACTCTAGCCATCTTCAGATTTCTTTCCAAGTGATTTTCTATGTTTCCCAATCCTTTAGCAAGGGTGGACACATATTCTATAGGGATCTGAACAACCTCATGCTTGTCCACTGAAAATGGTGTAGGACATGTAGGGGGAGTGGGAATGTGATTGATTTCATCAGTGAATCCCATATCATTCCTTGACAACTACTCCTACGCAACTAGACCAATGGTGGGACTAGAGAAAAAGCTTGTAGATAACCCAATAGAGACCTTTGTCCTATCAATCAGAAGGCATTGTACACTTCTTTGAACAATATACCCATAAGTTGTGGATTAGGTTGTGATGCTCATAAACCTTCACAACACTCAATAACACAACAATCATGAAGTATTTAAAGGAAGCTTCAACACTGATGGATGAAAAGATGTTGGTTCACATTGGGTTCACCAAAAATGTAAGAAAGGGGGACCACCATGTGCAAGACCCTAGGTCATAGAGGGCCAAGACGCTAGAGGCTGCCCTAACTTACCTTAGCTAAACGTTATGTAAGGGGATGTAAGGCGAGAGTAATGAGGACCATGAGGCCTCTCAGTTAGTCTACAAACCTAAAACATAGGGAGAGGCTAGGCAAGCTAGTTTTTAGGTCTAACACTATGTCTCAGGAAGCTCTCTGTCTAAGGAAAAAAGCACGATCTCTAGATGTCAACGTGGTGTGTTGGTGTCTCAAAAGTGTTTTGGAATCTATATGGCCAAAAAATAGTGAAGATGAGGTCAAATGAGTAAAACTAGCTAATGGCCTAGTGAACTAACTAAACGGCTAGAAGGATGTGATTAAATAAATGAAATACTCCCTAATATTATAAAGCAAATATGTGAGAATGAAGAGAATAAGGAGGATCTCACCAAGGAATTTGTTTTCCAGCTGACTCCTCAAAGAGCACATCCATCTACACATAGAAAGAGGGAAAATATTGGGTGGCTATATTGGGGCCTACCTTAGTTAGACCCCTATTTAGGTGTTTCCACTTTCATGGATAGCCAAGGAAACGAGATAAAGGAAATAATGTAATAAAGAGAAAAGAAGCACTACAAAACAGTGTTATGTTACTCAGCCAAGTGATAGAGGAGAGGAGAGGGAAGCTAACTACCTCCCCCAAGAGCACTCAAGGCTACTTGGGAGAGAAAATGAGAGTACTTGAGCCTTTGTTGCAATGGTGTGGTTCCAAACTTACTCTACCGAAGTGATGGAGTGTTGCTTTGGCTATAATGGAAAGCTTGAATGCTTGGAGTGAGTGAAAGTGAGCTTGAGAGTGAGTATGGATGAAGTGAATCAGTTGTAGAAGTTGTGAAGAGTTGTGTAAAGTTGTGAAGAAGATGAAATGCTTGTTGAAGCAATTAATTTGAAGGAGTAGAAGAAAAAGACCATATTCGAGTCGGTCAGCCGAAGGGAGCATTACAACTTCACCTCCAATGAGAAGTGTAACACCTCTGAAGGTTTAGACACATGAATTTTCTAGGGACATAAGCACGTTGCACAGATGTCTACACACCATGCGAGCTTCCTCGATAGAAACACCTCCACTGACGCTCAAAACAAGTGTCAAGTGGGATACAAGTAGTGGGATTAGGTGGAATTAAGCGTTTGAACTTGGTTTCTAAGGTGGATAAAGGAAAAAAGGGGATTTTCACATGGGGTGCAAATTTACTCCTATACAATTTCATGTGATCTCAAAAAAATCACAAACACATCATAGTCCCAAAATAAAATAGTCCTAAAAAGTATCAAATATCTTGGGCTTGCTCAGGAAAAAAAGAATAAGAATCATGTAATAAGAGCCATAAATGTAGTGTTGAGGGAGAGTCTTGGTTATTAATTTTAGAACCCCAAAATCTAACAAGAAACATGCAACTATCATTTATCGGCTCTCGACAAATAAAATAATTATTATCATAATTTTCATTATGTCCAACCTAGGAAAAAATATAAGGCTAATGAATTGAACATATCCTACCTAGTAAGAAGTTCCTATCTACATCACTAAAATCATGTAGAATATGGGAACTCCCATGTTGTACCGGACACCATCCAATATGCTTTATACCTAGAGTGGGAGGTGATCAACTACGTAAACTCTAACAATGATGAATTGTGAAGTATAGGATGATTGTTTATTTGGCTCCAATGTGGAGACTTAACATTAGATGGCAATGCCCTCCTACCCTGGCATGTATCCACCTAGGGTTGAACTCATGGTGGATTTGGGTGTTGTTGTGGCATCGTCCTCCCCTCCTATGACTGGAAGGGCTGTAGAAGTTTCTGAGGGTGTTCCTGATCCCCTTCTTGTAGATGTTTCTCTCCCTCTGTTGAGTGGTGTGTGCCCTTTAGTGATAAGAAATGGCTTGGTTTTTCCATTGTGTGGTGTTGTAGAGCATACAATTGGTTCTGGGGTAACTATGGGTGTTGTTGTGGCTGAGGGTTCCCCAATTGATGTTGTTGTCATGGTTGCGGGTTCTTCCCCAACTAATGTTGTTGTTGTGGCTATGGGTTCGTCCCCAACTAATGCTAAGGGTGAGGTTGGGGCTTCTCTCAAGAGCCTTCATCTCAGTCCCTAGCCATCATTTGTTGATACTATGAAGCTAAAGAGGCCAAGAGAGGGCTTTGTGTGTCCCTTGTTGTATGCAGATGTTGCTCCCATTGTCTCTTTAGGTAAGGATGTTAGTGAAAAATATTTCTTTTTATTCCAAGAATACACTTATTTATAGATTTTTCCACTTGTGGCCTTCCCTCCCTAATTTGCACCTTTGGATCACCAACCATTGAGCTCCTCTGGTTCATGGTCTGATGGGGATTTACCCTTCTTCTAGGGGTTTTTTGTTGTGAGTTTCAGCTCTCCTAAGGATAGGCAGGCTATTTTAGACTATGGTTTGTGGGTTTGGGATTCTCATCTCCTTTCCATTAGACCTTGGGTTCATTATTTTAATCCTTTGAATGAACCCTTAGATGTAGTTCTTGTTTGGATAAGATTTCCTTATCTTCCCTTATAGTTCTAGTGTTCCTTTGCCTATGAGGGCATTGGTAATGCTCTTGGTAGATTCTTGAAAGTGAATATGAAGTTTCCAAGAATTTTACCCACACCTCCCTTGCTAGGATCATGGTGGAGGTTGATCTTTTGAAGACTCTACCTGGTCAGGTAGTTTTACATATTAATGGTTCGTCATGGTCTCAAATTGTGGACTATGAGGGTCTTCCTTTTCATTCAAGATGTTGTTTTTCTACTGGTCACTTGGCTCATGACTATTCTCGTGGCTCCCGCCCTACTTCCTCTGCTACTTTGTGGAAGAACTCACTCTATGAACACTTAATAGTGCATCCTACTGCTAATTTTGCTTCTTCTAATGAAGACTCAAGGTCTCCTTCTCCTTGTGTGAAGAAAAATATTATTGATGAGGTGGTTGTTGCTCCTCCTGTAGATTCCCCTGTGCTCCTATTCTAGAAACAGTTTCAAAACCTTTTGTGCAAGTTCATTCTTCTCCACATGATTTAGATGTGATGGTTGTTGCTCCTTCTGTGGATACTATTGTGCAGTCTTTGGATTTGGCTGTTCCTAATTTGGTTTAAGATGATTCACCCAAAGTTAATGTTGTTCCTCTTGTTTGCTACTCTAGAGGGGAGTCTTCCCCTTTTGATCAATTTTTTTCAATTTCAGTCTCTAATTCTCCTTGGACAATCGTTCATAGAAAAAAGAAACATTCTAAGAAGGTTACAATTTCACTTAACTCGCCTTCAGAGGTTGTGCTTGGTTCAAGCTCTATTTCTTGAATGGTTTCTTGTTGTTGTTGTTTCTTACTAGTCTTTGTTGGTTGTTGTTTTTGCCTTATTGTTTCTCTTTGATTGGTTGTGTTGGGCCAGTCTATTTTGTTGAGTCGTTGGGCTCTATTCTTCATTTTGTAAGGGATCAGGGCCCTACCCTGCTTATCTAATCAAAAACATTAGATTAAAATGGAGAAGAAACTTGGCACTTTGTATATGGATTTTTTTCCCAATGATGTGCTAGGGTCTTAAGATGGACTATCCTTTTTTATTATATTGTATATGAATTTGAACAAGAATATTGTATATTGCAATAGATTTGGAGTAAGAATATATGAATAGAATAATGAGAAAAAGTTACAACATTTATATCATTTATAATACAAAATATAATCTCCATTCTAAAGGTAAATGAAATTTTTGCACATCTAGTTTCATGTCTTGTCTCATCCCACAAAGGAATATTAAACCAAGAGAAGGTGATGGTGGAAAATTTAAGGAGCCAATTGATTGTTGACCTTTCCCATATAATAAACTAAATGATTTACACTCTCATAAGGTTCTTTAGAGTCTAAAAAATTAGGTAAAATTGTAATACATGAATAATGTCCATTTTTTCTTGCTTTGATGGGTTGTATTAAAAGGCACTTTAGACTTTGGTGGGTCACAAATTGTTTAAGTTGTCCAGTGAGATATTACACTAAGCTCTTTTTAGCACTTAACTGGTTAGAATTGCAATTGATACATAGGCAAAGATCAAGTAAATCATATAAATGAACCAGCTAGGAGAAAGTTGGAATGATATGTAGGGAGAGAGTGTTGACATTTAGATGATGTTGATATTAATACTTGAAGATTCGCTCCATGATATTGTGTATATAATTACTTTCCTACATTCATTTAGCAACTTATACTTTGTTTTCCTTTCAACTCTTTGGAAAAAATTTTGACATTGGAAAGAAAATATTTTATCCAAGTTATTTATGTAGTTCTTTCATATTTTTTTTAAATCCAAGTTCCTTATGCAGTTCTTTCATGAAAAAAACTAATAGAGATTGTCCTTATGTAGTTATTTCATGAAAACGCTAATTGATAACTAAAAAAATCTTTGATTTAAACAATCAAAATGCAAGTGGAAAAATAAATTAAAAATAAAAGCTTATGCACCTAAAAAATGTCCAATATAGTTGATAAGAGCAATTACAAATTGGAAGTTTTGTAGAATTAGAGAATTGTAAGAAATAAAAACTCTAAATAGAATTAGTGAGAAAATGACCACTTCCAACAATGGACTTTATAGGTAGCATTTTGAAAATTGATATATGTCCATTTCTTCATCCATGGACTTTCTTTGTATTGTTTGTATTTTCCTGCATGTGTTGAGCACCAAGTGTTTCTTGAATTCTGATTGGTTGAGTTTTTTCCTTTTTTACTTGATTTCATTGATAAAAATAATAATTTAATTTTTTTATTAAGATTTATATTTGATTGTGTCTCAATTTATGAGTCTTGCATCATGTCTTATCTTGAGGAAAATGGTAGATGAAAGGTCTAGCTGGGAGCAAATTGGAATGATGCGTAGAAAGAGAGTGATGACATTTAAATGAAGTTGATATTAATGCTTGAAAATTTGTTCTATTATATTATGTATATAATTACTTATGGATTATTTACTTGTTCAAATTGATATGTTTATTTATATCATAGGATAATGAGATATGATAGGTACTCTGATAGTTGTACATTGTATATTGCTTAATTTATGCAAGTTGACATTTTGGTTTTACAATTGGAATTTATGTTAGTTTAAGTTGGATTTAATATTTATATATTTTATTTTTAAATGTGATATGCAACGGATAGTCTATTTTTCAAATACTCTTAAATATTTATGGAAGATACTTTATTTTAAAATTGATACACATATTGTAAACAACACATATTATATTAATTAGAGCAATTATATTACATAACATTTACTAATATATGTATATATGATTTTTTTACTTGAAGATTATAAGTTCTAAAGTGAACAATATTTGGTAATATTTTGATTAATATGTGAAATGAATATATACAAAATATAATATTAATTCATGTTAGTACTGATATGAATAATCACAATTGCCTACACAAACCCTGCACAACTACACGAGAGGGGTCTATAGTGGAGCACCCTAACTTCAGGTTTCTCAAAATCATACGTGGAAATTTGAAATCACTCCCAATTTTGTACAACAGTTTATTTGGCAACTCACGTGCTTCTATATTTTGTTTTAGGGCCACATCATCAAATATGATGCCACATCAACATGCTTTTTTGTTGAGGTATCCAAAAAGGCCCAAAAAAACAAGTGAGACTGAAAGTGGTGCATGAGTCATGTTTTATTGGTGTGTTGATGTGGCATCACATGATTTGTAAGTTTGTGCACTTTATGGATAAAAAGTGTTTTGCAATTGGATATTAAGATGCTCCACTATGAGGCCCACTGAGGACTACTTCTATCCCCACGATTGAACCATACTCCACTATGAGCCCCTCTCCCCTTATAACCCTTCAAATTTTCCCATGCATACTGTTACTTAAAAATGTTCAATGATTTAATACATCCATATCTAATGTCATATGGACGAGGAAAGGCACATGGACAATACGTACATTATCACGTAAGATATCCTCCACAATTGTATTTTTCTTAGATCCCGCAGTCGTTACGTCTCGAGTTCCAATCACTCGTCAATTGTATCGTAAGATATTCTCTTGCAAAGCCTTGTAATCATGATACCTTCGTGCACTGGTTTATATCATACGGACACGTATGAGGGGGACCATATTTGGCAGCTTTAATCCCATCCTTGATTCAGTCGGATTGTACAGTACCTCGTATTTCCATCCACAATATAACATGTCAGTCCAGGGTAGCTTAAAAGTTTGTTACATCGACCAGAGACTTTCAACCTACCACCATAGTCATAACCTAACGGCTCTTCAATGTTTCAATTCGTACTTCATGGTAGCAACTACCGAATCTCTTTCGCCGACAGAAGGGTTGGAGAGATATATGAAGCATCGCTTTACTGTAAAGGAATGGAAGTCGAACACGGCATCGCAAGGCCTCACATTACCATTTTCCCATCCGTAGGAGCAAAGCCATTATATGCCTGCAGTCGAAACTGGTTTTGGTCAAGCAGGACTTCTCCGTCAACGCGACAACCACAAAGTTTATTTTTTTAATTATTTTAAATTTTGAAGAAAAAAATAATAATCCTACATTAAATGATAAAATAGTTTCAATGGAACACTAAGTACAAGCATTTTAGAAACAAAATAAAATTTGTTATTCTTTAAAAGTATGTCTTATTTTAATATAAAATAAATTTTATAATGTTAAATCAAATGACAATAGAGTTTCAAGAGAATCATAAGGCCTTTTTCTCTTAAAATTAAAAATTTATGTTTTTTCAAAAATAAATAATTTAACAATATTTAAGCTTGGAAAAAGTTTAAAATTCAATAATAAAAGGATTTATTAGAAATGGTTAAAATATTTTTCATAAAAATAAAATGTAGGTTTTGAAGGGTTCTTAAAAGTCTATATATAGCACAATATCAACTAAGCCTTAATTGACCCAAAAAACATAGCTAAGAATAAAAATCATAATTAAAGAAAACAAACCATACAAAAAATTACATTTTTTCACAAGATCTTAGTCGTTTCAATATCTTCCATAAACATATTGAAGTAGAAGTTAGAGGGTTTTAGTTGTGCTTTCCCCTCTCCATAAGTTTCCTCTTATAGCTATAGGTTCTTAAATTGTGGCCTCTAATCTCCATGCCTTTCCTAATATTATCTTTAACATTAGCATTCCCCTCACCTTTCCATAGAGTGCACTTGATCTCCTTCACCTCACATTTGATATTATGCAACTTATCCTTGTTATCTATCAAATCCATTCTCATAGTTTGCTACAAATTAGAAATCCATTAATTTAGTTTGTTGCTAACACCCTAGAAGTTTTGAGCATCTACAATTTTTTAAATCTATAAAAATCTATAGTAAACCTCTAAAAGAGTAGCACCTCTTGGAGTGTGCCCATTAAAGGTCGTCTTGTTGTTATTATAATTGATTTCAATGAAAATCCATTTAAGTAATTTGTGTTCGACCTTGTTGGTGTGAATAATTGTCTTGTACCTAGCTAATTCATTCACTAGGTAATTAGGGGACATATTCACATGATTAAATTTACTTAGGAAAAAGATTTTTTCTAGAAGTTTTAATTGGCTTTTCTAGAACTTATCTTATCTGGCTAGGATGCATCATTTCCTAGGTGATTAGGTTGTTGGTTGTCTCATGTCATAGGATTATGACATTTGTCAACATCATGTTCATTACTGCATTTCAACCTTGCCTTTATAAGCAAGACATCTCTTGTACATTTGCATAGCAATTCAACTATTATTCAATATTGCATTGTGAAGTAAGCTTTCTTGCCATTCTCTCTCTTGTGGAAGTTGTTTTGGTCGCAACTATTCTTAGGGGTGTTGGGGAGTCACCATTTACTTCCACATAGTATTGAAACACTCTAGGTGTTGCAAATTCCTTCCCAAATCTAAGGGTGATATTTTGGCTTGAAGACATTTGTTGGGTGCAAATTGGGGTTTCAATAACCTCACAGTTGAGATCAGAAGGTTTCACAAACGAATTTTGACTGTAAATTCGCCTATTTTGAGTAAAGTTGTTTTTGAGGCAAAGTTTTTTTGTTAGGACAACATCCCAAGCAGTACAATCCTCTCATTTTCACAAAAAAATATTTTTGAAAATATTTTCTGCGGATTTGTATTTGAAAATTTGGGGCAAATTTTTTGTATTTGGCGAAATATTTTCAAATTTTTCTAGGCAAAAATGGTTGGGGTATTATTTAATTTTTTTGTGGGGCCTTTGGAATATTCTGTGGGCATATACTGGTACCCTTGTTGTCTTTCCATAGAGTATTATTGCGTTGGTCGACAATTATGTCATAGTCGTCTATAGTGTTTTGTACTCTCTAGTTAAATGTGTCATTGTACCGGTCATTTGGCAGCATCGGCGTTGTCCGTGTCAGATCTACCATCGATCCTTGGAGGTAATTGTTGGCTCGGTCAATCCTTCTCATATGCTTCCACCATCAAAGGTATTCAGTGGATCGACCATCAAGTCATCCGGTGTACCCTCTCTGTCATTCTCCTCCCAGCGGCATATTCCGATCTCAGCCGTCATATCGGATGAAGCTTCTCCATAGGCGGTGGTTTTCATTGGTTGCAGGGCTTGTCAAATCCGCGGGCTATCCTCTGCACCATCGGTGGAAAGCTTCATCAGTACACCCACATTAAATCTGTCTGGGGGTACAAGTTCTTTAATCCGTCGCTAATCAGATCGAAGGGTACCCTTCTTCCATCCTTGTCATCATGGGTATCGGCTACAATAACCACATTCAAATTGGTCGTTCCCATGCATTTGTACAATAATTGGAAATTAGTTAATGTTAATTTTTTTTTATAATAGTTATTTTTTAAAAATAATTATTTTTTAATAATGTTTTAAATTTTAATTTATATAGGAAATAAAGAAAAACTAATATAGATTGTACAAATATCTTTATGGTTTTATTTATTATATATAATACATAAATTTTAATCTTTTAAATTATTTTCTGCCTCCCCAACTCTGCCATCCGTATTTACTGTTGACTACACAGTACTTGGTGGCAATTCACGCCATGCTCTCCCCATTTACTGCCTTAAGCGTTTTTTTAATCTTCTTTCCATTTCATTTTAACTTGTAATGTGTTTATAAATTTTATTTTTAACATGTAATTTTTTTATATTTAATTTCATTGATTAATAATTGAAGATTAGTTCATGTTAATTTTTTTATAATAGCTTTTTTTTTAAATGATTATTTTTTAATAATGCTTTAAATTTTATTTTATATATAAGAAATAAAGAAAAAATAATATAGATTGTACAAATATCTTTATGGTTTTATTTATTATATATAATACATAAATTTTAATCTTTTAAATTATTTTATTTTATTTAAAGAGTATTTTTATTTATTTAATTTTATTTACTTGTTTTAATTTTAATTCTTAATTAAATGTTAAAAGTAAAATATCTATTTTTAGAAATAATTAATTATATTTATATAATGTCAATTTATTTTTTAATATTTTATATAATGCAAATTAAATTTTAAAATATTATATTTATTATGTATTATATTTATATTAAAAATTAACCAATAAAAATATAATGTAATATATGATTAATATAAAATATAATGCAACACATAATTATATATAATAATTAATATATAATACTTTTTTTATATTATATATAGAGAGATCAAAAAATAAGCCCTGAGGGGGCACCGAAGAGTACTACTCAAGCGAGGCAAGGCCTCACATTAAGAGCAAACATAGAACATAAGTACAAAAAGAGTATATACATCCTATGCACATTACAAAGATAAGTTGTTACAAAACATAGCAGACACTAGCATAAGGTGTCTTCGATGGTATCCACCCAAGCCACCCAACCCAAGGCGCCTTCCATCCAGACAATGTGCTTGGTTTCCTGAATCTAAGCCAACATGAGGACCTGCTCCGTATTGAATTTCCTGTTGTTCTTCACTTCTTGGGTCAGGATCTTGCACGTTTTCTCAAAAAGCTGCAGATTATCCATAGTCTGCCTCCAGGCATAACCTCCTTGCATCTCGTGTATGAAGAACGTGGCGGAGCCATTCTTGAGGAACCTTTTGAGCTTCTCTTTTTCAATCAACATGGTAGTGCGAACCTGCAAAAATATTTTTAGGTAGATGAGTTTCCGAAAAGACTCAGTAAGAATTCTGGGATTATTCTGAAACCTCTCTTCATTTCTACATTTCCAGATTTGCCACAAAATCACAGAGGATAGGATTTTCCAAAAAAGATTAGTATCTTTTTTCAAGCCAACAATATGCCCGATAATAATCTCAAAGCTGTTAAAGAAAGAAGGATACAAAATGCCAAACATATGCCAAATCTCTTTAGCAAACATGCAGTCCAAAAGAATGTGTCTACCAGTATCGGGTAACCTGCACATGGGACAAATATCAGTACCAAGGGGATCTCTTGTGATAGGGAGTCTATCAAGAATGACCAGCCAGTTAAAACATTTAATCTTAGGTTCAGTAGGCCCTTTCCAAAGAATTTCAAATATGTTCTTCCATGCACGGGTGTCAAGAGAAGAGTACCAGACTTTATTAATGTGATCTATAATGGCCTCAGAGTGCCCAATAGTGTTGTAAATGTTTTTGGCTTTGATTTTGTTAAGAACGGTCCCATCAGGCCACTTGATGCGTAAAAATCTGTGGGAGTCAATTTGACAGGAGGTCAGGAGATTTCTGGTGGCCTTGCGGATGAGACTGTACGTTTTCTTCTGGGAGCCGGGAAGGTCAAACTTATTACTGAGAACCTCCCACTCAATTAAACTGTCATGCTCAAATAAGTCAGCCAATTGGGAGATGCCTTTGCTATTCCATTGCCTAGCAGAGCAGCCCTGAGAGAGGGCGAGGGGCTTGCCAGAGTAATTCAGGTTCCACCAAATGGATCTTTCACCGTAAAGATGGGCATCATCATGGAAGGACCTGCTAGTTATAAAATGTTTCACATAATTCCAAGCTTTCCAGATGGATCTAAAAATAGCAGATCCTTGCACAATCACGGGAAAATCACCAAGGACAAGATCATTAAAAGGAAGATTCTTCCAAGACTTGGCTTTCTTGGGGATACCCCTCTCTATGTTATTTCTAACCAAGACCTTCTAGGGATCATCACCATCAAGAGAGTGAAAGATCCACTTGGCAGCCAGGGCAATTCCCTGGAGCTTAAGATCCTTCAGGCCAAGCCCCCCAAGGAATTTGTTGGTGTGACACCATTCCCACTTAACCGCATGCAATTTGTTCTTGCCTTTGCCATCAGACCAGAGAAACTTCCTAATCTCTTTTTGGATCTCAAAGATTTGATAGTTACTGAACATCCAAGCTGACGAGTAACAAATATTATAAGATAACAAAATTTTCTGGCAAACCTGCACTCTGCCGGCCAGCGACAGGGCCCTGTTATGCCATTTATGGAGCTTCTTCACAATCTTGTCTTTGACCTAGAACCACATATCTTTAAGGGAAAGGTCGATGGAGAAGGGAATACTAAGATATCTCACAATCTTGTTAGGGCCACCCCATTGAAAGTTATAGCTCTTGAACCAGTTGGGTGGCTGCTCAACCCACCCAAGGTAGACAGACTTAAGGTGGGAAAGGCGAGCGCCCGAGATTTTGCAGAAAATGTTGAGCTTGTGATAGAGGGTTTCGAAGTTATCAACCGTAGCTTCAAGGAAGATCGCGATGTCATCAGCAAACTGGAAGTTAATGAGCTCACTGTCATCGGGAAGAGATATACGTTTGACAGCCGGGGAGACAGAATTGTCTCTAAGGATGTAGTAGAGGGCTTCAGACGCGATCACAAACAGGGCAGGGGCCAAGGGGCACCCCTGTCTGATGGATCTTTCAAGAGGAAATGAGTTAGTAAGGAATCCATTCGCATCGACCTGCGCGAAGGCATCTTTAAAAAGAACTTTCACATAATTGCAGAAAATATTGGGGAAACCAAAGGCTTCGAGCATCATGGAAATGAACTTCCACTCCACTCTGTCGTACGCTTTCTCAAAGTCCAAAAGGAGCATGACAGAATCTTGTTTAGAAACATGGGCCCAATTCATGGCTTCCCATCCGGTAATCAGATTTTCCAAGATATATCTTCCTTTTATAAATCCCGTTTGAGTAGGGCACACAAACTTGGGCAGAATATTTTTAATCCTGAGAGCCAGAATTTTGGCAAAGATTTTATAGGAAACATTGAGGAGAGTAATAGGTCTCCAGTTCTTGATGAGAGCTTTGTCCCCATCCTTGGGGAGCAGTTTGATAATACCCCTGTTAATAGAGGAACCCAAGGAACCAGTAGCAATGGCCTCAGAATAAATATCCAGCAGGTCATTACAAATCCAATCTATATTGGCCTTGTAGAACTCAACAGGCAGCCCGTCCGGGCCAGGGGCCTTGTCATTATTAAGCTCCTTAATGACATTTTCAATTTCCTCAAGAGAGATCCCTTTGGATAGCTGATTAGCTTCTATCGAGGAGATCCTATTGGGAATGAGGGAACGGATTTGGTCCCTCAAGAGGGCAGCGTCCTCCGAATCCTCAGAGGTGAAAAGGTTGCGATAAAAATTGGCAAAGGCCTTTTGGATGTTATCCGGATCATTAATTTCAATGTTATCAACAACAAGTCTTTCAATATTCTCATTGGATTGCTTTTGTTTGATGAGGTTGAAGAAGAATTTGGAACCTCTGTCCCCACACAAAAGCCAGTGCACACGGGATCTGACCATGGCACCCTTGACCTTAACCTGCTGATGTTGTCTAAGGGCATCTTTGGCCTTCACAACTTGAGAGATAAGATCACAATCGGCAGGGTTGGCCTGGATATTCTTTTCGGCAGTTTGCAGCTCAGAGGAAAGCTTCTTTTCCACAAACCTAAAGTCTTTAGACCTTTTTTGCCCTATGGTCCGCAAGAGATTCCGCCAGGAAAGCAGATTCAGGTTCCATCTGTCTAAGTGAGACATGTCAGGGAAACTTTTCCTGTTTAAGATGCTAATGATACGGATGGCGCAAAGGGTATCTTTGTCACTGAGCAGATTAGTATTAAGAAAGAATTTGGGGTGGGGTCTTTCGCAAGGATAAGGGGAGCTATTGATCTTGAAACAAGAAGAGATAGGGTGGTGATCGGAGAGAGAGGTGGGGGTAACCACAACCGTACGCCCAAGATCATCCGGGAGAAAGGAGAAAAAATTCTTGCTGGCATAGAAGCGGTCCAGTCTGGAGTAAATCCTATAGGGGGGCTGCTGGAAATTACACCAGGTATGCCATAATCCGGGGTGAGAGTCCTTAGCTCCGGATAAAGGATCAAACAAATGTTTGGAACTTAACATCTTGCACCATTGCATTTTTTCAGAGTCTTTCCAGACAAACGGCCGGCCACCAAGTTTGTCATCCTGAGACTCAATCATATTGAAATCTCCCCCAACAAACCAAGGAATGTTAGGGAGAGCGGTTAACCAATCCCAGAGACCAGCTCTCTCCTTGCTATCATTCGGGGCATAAACAGAGCAAATGCCAAAAATAAGGTTATTGACATTGAGAGTGACCCAAACCGCCCTGTTGCAGGGGGAGGAACCATTACCAGTGATAGACTTGGCCCACTTGTTGTTAATCAGAAGAGCAGCACCCCCCCTACCTCTAGGGTGGTTGGTAACAAATTTATTAGCATTTTTCCAAAGAAAATTGAGATTGACATCCAAAATGTAACCAGTGGCCTTAATTTCCTGTAACATGAGGAAGTCCAAAGATTTATAGGTGTCAAGGAACCGTTTAATGATCCACTTTCTGTCAGGGGATTCAAGCCCCCGGATATTCCACGAAATACAATTCATTGGGGAGTCATTAAGGAGGGTACGCTGAGTTCAGATGTGCTAGCCAAAGAAGCCACCGTAATGCCCTGGGAGTTACCCATTTTTTTCTTTGAAGGGTTCTTATTTTTGGAACCTAAGCGTCTCCCCCTCTGCTTGGCCATAGGAAAAACGTCTCTACCATCATCGTCATTCTCAGAATCCTCCTGAGAAATATATTCCAGATCTACAGAATGTTTCTGAATGAGAGAGGACGAGGCCTCGGAAAGAGTATTGGTCGGGATGATTTCAAGCAAACAATCATCACCAAGTTCACGAAACACTTTAGGAGGGAATCTTAAGGAAGGGGGCGGGTCCTGACCTCTGAAAAAGCATTCCATCATATCCGAACCTGAAGGGGTGGGGATGGGGAGTGGTTCTTTAGGCTCGGATACGACGTGACTGACGGTGACAGGGTAGGACTGAGAGCAAAGGGCCTGAGAACTTTCAGCTTTGGTATTGGTCTGCTTATTGGCCCTTCGATGTCTCTTGTTAGAGGTTTTAGCAACCGCAGTGAAGCCGACATTAGGAGCTCTATCCACGAGAGGGAAGGGATCACCCTGTGGTCCAGATTGAGGGGGAGCAAATGCGGTGGATGTGTTGCAAGACGCCAAAGGGGGGTCGAGCTTTGTGGGCGGCTCTGACGGAGGGGCATTCTCCACTGACTTTTCTGGGTTAGGGTTCCCATCGGTAGGCGAACTACGGGGATGCATGGTTTTGGCGGGCAGGGGTTTCTTCTTTATGATAGGGCAATCTCTCCTTAGATGCCCTTCCCTTCTGCACAGAAAGCAAGCGTTTAGACCCCCTAGAATATCAATGGGGCACACAAATTTGTCATCCGAAAGGCAGATATTGATTTCAGGGGGGATTTCAAACCCAGGGTTTAGAGAAATGAGAACTCTAGCATCCATGTGAGGGACCAGTCTAACGGTATCGTCCATGTGGATGACCTTACCTAGAGGCTCAAGCAACTGCGGGAGAAACCGCCATAAGAAAGGTGGGATCTGTTTGATCACAATCCAACATGGGGCTGAAAGTGCGAGGACTTCCTCATGGATGGCTTCAGGTGACCACGCGATGGCGTGGAATGAGGTATTTTCGACGGTCCAGTATTGTTTTCTGAGAATTTCCATTTGGGTTTCATGGGAGGTGAAAAAGATAACAAACAATCCTTTCTGAATCTGTCTACAGAATGAAATATGGAATCCAAGCTTCAAATTCTAGAAATTATGAAACCAATCATCCATAAATTTCCTTGGCGGACATTTATCTAATTCAATAGTAGAAAAAAAGATAGCAGAGTTTTTGAGTCTATTTTTCTCCTTACAAATTTCAGCAAGCATTTCAGGATTTGGAGAAATGGAGAGAGATGTGGGAACAACGCCACAATTCTTACCTTCTTCGGTGGTTTCATTAGGGTTAGCAATGGAAAACCTCGCACCCGCGTCGATGGAGACCCTTGCCTTCGCCACCGCCTCAGAGAAAGTCTTGGGTCTCGATGGCAGAGGAGAAGAATCGAGAATGTTAGGGCTAACGATGTCAGATGCCATAAATGTTAGGGGAGCCGTCGAAGGGGGGTTAGGGGGTACGGCCTCTACCGAGCGGCAGAGAGAAGAGGATGATGATAAGTTTAACATTAATGCTCATAAACTCCTAACCTACGCAGGAAAGAACACACCTGGTATGCCGCCTTAGCTCGGATTTCGAGGATCACGCAATTTCGCATCAGCGCCGAATTTCGCCCAAGTGTTTTGAAATTCACGTGCTCTTTCTTTTCTAATATATAATACTTGAATAATACATAGTAATTATATATTACATTATATTTATATATTAATTTAATTTGCATATTATGTATTTTATCTAAAATTAATTCTTAGATAATAATAATTATATGTATTATCCATGGATAATGTATAGATGTCTAGTGCATCTAATTAGTTCTAAGGTGAATGTTAAAACTAATTTATTCTATTTATCTAGAAATAGGTTATAGAGGTATATGTATAATTTTACATATCTATTATATTTATTTCATAGATAGTACCTTTATTCTATTATACATATATCCTTATAATCTAAAACATTATACATATAAGAACAAATATATCTTTCATTTCTAGTATGTTCTTATATCACCTTTTAAATAAATAAAAATAGTTCTCTAAATCAATAATCTAGTATAATTCTACTTTTATAATTATTGCATCATGCTAATGTGAGAATTAGTTGAAATCTATCATGCATTACATTTTATATTAATTATATATTACATTATATTTTTATTTGGTAATTTTTAATATAAATATAATATTTTAAAATTAAATTTGTATTTTATAAAATTTTAAAAAATAAATTGACATTATATAAATATAATTAATTATTTCTAAAAATGAATATTTTAATTTTAAAATTTACCTAAGAACTAAAACTTAAACAAATAAATAAAATTAAATAAATAAAAATAGTTCTTTAAAGAAATATAAAATAATAAAAATAAAATAATTTTTAAATAAATAAAAATTCTCTTTAAATAAAATAAAATAATTTAAAAGATTAAAATTTATGTATTATATATAATAAATAAAATGATAAAGGCATTTGTACAATCTATATTAATTTTTCTTTATTTCTTATATATAAAATAAAATTTAAAACATTATTAAAAAATAATTATTTTTAAAAAATAACTATTATAAAAAAATTAACATTAACTAATTTCCAATTATTAATCAATGAAATTAAATATAAAAAAATTACATGTGGAAAATAAAATTTATAAACACATTACAAGTTAAAATGAAATTTAAAGAAGATAAAAAAATGCTTAAGGCAGTAAATGGGGAGAGTATGGCGTGAATAGTACTGTGTAGTCACCAGTAAATACAGATGGTAGAGTTAGGGTTGGGTCCCATGGAGGGGGGTTTCTGAAAAACTTTCAATGGGTGTTGCTGAGAAATTTTAGGAAGTTTTTAAAGGTGGTGATCCCATGAACTTAGTAGAGCAATTCAGCTTAAAATATTAAGCCCCAGATTTTAAGGAAGCTGGTGGTCTCATCAACTTATTTACTGTGGAGTTCAGCTTAAAATTTAAGTTTTAGAATTTAAGGAAGCTTAAAAGTTGAGATGATTTACAAATGGCAAATAAAATTGCTAAACTGTAGGAGCAATCTCCAGCCCCACCCCATTTTCACCCCTCAAATCTGCGGTCCTAAAAGGTAGGAGCTGCTATTCTTTAGGAAAAGATTCTAGATAATCCTGTAGCAATTTTTTTATCAATCCATGAGACCTCCTGTTCCTTAAAAATAGACCCTGCAGCCCCCTCATGGGACCCCACCCTTAGGGAGGCAAAGTTACGGAAGGTAGAAAATACATGAATGCCGAGAAAATCAAGGAAGACAACATCCATCCATGCCCCATCCATGCCCGGGTGCATTCTTGGGCTGGATAGACATTGCCTCGCTGTTGGTACTATGGTCAAGTACTTGGCCGAGGTACAAGCCGTGGGTACAAGATTTGTCCCGTCCTCACACCGGATGCTATCAACTCTATGCTAGGGTATGCTTTATTGAATGCGAGTCTTTCATCAATCAGAATTGTGTCAGCTTCCTCTCTAGTCGGTACTGAGAATTGGTTGGACAACTGCTCTCTGTATGGTATGCATTATTTATTGCTTTGTATGCTACAAGGTTTTATAAAATCCTGTGGTTTTTAGTCCAAGGTCAGCGTATAGCCCAAAGGGAATTGAACTCATATGTTCAATATCAAAGATTTTTGTAATATTTTGATATGCCAACTGTGTTTTTTGAAATCTTTGTGCCCTGGTCATGTGAATGACCAAATTTTTAACACCCGAGTGCCGGATATTTGCACCAATTTAGCCTTTGTAGGTGTTTTTTTTTTCCCCCCAAGTGCCTTCTTATAGGCCTTTTTTTCATTTTTTAATAACTTTTGCTAACGGAGGTGAAATTTTTGAAACTAAATATCAACAGAAAGCTAGAGATCTGAATTTTTCAATGGTGTAGATATTTTGTAGATATTTTGTAGTTTTTTCCCTTTTTTTCCAAGTTGAAGCCTGATCATCATTTTCTACCTCTGAGCTCATATCTTTGTGCTTTGATCTCTGTTTTTCCCCAAATTTGTGGAATCAGGAAGGTATTCAAGAGTACTTCAGTTGTATTCATGCACTTTTTGTAGATTTTTTTTCGAATTTTCATATTTTTCAGTTTGTAGCTGATTTGATAATTTTGGATACATTGTTGTAAATTTGTTGGGACAAAGGGGTTGATTTCTTGTATTGTGAGGGAAATTTTTTGTTATTCTCTTGTAATATCTCATTGTATCATGGATTTTCCAAAAGTTGTACTTCTAACTCCATATAATTATCATGACTCGAAATCTCAAATGGAGTTGTTATTGTTAAAATCAAAGTTGCAATGAATCACATTTCATCAAGATCTAGAACCTAGAGGAGAAAAAGAGAAAATAAAATGGCTTGATAGAAGGGATGAAGCTCTTAGTACTTTGAAGTTGTCCATTGCTCTAGATCTTAGATATCATGTTGCATCTTCCACTCATCCTAATGAAGCTTGGACTACTTTAGAGAGCCTCTTTGGTAAGCTGGATAAGATGAGAAAATTTAAGTTGGAGAATGAACTAATGGGTCTTAATCCTTCAAATTTTGACAATGTCCAACACTTTTTCTCTAAGGTCAATTCTCGTAGAATGCAGTTATCTAATTGTGGGGTTACTAAAGAGGATGAGCAATTGATTCTTCCTATTCTTGCTAAGCTTGGTCCTGATTATTCAAAGTTTGTTTCTACATTCTATACTACAATGGATGCCCTTGGAAATGCATACAAAATGCCTTCTCTTGATGAATTTGCAGCTCAACTCACAAGGGAACAAGCAAAGTTGGTTAACATGGGCACATTGAAGTCTTCTACATCTCATGCTCTTGTTGCAAAGGATACAAAGGCTTCAAGTGGCAAAGGTAAGAAGCAGAACAAGGCTCCCAAGTCTAATGAGCAAGGTAAAGATTCTCCTTCACATAGCATTCCTGAGTCCACACCCTCTTCGAAAGAGGAATCATCTAAAAAGAAGAAGTCAAAATGTGCATATTGAAAAATATTAGGACATGATGAGCATAAATGTTACAATAAGAAGAATGATGAACTTACACACCTTCTTCAAAAGAATAACATTAAGCTACCCTCATCAGTGTCTTCTACTTCTTCTTCAGCATAACAATTAACAACCCCATCATCATCATCTCAGTCACAGGATATAGGATCTACATCTAGGCTACATAAAATGAAAGGACAAGCACTCTTGGCCTCTGCAAGTCCTGAATCTCATAGATGGCTTCTTGATTCAAGGGCATCTCATCATATGGCATCTTCTATGGATATGTTATCTTCTTTTGAGCCTTGTAATTCACCTCATATATTGATGGGTGACAATACATATATGAAAGTAAGTGGGAAGGGTTCTATTGATATGGGGGAAGGCACTTTCAATGATGTATTTTGTGTTCCTTCTTTATCCACTCATCTCCTTTCTATTTATCAAATTACTCATGGGGGTCAAGGTAAAATAGTTAAGTTCACTCCAGATAGAGTGTACATAAGGGAATTGGAGACTAGGGATATTGTTGCTATCAGGTTGGTTGATCATTCATCTTGTGTATATTCCTTTTCACATTTTGCTTCAGAAGATGATAATGTTCCTTTGACTACATCACACACTCCATTGAGTGTGAACCATGCTAGTGAGGAGAAGTTTGGTCATCTACACCTTGGTATTCTAGAGACTAGTGCTGAGCTTCCTATTCCTCCACCTCTTACTTCTTCAACCATTGATGCTTCTATTCAGTAGGATGATCATAGTTTTTTAGATCTTGCTTTGTGGGATGAGTATTTGATAGGGATTTCCAACTTGTTCATGGAGTGTCATATTGTAGATTTGGAGGGCACACTTGAGGGGATTTCTCTCCTCTTTGATGACATTTTTAGCACATTTGTTACACCATCTACTTTGTCTTTGGCGATTGACATTCATGAGTCTCCTCCTTCACTTGATTTGTCATGTTTCTTGGTTGAGTTTGACCATGATTATGTTGTGGCTCATTCAAGCTTGGAGATTCCTCATCAGTTTTTAGAGGCATACATGTTGAGATTTCATGCTTCCTCCTTTCAGTTGGACATGGAGTGGCTTCATCATCAGCTTATGGATTTGTTTCTTCCTAAGGGAAGATGTGTTGCTTGTAGACATTGGGTCATCTTTTGTTTTCAAGCATTCTTCATCAACATTGGAGCTTCTTCATTATGGGGGAATATCTTATCTCTCTACTTCCATCTTATGGGGGGGTATTTGATTGTATATACATGATGGATGTAGTCCTTTGGTGGTATCGTTTAGTCCTCCATACATCATGTATTTTTTTTTCTCTCTTTTGGAGAGGAGTTTTGTCCCACAAGGTTTTCTCCTTTTCTTCGCTTGTGAGAGATTGTTTGCATTTTCATTGTAAATGGGTACCTTACATGGCCTAGTAGCTGAGACCCATAGTCATAGTCTTTGCATAGTAGTGTGCATAATAATATTCTCCCTAAGTTGCACTTAAGGGGGGGTGTTGGTGTGAATATTTGTCTTGTACCTAGCTAATTCATTCACTAGGTAATTAGGAGACATATTCACATGATTAAGTTTACTTAGGAAAAAGATTCTTTCTAGAAGTCTTAGTTGGATTTTTTAGAACTTATCTTATTTAGCTAGGATACATCATTTCCTAGGTGATTAGGTTGTTGGTTGTCTCATGTCATATGATTATGACATTTTTCAACATCATGTTCATTACTACATCTCAACCTTGCCTTTATAAGCAAGGCATCTCTTGTACATTTGAATAGCAATTCATCCATTATTCAACCTTGCATTGTGAAGCAAGCTTTCTTACCATTCTCTCTCTTATGGAAGTGGTTTTGGTCGCAACTATTCTTGGGGGTTTTGGAGAGTCACAATTTATTCCCATAGACCTCATCAAAATCAAAGAAAATTGCAATATTTTCTTTGGTGGAGTTGATAATTTCAAATAGGTCATCCAAGGTTTGGATCCAACTAGTGGATAGAGGGGTTATTTTAGGTACAAGATACGAGTTTGAAAAGGGGTGATGGAATGAACAATACCAACTTCAAATAATTCCTTTTCCTTACACTTCATAAGCATTGGTAATGACCCAACAATGAAACTAGCACTTTTTAAATCCATATTCAAGAATTTGTAGGGTTTAAACAAATCCAAGATCAAAGAAGAAGAAATATGGAAGCTAATAATAGCATTGAAATCCAACTCACTACTATGGAGCTAGAATCGTCCCTATTGGGATACAAAGAGGAGTTCTTTGATTTTGAGGTCATAATAGTAAAGTGCTCCATAGGGGGAGACAGTGAAGAACTCACATAATTCACCAATTTAGAAAAATAATACCCCTATGTAGTGGTATAACCCATGACACTTTTTGTGAACCATAATGTACTTTTCTAGGGGGAAAAGTAAGTGGAAAGGAAAATAAATTATTTAATCATGGAAAAAATAATTTAGAAGTGCAAAGTGATAAGAAAAAATTAAAGAAAACCTACCCTCCAAATTTATGTATTACATAATACGAATTTCAATCTCATTCCAAGGAGGCTTGAGGGAACTCCTAACATAACTTAAAGGTAATTTTTGAATTTCCATGACTAGCTTAAGGAGTGTGTTGATAGATTCATCTCCTAGTATTTTTTTCTTGAACATGCTAGTTCACTCCATTGACATCTTAGTGACCACATGGATATGATCTTCATTGAAAACAATATTCAAACCCTTCACTAGATCTACCTATTATTCCATCCTGAGTAATAGTACAATAGCCATTGATCTTGTGCATGAAATGAGTAATACCACCATTTTCTAGAATATTCCACACTTTACTATTAGCTTCAATTTTATTATAGTCAACTAGTTTAATCCTATGTCTTTCCCCTATTCTTCCATGTTTTGTATTCCCCCCACCCATTCTTCTTTTATATCTCATCAACCACATGACCACACTATATGTCAATAAAATGAGTAGGGAGAGAAATGAATGTTCTTAAACCCCAAAATATTCCTTTCCCATCTATAATTAATGTAGTTTTAGGAGATATCATGAGAATGAAATACACATCCTAGATGAAACTCCTTCCCAATACCACTACTATTGATGAGACTTCAATAAAGGTTGACAATTGTGTGGGAATATCATCTCTAAATCACCATCAAGTGATACCATTAATAGAGGCCCCCACTTTGGCATATATTTGGGTTCCCTCTACACATAAAAAAAAAGGTCATAGACAAGTTCTCATAAATAGTAATAGAAAAAAAACCATAAAACAATAGTTTCACTAGCAAGTGATTATTTCTTAAGCCATTTGATATGTTTATAGAATCACCTTCCATGTGGGAAAATCTACATTGAATATTACTTTCTTTGTTTACAACATGAAAAAGTAGTAGTTGCTTCCATAAAGTGGCTAGTCTATGAACCATGGTTAATAGAGATGGCCATAGTCAACTTATCAGCATGATCTCTTACAAACCACCCCTACTTGACTAATCCTAGGTTCCCTTTAGAGGCCCCATCAATGTTGATCTTCAACTAGGATAGAGAAGGGCTATTAGACCATCTCATGCCTTCATTCTTTACTTTTTAAGGCTTTTTAGAGGAGTGGAAATGTTAAAATGGTTAAAATTTAGTCTTATAAATCATAATAATATTACAATTTTATTCTCTAATATTTAGAATATTTTTTTAAAAAATTATATTAAATTAGATAAATTATTTTAACGATATATTCTTCATTTTTTTTGTTTCCAAAAAAATGTAAGAAAACCTTCAATATTAAAATAAATTTATAAAAAATAACATTATTTAAAAATAATGTGAATATTGATAAAATTATAAGATACATATTATTTTTAAAAATCAAATAAAAATTATTATATAAAAATTGTATAATAAAATGTATTTTGATAAAACTAAAATTGTAATTATAAAAATATATATATTTATTTTCTATAATATATAACATAAATTTATGATCAAAATATTTATAATTCATTATAAATTTAAAATAAATATAATACTTATAAACAATCCATTAGACCTTTCAAACAATAAAAAAATTATAAATACACTATTATTTAGACCTTCCAAATAATATAAAACTCAAAATTATATATATAATCTATTACAGGAGTATGATTCTTCAATACAATATTCTCATAGAATGGTAGGAACATATCCCAATTTTAAGGTATATAACATAGAACATGTATTTAAAGAATGAGTTTAATAAATAATTTGTAATCAAAATAATCCTTTTCACCCCCTATAAGGAATTCATTAAAAAAGGGAAAATAGGGAATTAAAAATGCAATTTATGTAAGTATGTAATCATCTAATGATTATATTTATAATCTATATGTAATTAGATGGGATAGATATAATATTAATTAATAATAATTTTGTTTTAAATATGAACAAGAGAATATTGTTATAATGCTCAATGGGCCCATATAATTATAAGGGGAATTAAGATAAGAATTAGTTCTAATGTAGCATTCAAGAACATGAGAATTTAAAGGTCATTAAGTCATTAGGTCACTATTGTTATAAAATAAATAAATATGGAAAAGGACTTAAAATAAAGCACACGACAATCATAAGTGGAAAGGATTTAGATGAAGGAGAGTGCTTACCACAATACTTTTAAATGTAAATGAAAATCATGAAGATTGTATAATAACGTAAGATTTAATCATGAAACATTATGTCAAACAAGGCTCCCAATATCAACAAGATAATATTATAAGTTATAATAATGTGTTAAAAAGGGGATGTCAATACCCCAATATCAAAAGATATGTGAGTAATAACACATAAATGGGGGATGAGTGATGTCCATGTGAAAAAATAGAGAAAATATAATTCTATTATAAAAGGGGAGATACATAATATCCATTAGATGTGAAAATGATAGCACAAATGCAAATAGTGGTGGGGATGTGTTAGAATTTGAGATAAAAGAACAAATTTATCAATTCTTCATTCAACAATAATCACCTAAACAAATATGGAGAAATGACTTTATAAAGCCTTCTAACCAACTAGCTACCCATAACCTTTATTGAACACTGATTTTTGACACGCCTTTAATGCTAACATAGAAAACTTTATAGTTGCTCCCTTCTAATGAAAATTCCATTGAATTTCCGTTTCAACCACAAATACATCCAATTTCAATTTGACCTTTATACACTTATGATGAAGGAAAAAAATAAGGGTGTTATCAACAAGCCCCACAACCCCACTCTTGGTGATTCTTTCTCTTTGATGCCTGACTGAGTATTCAAATGAATTCTCTCATTCAAAATTTTAGATTAATATCTCTTTTATACTAGATAGTAACCGATTATATAGTGGAGGGCTCATGGATCCTTAAGCAACTGAACTCCAAGTTCCATAGAATAAATTTTCAATTTAGACCTATACAAATGATCTTGAAATAATCTGCACATTGCACCATTTAAACTAGCTCAAAGAAGTTTATATTTTGTATCAAACATATTGAATATGATTGTGTAAATGCTCTTTGATATTTTGAGACTAAATCTACACCATACATTGCTAGATTATGTTAAGATTCCCTATTTGCAAGCAATACAAGTCGACATCTAAAATAGAACATAACTTCAAAGAGCATGATTTGCATTTCTTCCATTACTTCTCTTACCAAGTTTGCAACAACTATTTTGTCTCCACCATTGATGTCTTCAAATAATATCATTGTGAAATATTTATAAATAGAATAGCCTTATAAAATATATGCATCATTGGAAATGTCATGACTAGTCCATTGTTCATTTTTTTCAAGTAGTCAGAAATGGCTCATGACAACCTACTCAATAGCTGCATGGTGCAGCCATTCCAACAATTTTGCCAATAAAAACACTTATCCTCAGCATTCTTGAATTTTCTTAGTCAAGGGTTCTTTAGAACTATGGATCAAATTTTCCCTCTCTCAGCATCCAATCCTCAACTAATCCTCAAGAATCTTGACCGCTCTCCTTATCTATTCTAGTGAGGGTTTTTATTGGACAACAACTAGAAAACTGAATTTTATTTTTTATTTTTTAAATTAGGTTTAACACACCTAAATCTAAGCATGAACACAATGGAGGAAAAATTGTGGAAGGAATGTATACAATGAAAGAGAAAGATGATGCACATGAATGGTAGATGTCAATGATTTTGTTGCAAGGAGAATAGGATCCCAATGAGAATCATTGATAAATTTGCAAGAATGGTGGATACTACAAACTCCATATTTTGCATGAGGTGTGTGGAATCATGCTAGTCCTTTGTTTGCACCGCTTGAATTTGCAACAAGTAGATGGGCATGGAAAAAGATAATGGGGTTGTAGAGGAGCAAAGGATCCACAATCAATTAATTTAATGAACTTGATAAACAAAACATGAGTGGAGTGAAGTTCATGGAGACCTCTTTCGAAACTTTTTTTAATACCCAACGTTGGAATTTGAGACAAAGGCTCAAATTTAACAACTCTCCATTCATCAATAATCAACTAAATAATTACATAACAACTTTATAAAGTCTTCCAACCAATTAAATACCCATAACAACCTAACTAACTAACAATTAATATTTATTTATATAATTAATCTATATTAAGTATTGTTTTCTAATAGGATGCATGATACCCTCAAATGTGCTTCAAATATTTACTAATATGAGCACATGGTTAGAGTATAGTAAGCTAATGAGATAACCCTAAATGACCCAAAAAAAAATTACATGACAAGTTATAATGTAAATCATATCAAATAAGCAAGCATAAAAACATGTGTGAAACAAGATATGAGCATGAATGAATGTGATGCATTGTGTTTCCATTTAATAAGAATCTATCTCAAAGGTCTAAGAGTGATGATGCAATAAATGTGCATGTCACATGACAAAAATGGTAATGATGCATGATCTAGAAATGTGTCAATGTGTATTGATAAACATATAGACAAGAATAAGTAATATGTAATGGCATGATCATCAATGAGCTTATATATACATAGTTACCTTTTGATGTATACCACATCATAGTGAAGAATACTAAAGATATGGGGAAGTTGTCATGCCACCCACATACAAATATTACAAAGAAATCTATTAAGGGAATGGGAGAAGGAATGATGCTCTGCTCAAAATGAAGGTAATTGTAGGAATAGAATATTGAAATGGACGACTACAATTTGAATCTATAGAACCATTAAGGAGTAACTCTAGCATGTAGGACATGTGAAATACATGATTAATGTATTAATGATTGAAAATTCTCTTAGAATTTTTTGTTTCATGCTATGAATTTTTAGTGTCAAACCTTTGATTAGACATTCAAATGGAATCAACTAGACAATATAATTTGTAAGAATGTAGCATTCAAAATAAAATTTCCATTGAGTATAAATTTGAATATATTTAATCTAATTATTACATTTATTTTTTATTCTATTGTGCATAGACTTTTTAGCAATTGTCAAGGTCTATGTTCCACAAACATTAAAAAAAAAAGATTAATAAAATTAAAAATATATGTGCACTAGGTATTGATGTCTTTATTTTAATAAAAAGAGAAGTTAGTTTGGATATATACAAAAGAGGTTATGCTATATGGAATAAACCTACATCTAGATAAAAGCTAATCTCATTTCAAAAAATTTAAGGAAAAAATTTATTGTGTGTGAATCTACATTTAAAAATTTATGACTTTACCCTTTCTTCAAAAAAAGTTATGTTGTATGGAATAAACATCACTTTTAAAAAATACTATCAATTATAAAAAAAAAACAAGTTATTAAAATTTATGTAAAAAAATCACAATTTCTTTTTTTTAAAGTTATATTTAAATCTACACACAAAATCACATAAATCACTAGTTCAAATTTTTTATATTCTTAACAATTTAGTTGTTATAGGTGTAAGAAGGTAGAAATTTGGTTTAAAATGTTGATTTCAATGTTCTAGTTTGATAAAAAAAGTGAGACACATTATTATAGAATCATCTAATAACATAAGATTAAAGAATAATGTGATTGAATTGAATAAAGAGCTATTATTCATACAAAACATACCAATGGCTATTAAATATATAAGTGTGGTCATCATGGATGAATCCATAAATGAATGAGAACCACTACATTTAGAAATATCATTGCTTATGCAACATAATTGATTTGACACATGTGCTAATAAAATACAGGTCATGAGTTCAAATCATATCTTATATGCATATAATATTTCACTGGTTCCTCTTCCATTGCTCTTGTCTTCTAGAAACCGCTCAATTTCTCATAAATACTTTTGATGACAATAAGACAATAATATCATGTCATAACTACATACATAAAAAGCAAAACACAACTAACTTAACATTAAAAAACAAAAGACAACTAAAATATATATCTCCACAATTTTTAAAATAAATATATTTAAAATATCCACTAAATGCACATTTAACTTCAATACTATCCACACATTGCCTAACTCAGCTATTCTAAAATGTCAATTAAAAATAAATCAAATATCCAACTCGATACTAACCGCAAATTGCCTAGGTAGTTAGGCTATTCCCATATGCTCGAAAAACAGGAAGAGCACAATACACACGGCATTGTAGTGAATCCGCACCGTTAACTACTACGTAATTGTTTTGAGTCACTAGAGGCAGTTCTTACTTGTCTGTACATTAAGGATTGCGACCTTCCAGTGGGATGGATGACAACCACACATAATTCAACCATTCCCAATTCTTCCATGTGCAAGAACCATTTTACCCAGACATTGGCTACCACAATTATGCTATTAATGTAAGCAATTCACGAGGATCTCTTAATTTACACAGACCAAAAAAGTGCTTAAGTGAGATATAGAGCAGCTTCTACCTGAAGCCCCTCACAATGGAGGTGCAAAATGGCAGTGGAAAACCTCATATCGCCATTTTTCCGTCTGTAGGAGTTGGTCATTTCATTCCTGCGGCTGAATTGCGAGGCGGCTTTGCGTTCACCACGGCTTTACCACAACCGTAATAACCAGCAGGTGGATGCGCCAGCCAAGCAAGTCATATACGCGAATCACTTGGCATCTTCCGGCCTTGACATCCGCTTTACAGAGCTTCCCGATGTGGACTTCCACGACGAGGAAGACGAGCATATGAAGATCGAAACTCGCATGTCATTGTACATGGAAAAAGCAGCACCGCACGTTGGGGATATTCTCCACTCCTTGCTCAACTCCTCTTCGCCCATCTCTGCCTTTGTTACGGATTTCTTCTGCTCCGCCACTTTCGATGTTGCAGCCAAGCTAAGTTCATCCACTTTCGTATTCTTCACGTCCAGTGCGCGCACGCTTTCTGTTCTGTTACGCTCTCCCAAATTGGCTTTGGAGCACCCCACGTCATTTAAAGACGACGAAGAGTATCAGATCGACGTACCAGGGGTTCCGATATTTTCTGCGAGGGATCTGGTTGAGCCAATGAAAGACAGATCCAATCAGGGGTTTCACTGGCTTCTCCAACATTGCACTCGTCTTCCAGAAGCTGCTGGGTTTCTCATAAATACTTTCGATGAGCTGGAGAGGGAAGCTTTAGAAGCTCTCGGAGAAGGTAAGGTGCTCAGCGCTTCTGCAACGCCACCAGTATATTCAATCGGTCCCGTCATATCGGAGAGTCACGAGACACACGAGTGCCTCGAGTGGTTAGACCAACAACCTCCCTCCACAGTTGTGTATGTTTCCTTTGGAAGCGGAGGTTTTCTGTCGAGGGAGCAGATTGCAGAAGTAGCACATGGACTGGAAACAAGTGGTCATCGGTTTCTGTGGGTGGTGCGCGGAGAGCATAAGTATATCACCTTCAATCCCAACCTGGATGCCAACCTTTCAGAGCTTTTACCCGATGGTTTCGAGAGTCGAACCAGAGGCAGAGGGCTTGTGGTTCTCAACTGGGCTCCTCAAATTGCGGTTCTTTCTCACCCGTCCATTGGAGGCTACCTTTCTCACTCTGGTTGGAACTCCACACTAGAAAGCATTTCGTATGGGGTTCCAATAATCTCCTGGCCTTTGTTTGCTGAACAAAGGTTAAACAGGTTTATGCTTGTTAACCACGAAAAGGTAGCCATAGATCTGAAGATGGAAAGAGACGGGTTTGTACCGAGAGCAGAAGTGGAGAGAGTAGTAAGGGCATTGATGGAAGGAGAAGAGGGAATTAAAGCAAGGGAGAATGTGCGCGGATTGAAGGAAAAGGCAAAGCTTGCCTTGATGGAAGGAGGGACTTCGCACAAGTCCATGGTCGTCGCCGCTGCTCATCTGATGCAGAAGTAAGAGTTTAAATGTCACTCAACTGTCACAAATGTATGGTTAGTTAGCTGTATTGTTATCTGTATTATCTGTACGTCATAGGGTGCTGAGGTTGTGGGGGTTATATGTAGATTTGTTTAGAGGCGTCTGCGAGACAGACAAAGCTTCTAGTGTTGATTGAGGACAGCAACTAGGAACACACTCGCGGCAGTCGTCTAGTGTCGATTTCAGAATTGTCCAATCCAAATTAGTGTATGTTTATTTTATGATTCATTTATCTTCATCCGGATAGAATTTATTCTATATATTTATTTCAAACTTAAAGAAAACTAAGTTTACAGTGTGAGACAAATGATGACATATTTCCAAAGCCCCGGCCTGTATAAGACGACAAACTCCAGAGCAGTGGCTGATGTAAAAAAATACATTAACCGATATCCGAGAAAAATCTTTCGCTACTTGGAATTTGGGAGAAGTGTGAAAAGGAAATTCTTATAGCGTTGAAGTTTTAACTACTACAATACCCTCTTCAAAGATTGTAAAATGATACAATAAACTAGTATATTTTTAAAATTGAAATAAGAATAAAATAAACATTACATATCATAGCTGTAAACAACAGCAACTAACAGTTTACAGCAGAGAAAATGAAATAGTTATAGCGGGCAAAATAGCAAAGCCACAACTCACCCATTAAAAACAGGTCAACCATCAATAGGAGTCCATAAACTCCCATAAAATAAATAAAATCCGTTAAAACATATGTAATGAATTTTACAAGACTATTCATGATTGCAGGCCATGGAGTAGAGAACCTTTTCACATAAAACCTATACATGCTTATTGCAGAAGATCTTCTTGAGTACAGCAGGGACGAATTAATTTGATCTAACAAGCTGAGCATTAACTTTAGAGTCACTCTCCAAATCTGGATTGGAATTAGCAGCATCAAATTGGTCGGCCATTCGCCAGAGCCAGATAAATCAAGTCTCTGAGATTCCTGTCTTCCCTGAATGATTGAATAAGGATAGTTGCAGCCACTGTAAGAATGAGTCATAAACCAATTAACAAAAGAACAAAGCTGAAAACTAGATATCTGAAAAATTGGCGGTGTCATAGAAAACCATAGAGGTAGTCATGAGGGAAAAGGAGGCAGAAGGTTCTTCCATGAAAGCTTAGTCTTTGAGATATGGTCCTCAAAGTTCTAAAGTTGAAAGAACAAATATTATGAAGAGTAATAGATGGTTCAAAATTGAGGCTTGTGAGGGAGTGACAATGAAGAGTGCAGCTAAACATATGCAGTGGTAATAAAATCAGCTGAAGATCGATGGAGGTGGGATAATTTGTGTTGGAGACCAAAGCCAGACATCTAAATTTCAGCATGTGCTTAAGAATAACTTGTTTGCGGGATTGGGTGATGAGATTATTGTTTTGGATGACCCCAAGAGAGCAATTTTCCAAGACCATTTGGAAGGGAAAAGAGCGAGCTAGAATTGTTTAGAGTGACGACAAGACTAAAAAGTATGCTTAATGAGCCCAGCATGGGCAAAGAAAGGGCAGGATGGAGGGGTGTAGATGAAGGTGAGATGATTGCCAATGGGGAGCTTCAAATGAAGAGTTCTCCAAGCCAGGAGTCCGGATTGAGCATCTGCCTTGGTTTTAAGAATTTGTTGACTGATTTTATTCCATTTAGACTCGCTAAAAAGCACTCCCAATTGGAGTTTAAGCGACGCGAGATGGAGAGAGGTGGGATGAGTTTTTTATAGATTGTGTCAAGGGGAACGATCAAATATTGTGAGTGCTGGTCCATCTCCAATCATTGTAAAAGTAGTCGTGACTATGGATGGAAAGAAGATTGAATAGTTGCAGAGAGACAAGTAGTTGAATGCTCTCAGTTCTTTGTTTATCTGGCGAAGACAAGTTGCAACAGAGTTTGAAGAGCTTCCAATGTTTCCAATTGAAGCTTGAGGGGTCGTAAAGGTATTAAAAGTTTGAATTACTTTTATCAATATGCGTTTTCCATTGAGCTGTTGAATAAGCCCCAAGGGTTTGCTTTCAAGTTGGATAAGTCAGTTCCACCAAATGAAAAAACCTTAACACAACTAAGGCAATGTCTAAGAGATTGGTCATACAAAATCAATTTCTCTAAAGTGATCCACCCCTCCTCTCCGAATAGTGTTAAAGTGCGCAGAACAATGAGTTTTGAATAATGGATTCATAATGATTTTATCCAACCAATTAATTGAATGTCATGGGTTTTGAATAATGGATTCATAATTAGTAGTTGTACGAATGTGGTGTCCAGCCAAATTCTTCCATCGGGAATTTCCATCCATGGCTCTCACCAACCATTTTGAAGTGAGGAAAATTCCTTTTGTGAATGGATCTATGATACCCAAATCACCTTTATCTTTTGGGAGAATACAATGTAACCAAAAAGAAGTATGGGAACTTTTTTATTGTCCCACTTGGCCTAGAACAAGTTTCTAATTACTTAGGTGAGTTGGTTGCATCTAATTTTGGAAGTGATTCAATAAAACAAAATGTAAACATGGCTAGCTAGAAGAATCTTGTTGGCAACTTGGATATGTGTACCATTGAAAGGAAACAGTTAGATCAATGTAAGATGTTCTATTTTATTTTGATCTGTAGCATAGAAAAATGTACCTTTGGACATGTTCACGCTCATTTGGGTCTTTCTTATGGATGTTGGCTTAGTTTTTTCTTGATTTAATGTTGTAATATGGTCAACACATTCACATTAGGTCTTGGGCCCTTGTGATTCAATAAGAATTTTATGAAGCCTTATAAAAGTGTTGTGAAATGTTGTAACACACTTTCACACTTTTCTAAGATCTTATTAATATATTTCACCTAAAAAACCTCTTTTTATTATTTACCAAGCCTTATTTCAAAGTGTTGTAACAAACTTTCATGATTTTCTAAGCTTGTCATCAATAATTTGACCCTTTCTTATGCTTTAGTTGGCCCTATTTTACACTTATACGGCTTACTTAAGTGTAATTTTGAAAATAATACCGATAAACATCAATTAATACATTTAATTTCTCACACCCACTTAAAATTCCTAACTAGGACCCATTTCCTAACTAGGACCCATTCACCACTAGGGGCGAATGAGTCCCCTTTTGCTCAAAAATCAAAATAAATTCAACTTTCGGGTGGGTTATTATTTTCTAAGACCTAAGGTCAGCCTGTGAAGTGGTAGTTTTAGGAAATATTGCATAATTGTGTATAAATATAGGGATTTTCCTCTCATTTCATCCTCCTCATTTTTCTTAATCATTCAAGCAATTGTCAATCATTCACTTAAGCATGGGTGATCCCATAATAGTGGTTTACAATTTTTGGTCAAACTGGACACTGAAATTATTATTTTTAACTAAATCTTCACATTCGAGCACCTATAGCGGCTAAACCGTGAGGAATTTGAAGATGGTGCAAACTAGAGTCTCATCAAATTTTGTCCGTAGATTCTAAAAATATTTTTTTCAAAATTTTTGGAATCAAATTGCACTTCTTTTTCCATCTCCCACGAAAATTGATTTTTTTCAGAAAACAACATTTTTAAAAAGTGACGCATACCGTATAACGCATAACTTTTTTTCCATGAAGGATAAAATTATAATTCTTTCAAATTTAGATTTGTAACTCTGATATCTAGTGCTTCCACTTGGTTAGATAGTTTTTTATTGAATATTTTTTCCTTAATCAAGTTTCAAAGTTAAACGAATTACAATTAGACATAGGCAGAGTATAACAGTAACTTTTTGTATATGTCAAAATTTTATTTATTTGTTTTGTTGGATCAAGGACTTCAATATCTGGTGCACTCATAATTTTCATTTTTTTTTGATAATCTTCTATTTTTCCACATGTGAAGAACAAAGAAATTCATTTTTCGATGAAAAACCTATGTTTAATAAAACTTAAAAACAAATACATAACAAAACCAAAACATATTAAAATTATATTCATTGGATAGCTTGTTCGAGGAATACCATAATCATTTGAAATAAATTTTAAATGAATTCATTTTGATCCCCAAAAGCTAAATCAAAATTGATTTTTATTAGCATTTTGATAGGTGTAAAGGAGACGCATTTATAGGTATGGTTTAAAACTAGCGAGGTTCTATCCAAGGGGGTTTGATCTAAGGTGATTTGATCAAACCCTCTTCAATTGGAATCCTTAAAATGGAGTTTTTTAAGGCTTAAATCATTATATTTTCTAAAAATATGTGATTTCAGCTAAAATCTGTTCCTCTCAGGAATTGTAAACCACTATTGTGATAGCACCTGCATTCTAGGTATTTCAAGCACTCTCAAGTCTACATTCATTAGAGCTATTACTTCCATGTTTTCAGATTTCTACTTCAAGGGTTTGGTGAGCTATAGCATTGCATGTTGTTCATTCATCATTCTCTTTCCATTTCATTTCATTTCATTTTCAATGGTTTAATTACCAAACCGAGGTTTGACCAAGGCAAACCCCTATTCACTAACCCTCAACAATCTTTCCCCCTCTTTGCATGTGTTTTGCAGGTCTAGTGTGCAGATTTGTTAAAAATCAAAGTTGGTAAAGTTGTCAACATTTTTTCAAAGTCATTCAAAGTTTTCAAAGCCATAACAGAAGCTTGGAGAACACCTATAGGTCGAATTTTGCAGTTTTGGATCTGGAAACTTTTCAAGAGCTGAAGTGCAGACTGGGAGCTCTAGATTCCTCTTTTGATTTTCCCAAAATATAGAAGTGGAATAATATGCCATCATTGGCGTATGAGTCCCACTTCCAAGCCCAAAACAAATATTTTGTAGTTCTAAATACCTAGTTGTCTGAAACTTGTTCTAGTAGAATCTTCCTGAAACTTGACTAAGTTGCCCAGCTTGGCGTATGAGCCCCAGTTGGCTTCAATAGTGACTTTTGAAGGATTCTAGAGCTCCTCTCCATGACTTTCCAGTTTCTAAGTGTACACCTTTTGATTTCATAAATTTTGGTTAAACAATTTGTTTGCATTTCTAGGTCATTTTGCATATCACAACATGTTTTCAAACATCTTGCATTTCGTTAGTTTTGCATTAGTAGTTAATTTATTTAATCAATTTTCAACATCTAGTACATTCCCCTTTGTCATATTTCAATCATCTTTGCATTGAAATATCAAGGGCTTATTCTTGAGTGAGCCATTAAGGTTTTGGGTACCTCTCTCCTTTTAGATGCAAAACCCTAGAAGTGTAAGAGATCCCCACATTCCAAAAATATTTGGTTCATTTTGGTGAACCTAACTTTAGAACATCATATTTATGATTTAGAGTGCATATACATCCTAGGACTAGCTTACATTAACATTGCATTGCATTTTGCATTGTTTAATTTGCATTCTAGGGTTTTCAAATTTGCATTAGTGAAAAGCTCATCTAGCTCACTTTTTTCTTTTCATTTCATTAAAAGTCACTAACATTCCACATTTTCATATTATACCTACATCAAAAAATACAAAAATCATAATTTTTTTTTTCAAAAATTCTAATTTTTTTCAAGAAAATCACTCCTTGGACTCATTCGCCACCGTGGACGACTTAGTCAAGTTGCATACTTTTCACTACATTTTGGAATTTAATCTACAATTTCTGAGTTTCTTTTTGTTGCTTTTGCATTTTAGTTTTACTTTCTAGAATTTCAATTTTATGCATTTCATTCTTGTTAGTTTACATTGCATTTGCATTCATCCTACATTTATAAGCCTTTACATGAGTGTTTGGTGTCCTATTGATAATACCTTAGTGAGAAGAAGTTCAAGACTCATGTTGTCCCATGATAACACCCTCGTTGTGGATCTTGGGTTATCTATAGCTTCCACTCCTAGTATTGCAACTAGTACACTAGGCATGTATAATACCCTTAACAACTCTTTTCCTTCAAATAGCATGCAATTTGAAACACAGAATGATAATTTCCTATAAGACAAAACAATTCAAATTCATGAGGACTTAGCACATCTCCAACATCAAGTAAGCCTTGAAAACATTTCAATTACTACAATTCCTTCCATAGAAAACATCCTTCATATGCTTGAAAGTGAAGATGGCCTGGACATTGTGAAACACATAGTTGAGATATATACAAAACATCTTCCTTCGACCTCTAGTGCTCCTCAACCAGCCAACAATGTGGTAATCCAAGGAGGACCTCAAACTCCTCCTCCCTCAACCATAGCCTCAATACCTACCTATGCCACTCCTCAAATCACAACAACAATGCAACAAGTTAGTAATGTGATTCCTTTCTTGAGTATTCCTATTACCATCCCTAATTCCTATGTGGCATCGCATGTTCTACCTTCTTCCACATGACCATCTATAAGCATTCCATTCACTTTCCCTACCACTTCATACATTCCATCACCACTTTTACTTCCACTCCATACCACTTATACTGACCCTCTCATAACACAACTTTTCCAAACTATTTCATCCATGCAAAAACAAATCTCCACCATAAACCAAAATCATAATGGCCCACCCACATATTATGTTAAAAGTATCCCATTGTCCTTGGAGATATTACAAACACTGATGCCACAAGTGTAGAGGTTCCTAGATTTGAGAAATATGGAGGGAAGGGAGATCCTTCTAACCATGTCACTGCCTATACCACTTTATGTAGTGATTTTGTCCTAGATGATAAACTATTAGCAAAATTGTTCCCTAGGACTTTAAAAGATACTTCCCTAGAATGATTTTCATCTTTACTAAATAATTCAATGAGTTCATTTAATGAACTTGTTGATGCATTTGTAAATGATTTCCAAGTGCACATGGCTCCTAAGAAAACCTTGGTTGATTTGATGAGATGCAAGAAAAATGAGGATGAAAATATAATTGATTTTATCTCATTCTATCAATCGATTTCTTCCCAAATCGATGTCAAAGTTCCTAACCCACATCTTCAAAAGATGTTCATAGAAAAATTACAAAGTAAGATTCAAGACAAGTTGACTATGATGAAATTCCCATCCTTCATGCACTTGTGTATTTCCCTTTGTGATTATCATAATTCGCTTAGTAGTCAAGATACATGTTCCACTTCTAGCTAAACTAAGAAATTTGAACCTACCAACCAGAACAATTCTCAACCATTTAGAAAGAAAAACAAAGGGTTTCTTCAATTCAATCCTCCTCAGCCTACACCTCAAAATGTGAATAACCAAATAGTAGTTGTTAAAACCACAATTCCCTTTAGTTATGGAGATACGAAAAGACATTCCACACCTTTGCCTAACACCCTTCATAGCACAATGACCCAAATTTTATAACAAAAAATGATTACCTTGTCTATCATCAAAGCACCTAACCCTACTAAGCCTTTACCTTTGAGATTTAAATCTAATGCTTGTTGCCACTATCATCAGAAAAATGGACATGACACATAACATTGTAAGTGTCTTAAACATCTTTTGCAAGAACTCATTGATTTTAGTCGTCTATCCATCGTAGGTGTTAATGATCAAGGTAATAAGTTTGTTGCCCCTTTGGATCAAAACTTGCAAATTTTCACTAATCCAATGCCCAAAAATAATATTTCATTTGTCAAAGCTAGTGAAACTACAAAGAATGATGTGATGAATGTTGATACAGATGATGAACATCATGATCCTATCACACATGTTACCCATGTTAATCCTATGGATTAAATGGTAGGTGTGATAGACATTATCCCTAGTAAGGGCCAACCTAAGAAAACTCTTTATATTGCTTTCTCCTCTAAGGATATAATTAAACATCTACCCGATGGTCCTCTATACATAATTGGTTGTATCTATGACAAGCCCACTAATGGGATATTAATAGATCCGGCCTGTGGAGAGAACGTGATCATTAAGGAATTTTTAGTATTACATGAACTTTATCAAGATGACTATGATAAACTGAAAGCATAGATCAAGATGAATAATGGTTTTTCTTTCCCTACAATTGGATTGATCACCCTTCCATTACAAATAGGACCAAAAACATTAGATGTCACATTTTCCATCATCTCGTAGTCAAACCAATTTCGTTTGTGGCTAGGCCATCTGTGGCTTCACTCAATGAAATTCATCCCTTCAATTATACATAAATGCTTAAAGTTTCCATTTGACAATGAAATACTTAGTGTCGACCATAGTGGCTTTAACTCCTTGTCTTACAAATGAAACTTTTCCTTAGAAGCCTTTTGGCCTAAGCCCATGGAACCTATAACACCACGACAAGACTTCTTTTTAATAGCTTACCAAAAATTCAAAGCAAAGAAAATAGTAGAATTGTCTCTCTGACACATGTACCCATCTACCTCTAACACTCCTATCGTAGACAAAACCATGCTTCAACCCAAACAAGAACCAAACAACCTAGATCAACCAACACCAAAAAATTCCCCTACCTCATCCAAGAGACCAAGAGACAATGAAAGAAAATTTGTCATGCCTCCTTGAATAAAAAAAGTTTACAAAGAAAAAGAGAAAGTGGATGACCAACCTTCCATGGTTCCTTTTGTTCCTCCCCTTAGGGAAGAAAAGCCACCTATGGTTGATCAACTTGCTCCTTCACAAACATAACTTGATAAAAAAGCCAAAAGAAATAGAGGTGCTAGAGAGAGTAGGCGTAAATTTTGTGCCCTTGCTCACAAGTTACATGAAGAGTTAAGTACAAAAAATCAAAATCCAATCTTGGAAGAAGCAATACATGATGACCCTCCTCCTCAATTAACATAAAATGATCCAATACAAAAATCACAAAAAGAGTTACATTCTTCATTGGAAATTATCATTCGTCCTCCCATTATGATTAATTTGGATGAAGATGACAAGATCATGAAAATCGACGAAGAGGTGCATAATGAATTGAACACGTTGTTTTCCTCTTCCATGAGCTTAAGCGATAAATATTCTATACAAAGTAATGAACCTGGTACTTCTAGTTTGGCACTTGCTATTGACCCTTTAGCCAGTTTCCTAGTCTTGCCATATAATGAACATGATTGGGAGGTGGATGACTTGCTCAACAGTTGATTTGCATTTTCCTTTTACACTTTTATTTTCTTTCTTTTTCTTTTGTGTTTTTGCATGTGCATAATGTGATCTCTCGTAATGTTTTGTTTGATGTTCTCTCTTTTTTTCACATTCCTCTATTTGTGCCTTCATTCTTCTCTATGTTGTACATGGCTTTTTCCTTTTTGTTTTTTGTCTTTTTCTTGTGTTTTCCTTTTAGGGATGACGTACGACATTGAGACATTCATGTCTCTTTCATGTTGACCCAAAAGGATTTTCTTTTTATTTTCCTATTCTTTTGTCTTTTCTTGCATTTTTCCTTCTGGGGATGATGCAAGGCATTTAGACATTCATGTCTCTTTCATGTTGACCCAAAAGGATTTTCTTTTTCTTTGCCTTTTCTTTTTCCTTTTTCTTCTATTTTCCTTTCGTGGATGACACAAGGAGTCAAGACATTCATGTCTCTTTCATGTTGACCCAAAAGGCTTTTCTTTTTCTTTGCCTTTTCTTTTGTCTTTTCTTATGTTTTTCCTTCCGAAGATGACACAAGGAATTGAGACATTCATGTCTCTTTCATGTTGACCTAAAAGGCCCCTTTTCTTTTACCTTTTTGGCTTGTGTTTTCCTTTCGGGGATGACACAAAGCGTCGAGACACCCTATGTCTCTTCAATGTTGACCCAAAAGTTTTTTATTTGTTTTCATTATTATTGTAATTCTTCCCATTCTATGTATTTGGGGGATGATGATAGTTCATGTAGACATGAAAAATATCTTGATCAACTAACTTTGATTCTTCTTTAATCACCCCTGTACTAACCATTTAATTAATTCATCTTAATTCCTTTGTTAATCAAATAAATAAAATTTATTTGATTAAATCATTATCCTCTTTTGATTAAGTAAATTGTTTTATTTATTTAATCCTAAAGTCCCTCTTTAATTAAATAAATCAATCTTATTTAATTGACTTCTAAAGTCCCTCATTTTATTAAATAACTCAAATTTATTTAATTAAATTACTAACATCATCTTCTTTGATTAAATAAATCAAATCTTTATTTAATTAAACCTAAAATCATTCTCCTCTCAACTTTGATTTATTTAAATCCTAAAATCTAAGTCAAAATTGTCAAATCACCTAACCTCCTCTTATTTAATCAAATCCTAATTAAATCTAATCTTAATCCATGTCACATCCTCTAGCTTTTACCACTTGCACAAATAAATCAATTTAATTAATTTATTAAATCTTCATTTTCTCTCAACTTGGCATCTTTGAGGGAATATTCCTCCAAATTTGAAAATCCCTCCAAATGGGATGTGTCCTTCCAACAAGGCATTTATTTCATCTTACAAGTCCTTTTTCCTTGAGCCAAGTGTCCATAGCTCCATTTGAATCTCCCTCTACCTTGTCATTTCACTAATTTCAAGTTTCAACTAATTGCATTTATGGGCACATTCATCAAAATATGCACATTCTTGGCCCATTCATATGGTGACAAGTAGCTTCTTCCTATTGGTTGAGTTTTCATCCCACATTCATCCCTTTTGCCTCTTCGCTCATCAAATTAATCTATAAATAGAGAGGTTATCCTTCATTTTTATCATCCACAACTTAGAGAAAAGTTACTCTCTTCACATTGAGAGCTAATTTTGTCCACTTCATAGCATAGCATCTTCAAGGCACTTTATTATTGAGCTTGTCAAGGGTTGAGAAAGGGCTACTATTCATATTGAAATGGCACCAATCCACTATGGGATAGGAAAAGGAAGGAGGAGTGATTTCGTTTGTGCAAAAGACTTGCAACATTGAAGCATAATAAGTGATCTTTGGAAGAATCTTAGAGTTAAAGAGAATTGAGCATTAAATTTGGGGTTGATAATTTTTTTTAAATGCTTAGAACTTCCATTCTATGCTTTAGTTTTCTATTTTAAATCAACTCACATCTTTTTGGGGCTCTAAAAAGAACATTTCAATTTTTGCTACAAAGGGCTTTAAAAGAACTTTAGGACAAACTCACTAGGTTTGGTTTGAGGGTTAATAATTGAACAAGGAAATATCCATATTTCATTTTGGTGCTCTAAAAAATATTTAAACCATTGCTTTGTGGATTTAAAATGAATGAGTGATTCTTTGTTTTTTAATTACTTACTCAAAGTAATATCATAAAAAGGACGTATGTGCTTCTCTCGCGCCTCATGGTGATCTTGAGAATCAAAAGGGATTTTGGTGACATTAGTTGTGTAAGTAATTAGCCACACACTTAAATTTGGATTTTAAAATTGAACAAATCTTGTGAGTGTGAGTGGAGCATATTACATACATTCTCTCTATTTGGTTCACAACAAAGATTGATCAAGTTACATATATGTTTGCTTTCTTTTTTTTATCTTAGAGGGCCTACCTTGTGGGAAAAAGTAATCATCGAAGGGAATGACCCAACCAGGAACATGCTAAAGCCAAGTGACTTGCACCCAAGATATAAGTGTGGATATTGGAACAAAGGCCAATATCACGAGGATTATTCTGATGAGAAGGGAAACAATGGTCTCTCGCTACATGGATGGTCCTCCATGAATAGAATTTATGTATTAAAACCCTTGTTTAGAAAAGGCCAAAATACTTGATCTATTTATTGGTGCAAGAATTGTCGTTCTGAAGCCACCCTACACTTTTACAGATTTTAGTGGAGATGGAAATTATTCCATGGGAGATTCATGGGTATTGATGCTTGGTTGATCCGAGAAGCGAGTGCACTTTAAGGGGGAACCTGTGTGGTCAAGCATCTAACCATTCGCTAAAAGTAGGCATAGCTGGACTTGTCCAAGTGGAGATTCAACAAATACAATCTTTCATATCCATAGGGTTGTACTTGTTTTTGAAATCAAAACACTTTTCTTGATTGAAAACATTGGAAAAATAAACATTTAACATGAGCATCAAATCTCAAACCCTTTAGGAAAATCAAATATCCTTGAACGAATTCACATGCTATTGCTTTCCCTTTGGATTTGTATCCTTAGTGGTTTCTAGGCATTTGGATTTCATCTCAATTTGCTCCTACTAAAGTAAACATTAGGTAACATTTGCTTTTATTTCCTCGATTTCCACATGGTACAATTTGTGGGATGAGAAGAAGTTAAAACATTAGACATCTAGTTCCAAAACCTAATCAAGAAGTGTTCATGGTAAAATGAAGTCACTAAGCAAAGCTAAGAACAATTGGATCTCACAAATGTGTCTCAAATTATTTCAAAAAAGATCAAAATCCAAAAAAGTGTCTCTCAACGCTCTACGAATTCAGACAAAGATTGCTTTTCAACTTTTATAGAAGATCCTCAAGAAATAATCCTAGTTTGTACTTGTTCTATTATTGTCAAAATCCAAATCTTTTTCAGGAATTTGAACACCTTGTTTAGAGTAAAGTGTGTTCTTCAAAACTGAGGTCTTGTAAACAAGAGTCTCTTTTAGGTACACATAGGATCAAAATAAAACCTTCATCCATCTTTCAAACATCAAACCAAGATCATCTCACCAACAAATCTTGAAAATATTGAAACCATCCTTCATGCTAGTCTTTTTGGAAAATCTATATATCAAAATCCTTGAATCGAAGTCCTTGAAACAAACATCAAATCATCTTGTTCAAGTAGGTATGTGTACATGCATCCTTCTCCATATGATTAGTTGAATTATCATCAAATCATCTTGTTTGATTAGATTTAGGTAGATGCATCTTTCTCCCTACACTTAGTCAAATAATCATCTTGTGAGAAAATTTAATCCCATAGATAACATCCAACATCTTAGGGGCCATTTGTTCATTATCCAAACCAATAAGAATCACCAAATCATGGTCAAAATCCAAATTTAAAAGAATCCAAAATCAAATCAAATCAAATCAAACAAGTCAAAATGCAACAAAGTCCTAAAAGTATAGCATCCCCCTCAAGATCTTCTAAGAGTTTAAATCATCCATATCATACACCTTTCACATATTTCACCATCACACTATTGATCCTTAATCATCCTAGAGATTATCTTTTTAAGCCTAAAGTTAGATCAATCTAAATAATTAGAGATTTATCTCCCACATTCTTGAAAATTGATCCCTATTTTATGGTTCAAACTAGATCTCAACACAAGAAGAGCATGGAAACCAACAAAGAAACATCAACTTCAAGTGATTTGAGTCAAACCACTGCTGAAATAAATCCCATTGGGTCTACCAATCTCATGATCAATCTTCCAACATTTTCACAAGATCATCAAGAGGAAGGTGTCCAAGTGGAGGACATAACCAACAACGTGCTAGGGATGACACAAGATGAGATCATTGAAATGGTTCAAAATCCTGAAACACACAAAATCATTGATGTCATGATGAAACTTAGTCCCTCACAATACATGCTTGAATTAGCAAAACAAGGGGCTAAACTCCCTTCCAATTTTGATGTGATCTCTATAGTGGAACAACCTCTTGGGGCAATGCCCCTAATTTCATCCACACTCCCAATCTCATCCACACCTCCATTCCAAAAAATCACCTAAAGCATACCCCAAATCACTACATCCATTGCTACAACTCAACCTATTGTGAACAAGGGGAGCTTATTTCTTAATGCACTACAAACACACCCCCTTGTGAACAATCAAAATTTGGATGCAAACACCATATTGGGTCAATCCGTCCCCCAAAATACATTACACCCATACGTTCTGCTCACCTTCCAAGATCCTCATGACCCATCATCATCTTTTCACGCAACACTAGAGTACCCGTTAAATACACAAACCTCTCTCCCCATGACTTCGTAAGGAGGGGGTGGGCTATTTAGACCAGGGGGCATCTTCGATCCCTCTTCATCATCATCATTGGATCAAGAAAACACACCACCCAGCTTTCCACCACTTCAACCTTTACAGTTAACATCAACATCACCTCTCAATTTAGGGTTACCTCCCTTACCACCACTCAATCAAAATCAAAACAACCCCCCAAACATGAATCAGGTCATCACATCGAATCCTTTGAACATGCCTTCAATATCACAACAGATGGAAACCATTCAAACAACCCAAGCATTCATTACACCATAAACCACATCCCAAATATCTAAAATGATACTCTTTTAAGGATCAAACACATCAATCACACCAAGCATATCAATTGCACCAAACACATCAGTTTCCCCATCCACCACACAAATTCCCACCATCAATACAACCACACCCCTCATCATAACAATGAACACCATGCCAAATCTACCACCACCATTGCCAATCAATATAACATCATGTTGCAAGCCGCACAACAAGCCTATCAAAAGGTAGTTCAACAATTTCAAGCTGCACAACAAACCCAAAACACACAAGTTGCACAACAAGTTGCTCAACAAACACAAACCATGCAAGCCACTCAAGCCACACAACAATCTCAATAGGCATAGTAGGCTACTCAAGCCTAAGCTCTATTACAACAACAAATCACCCAAGTTGTGCAAGTAGCTCAAACTACTCAAGTCACACAAGAAGCATAGATTGTGCAAGCCACCCAACAAGCACATGCTCAAGCTCAAGCCTAGTATGAAGCTCAACAAGTGCAAGCACAAGCTCAATACCAAGCATAACTACAAGCAACTCGACAACAAGCATATTAGATAGGCTTATAGTAGTATAAGGTATAGCAAGAAGCATCATTACTAGCTCAACAACAAGCATTATTGGTAGAACAACAACAAGCCCAACAATAGACGTTGTTGGTATAACATCAATAACAAGCTCAACAGTAGGCATTATTAGCACAACAACAAGCATTGTTGATACAACAACAAGTACAAGCATACTTGGCATAGAAAAATGCATAAGCACCATTTACCAACACACGAACCAACCCACCCATCCACCAATGATTGAACCACCACAAAACACCTTCATCCCAGCCCCTAATCCGTAAGATGACATAGCAATACAAATCAAGTTGCTCTCAGAACAAGTGCTTGATCTTCAATCAGGGAAAACCAAAAAGACACCTAGCAACTTGTGTCCCTATCCATTTGATAGGAGTATTCTAATGAAACCATTCCCAAAGGGATTTGAAATCCCCAAATTTGATAAATACCATGGGATGGGAAACCCTGAAGATCACATCAGGCAATTCCAAGTTCATTGCATGGAAGTCACATATGACGATACATATTTGATGCGGCTATTTCCTAGAAGTTTGGTTGGACATGCCATGGAGTGGTTCTCTCACCTTCCTCCTAGCATCAAAAATTTCCAAGAGATAGTAGACGCATTCACAAAAATATACACATTCAATATTAGTATGGATATTAGTTTAGAGGAACTGTCAGCTCTTAAACAAGGTAAAAATGAATCATTTGCTTCTTTCCTACAATGATGGTGATCCAAGGCCAATAGGAGCAAATGGGTCATGCAAGAAGAACACCAATTTTGCACCATCATCTCTAATCTGGAAGGAGCCTTGGCATTCCATCTCAAGGTGCATGGTATCACTACATACGATCAATTGATCTCCAAGGCACTCAACATTGAATGAACCCTTACTGCACAAGGAGTGACACCCACATGTTTTGAACAACAAAAAAATTTCCCATCCACGAGCTATAACAACAAACCTCACACATGGGTGAAAACCAAAAAAATTACCAATGATGGTGTTGTCGATGCTAAAGTTGTCATCAATGCTCCTCAACAAAACACACCAGCACCCCAACAACAACCCCAAAACAACAATCAAAACAATCACCAATCTAACATGGTGAATCAACAACCAAATAATCAAACTATCAACAATGTGAACGATCAAAGGGAGCCACCCCAGTGAAACAAAAACTCCCCCAAGTGGAAGCACACAACCCTTGGGTAATCATTTGAATCCATCATGAATAGACTAGTGGTGGAAAAACTCATCACTATCCCCACTTATGACACTTATCAAGAACCCTTGGTGAAACCACCATGGTACAATGAAAATCACCTTTGTGATTTCCACAAGATCAAGGGACACACAACTTCTAGTTGTATGAGGTTGAAAAACTTAATTTAGGACCTCATTAATGAAAAAATCATAAATGTGGAGCAGCCAGTAGGAAATCAAAATCTCAATATCTACACGAATCTAATGCCCAATCATAATAAAGGGAAAAATAACAATGATAAGGGGAAGGGTGCATTTAAAAGTGTGAATCATGTATACAAACATGTCATCACATCCTTGGACAAAAATTGCTCTATTATCACCATCAAAGGAGCCCAACCTGATTGTGGAGTCACCACAAGAGGCAGTAAAATTATCATCACAGGGTCATCTCAGCCTCCCAGAGCACCCACTTCCAACCCGAGATCTGTTCCTAGTGGCTATAATGTGCTGGATCAATTAAAAATAACACTCAGAGCTTAGATCTCCATCATGAAGTTATTGAAGATATCATCAACCCATAAAATGATCCTTGAAGAAGCATTGACTTCATGTCCACCATCTCTATGGACCTTGATGCTGAACAATTCCAAGCTATGGTCAAAAACATCATTACCCCAAATCTCCTTCATTCTCTGATCAAGACTTTCCCACCCAACCATCTCACAATAACACACTCCATCTAGAGGTCTTAGTGTATGAGAAGAAAGTCAAGAGAGCCTTAGTGGATGGAGGTGCAGGTTTAAACATATGTTCCCTCAAGCTCATAAAGAATCTAAAAATCTCAAAGGATTCCATTGAAAAATGAAAAGGCATCACAATCAGGGCTTACAATGATCAAGAAAGAGTGTCTCAGGGCACTATCCAACTCCCTATTCAAGTAGGGCCAACAATTATTGAAACCACCTATCAGGTCCTTGACCTTGATTTTCCATACAACATTCTCCTAGGGCGCCCGTGAATCGATGGGATGCAAGCAGTGGCATCAAACTTCCACCAATGTGTCAAATTCACATACCAAGGCCAAGAGGTCACTATCCATGGGGACCCCAAACCCTTTTCTTACTGCAAGAGCCTAGAAGTCAAATATTACAAAATTCCCCAAGTGCCAAAGAATGATGAAGGCCCATTAACTCCATACATTGATCTAGGTACTCTCCCCTCCACTTCTGTGACAGAGACACCCACCATCCCCACCATCTCTAATATTAAGGTCATTATCCAAGACAATGGGTGTGGGGACTACACCATTCCAAAGAATTCCTTCATGATAGGAGAGTTACCACAATCTCTTAGGTCACGAGGATGACCACAATCTAATGATGCTTCCTCATCCCAAACCTTCACAACAGGCTCTTCCAACTTCCAAATTTGGGGAGATCTAGGCTGAGAGATAATAGAAGAGGATCCATCTCACCTCTTGTACCAAGATGATAGACCAACAACTAATCTTCTTATGGATAACAGTAGTAAGGGTCTACAAATGATGCTCAGCATGGGGTATGGAAAAAATAAGAAGATTGGGAAAACTGATAATGGTTTTCTAGAACCCATTATCATTGAGAAATGCATGAAAAATATTGGCCTTGGTTGTACCCCTCCTAGGGTTACCATATGTGGAAAATCTAGCTCGGTCAAAAGGAATAGGACACCTCCTTAGATATCAACATTCTCCCCTAGGACATTAGTCTTTACACAATGATTACTAGTATCCATAGGTCTTCCTTTAGACAATTTCACCTTTGACATCACTGAGGTGTGTAGAAGTGAGGATAACAAACCCGAGAGAGGTATACCCACACTATTTGAAGAATCTAAGATCTTTATGATTAGAACCCTATCATATGAGTTAGAAAACCAAAACCATGAAATCCACCTAGTCTACCCCCAACTCATCGATCATGACCAACGAGGACTGCCAATTCTTGACACATTAAAAAATGATGAAGCACTCTCAAAATTCATGGGACTACAGGATAATATTCCATGTGGGGATCATAAAGTAGGATTTATCATTGAGTTGGATACACATGCATACTATGGGGAAATGATTGAATCCCTCAGTTGCAAAAGTGAAAAACTGAGAATAATCTCTAGGTCCTTGAGTGAAAACCACACCATCTCACTCTCTGACCCAAAAATAGTAAAAGGAAAGGACAAATCCGATGGTGAAAACCTCTCTAAGGTGGTTGAGTATGGGGGATTCAATCTTCCTCTTAGAGCTCTACATCAGGAAAAATCAGCAGTTCTAGCCGAAAAATGCAACCTAGTCAACTTGGGAATAGAGGAGACATTGTACATCACATTTTATGTAGAGTCATTACTATCAGAAGAACAAGAGATCATAGTATCCTTCTTAATGGAGAGAAAATTCAAATTTGCATGGAGTTATGAAGACATGCCCGGGCTCGATCCAGAGATTGTGGTCCATCATCTAGCAATCTACCCTAAAGCAAAGCCTGTGAGATAAAAAATTGAGAAAAATGCATTCTCAGATCACCCTATTAGTCAAAATGGAATTAAATAAGCTACTTGATGCAGGGTTCATATGACCAATCAACTACCTGGAGTGAGTATCAAATCTCTAGAGTACCTATTTCAAAACATGATGGGGGCATCTGAATCTGCACAGATTTTAAAGACCTAAACAAAGCATGCCAGAAGGATGATTTCTTGTTGCCTAACATTGATATGATTGTAGACATGACAACGGGACATGAAATGCTTTCTCTAATGGAAGGTTTCTCTGGGTATAACCAAATAATGATTTCCAAAGAAGACCAACACAAAATGACCTTCACTTGTCCATAAGGTACCTACTATTGGAACATGATGCCATTCAACCTAAAGAATGTTGGGGCCACCTAGCAAAGGGCCATGATGTTAATATTTCATGACATGATCCATAAAAATGTGGAAGATTATGTTGATGACATACTAGAAAAATCTAGAAAGAGGAGAGATCAGATATCAACCTTGAGTGATATTTTTGATAGGCTAGAGGAATACAAGGTCCGTTTAAATCCAAAGAAGTGTGTCTTCAACGTACAATCAGGAAAGTTGGGATACATAGTTTCAACAAGGGGTATTGAAATAGATCCCACCAAGGTAAAAGCAATCCTCGAGATGGAGGCACCCAAAACATTGAAACAGTTGAGAGGCCTCCAAGGCAAGCTTCAGTCTATCCACAAATTCATAGCACAACCGACAGACAAGCAAATCCCTTATTCTCACCTACTCCACAAGGGGGTAGCATACAAGTGGGATGACAAGTGTGATGAAGCATTCAACAAAATCAAAGAATATCTGCTCGCACCTCTAGTCCTCATGCCATCGATCCCAAGAAAGCCTCTCATCCTCTACGTATTAGCAAAATAGTAGTAGCCCTTGGTGCTCTCCTAGCTCAACATGATGAAAATGGGATAGGGAGAGCCATCTATTACATCATCCACACAATGGTCAGGCATGAGTTAAACTACTCATTCATCAAAAAATCCTGTCTAGTAGTAATGTTTTCTTCAAAAAAATTTAGACACTACATTTTGGCACACAAAATAAAACTCATCGCTAAAATTGACCCCCTCATACCTATTATAAATGGAAATTTCTCATGGGAAGGATGGAAAAGTGGGTCATGATTCTATCTGAATACGACATCAAGTACGTGGAATGAAAAGCAATCAAAGGTTAGGTGATCACAGATCAACTTGTAGAAGCACCCATGTATTTAGAGAATCCACTCATATAAGAGTTTCTAGATGAATCCATCTTCAATCTCAACATAATTGACCACTAGAAACTCTACTTTGATGGTTTCTACACACAACAAGGATCAGGAGCTAATGTCTTATTCATCACCCCACAAGGGGACTGTATACCTAGATCCTACAAGTTGGCATTCCCCTATACTAACAACATTGAAGAATATGAGGCTTTAACCATTTGTCTCAGAATAGCAGTGCAGTCGCACATCATGGCCCTCAGGGTATATGGAGATTCCCAGCTGATAATCAATCAAGTGAATGATGAGTACCAAATAAAGGATGGTAAGCTAAATCCATACAAAAGGTTGGTAGAAAATCTCAAGGAATCATTCATTGACATCACATTTGAGTAGATTCCTAGAGAAAATAATAGAGAAGCAGATGCCATGGCAATGATTGGATCCCTACTAGACATCCCTCGCAATGTCCCAAAACATGAATTCTTTGTAGAGCAGCTTCTTGTACCTACATTTGAGGTAACAAAGTCAGAATTTGTGTGCGAAATCATTAGTGATCCCTGGTACCATGACATTTATACCTACTTATGAATAGGAGTCATCCTCACTGACCTACCTTCGAGCCTGAAGAGAACCTCTATCAGAAAGACATCCCACTTTGTGATCCTAGGAGATACCTTATATCGTAGGAGCATAGAAGGAACCCTGTTAAGGTGTTTCAATCTTGAGTAGGCCTTGAACACTCTAATTGAGGTGCATAACGACATTTTTGGTTCGCATTCGAGTGGTATGACTTTGGCCAAGAAGTTTCTAAGAATAGGGTACTATTGGCCCACCATGGAAAGAGAGGCACATGACTATGTCAAGAAATACTTGTAGTGTCAACAACATGGAGATCTCATCCATGCTCCATCTAAGGAGCTTCATCCCATTATCACACCATGGTACTTTGCGTAGTGGGTGCTCGATCTCATTGGAAAAATAACCCCCACCTCATCCAATGGCCACAAGTTTATCATAATTGTCATTGAATACTATACCAAGTGGGTAGAAGCCATACCAATGACATATATAATGGGAAAGTAGATATCAATTTTCATCCTGAACTACCTCATATGCCGCTACAGTGTCCCACATGCCATTATCTCAGATAATGGGACACCATTCAAAAATCAGGATGTCTATGACTTATGCAACAAATTCAAAATCCAACATTGCTTCTCCACCCCATATTATCGCCAAGGCAATGGCCAAGTTGAGGCCACCAATAAAACCATTTTGAAATTCCTTAAGAAAATGGTCAACGATGCTAGTTGTGATTGGAATTTGCAGCTAAATATGTCCCTTTGGGCCTATCGAACTAGCATTTTCACAACAAAAGGTGCCACCCCCTTCTCCCTAGTCTACAGATTAGAAGCCATACTCCCCATTGAGATCGAGCTCCCCTCATTAAGAATATCATTGCAGAAGCTCATCATAGATGAGGAATACTGGGTATCAAGACTAAAGGAACTGGAACTACTAGATAAACAACTGATGGAGGCATTGAACCACCTGCAGGTATATCAAAATTGACTCAAGAAAAGTTATAACAAGAAGATCAAAAGCAAGAATTTCCAAGTTGGAGAACTGGTATTAAAAGAGAATCATAAGAACATGCCTAATCCAGATAGTAAAGGAAAATTTGAACCCAACTGGATAGGACCATTTTTCATCACAAAAAATTACAAGCCAGGGACATATGAGTTGTCAACACCAGAAGGAAAACCTCTACAGGAGCCCATGAACAACTCCCATTTCAAAGATTTTTATGCCTAAATCCTTCAAGGTATAGAACCAAAAAATTAGAAAATTTTCTAAAAAATGGTCTCCTTGATGAAAACTTGGCAAACAAGTGACTTGGTGACAACAAAAAAATCAAAAAAGAAAAAATCCAAAAAAATTAGAAAAAGGATTGAAAACAGTAAAGAGAAAAATTGTCCTCTAGTGAAAACCACTTCGATGGCACTTTGGGAAAGTACCTTGGTGAAAACCTGGCAAATAGGTGCCTTGTGTAAATAAGCACTTTCCATCCACCAGGATCTTCACAACTTGTTTTGCATCATCCATCCATTATGCTTCCATCATCCATCACATTCCATATTTCCATCCATCACCCATTTGTTTCTGCATCATAGCTTAATCCTGTGTTCATGTCATGATCCCTCCTAGTACTACTTGATCCGTTCTCAAGGCCAATTTGTCCTACCTTTATCAGAGTAGTCTATTGCATCACATTGGGGGCATGTTCTCATCGAATCATATTTGTGTATATTCTTGAGGTCCCTAAATCATAAAATCCAAAAACATAAAAAAACCTAGAAAAAATCCAAAAACATAAAAAAATCCAAAAAATTCAAAAAAATAAAAAAACTAGAAAATTTGAAAACATTCAAAATATATCAAAATCCAAGAATAGGTCAAAATTTGCTAAAAAAGGTCAAAAATGGAGTTGTCTTGTCAAACTATGGGTCTCTGAGCATTGAATGTAGGAAAGGGTGATCTTTGATCATCCCTAAAGACACTTAGGTCAGTCCTCGAGGAGTCCATAATAAACTGGCAATCCATTTGTTCATATCTCATCAATAATCGAGTTTGTGTTAGTCAAACTATGTGGTCTCTGCATGTGTAATGTAGGCAAGGCTAATCTATTGATTAGCCCCCAAGGCCCCTAGTATAGGTATTTCATGTTAGGTCTTGGTCAAAATCTTATAAAACTCCAAAACATTTGAAAATAAAAAATCAAAACATTTGAAAAATCTCAAAAATACCAAAAAATAGCCTCAAAACATTTCAAAAACACCCAAAACATCCAAATATTTGAAAAATTCATCCATCTCATTTCTTGTTCACCCGCAATAAACATCACTCATAATAAACAATCGTCATACTCAACCTTTGGTAAAATAGTCGGAAACAACTCTAGCAGATCAAATGTGAAAACTCAAAACGTCAAAGTCTAAGGTCTAGGTCAGTACATAAACAAGTTGGTCAACTCTTTTTGTCAATAGCCCATCATCCAATCAGTCCCAAATCAATCATTTGATAACATCATGTCCTAGGATGTATCCTTCCTACCATTGGCATTATTTATTAGAAAAAACACTTTGGATAAATGAAACAATGTACCGCCATCCACTAACATGTCCTAGGCTATATCCTTCCTACAATGGGAATTCTATTAGAAATTGTTTCAATTCTTATCCTTGAAAACACATTTATTTTTGGTTCGAGGTATGAAGAACATTATCTTGTTTGTTTACTTTATCTTTTTCTTTTGACTTATCTTATTGTGCTCATTTTGATGACCTGTTGATGATGTCCCAAACAAAATGATTTAGAGAGATAGGAATGGGGCAATGATCATTATCTTTTTATCTGTTGTGCTTGTTGGATATTTTTGTAATATAACCTTCGTCATGCGTTGTTTTTTTGGGTGTAGGGAGGATGTTTTAGGTATCTTGTTGACCAAATAGGAAGGCTTTCCTTTCTATGTTTGGTCTGAGATGTTTGAAATATCTGAACTGCATTTTAAATGAGGTTTCATATGTCAAGTGTGAACAGGAGTACTCCTATCTAATTGTCTAGTCAAAGTCCATCACACTAGGTGCAACACCATCCTAGTTCTTTATACCATGAAGCATCGTGCCTATGTGTGTTATCAATCATAAGGTAAGTATCCCTTTTAAAGTCCCAATTCATGATAAGCAAATCATCAATCTCTAATAAAGTTGGCTTGTTGAATCCTATTGTCATCATCTCATTTCTTCTTTCTTCTCTCCACACTAACATCATAATGGGATAGTTGATCATCATCGCTAATGCATCCATCCTACATCCACAAACCATTTTCATATCATATCATATAAGAAACATTGATCATCTCACATAATATAGATTGGTTATTCTAAGGTTTTTGAAACAATCTCAGTTGCATCATCATCATAACCATCCATACGTCCATCTTGAACCTCTTTATTGGGAGATTGACCCTCAAATTGAATCTTTTTCGCTTGATCTCTCAAGGGGGCAATGTACCAGTATACTTCTTTCTGTTGGAGCATCCAAAAAAATAATAATTTTTTAAATTTTTGATTGCGACAAGTTTATTCTTTGAACCAATGTAGCAGGTACATTGCTTCAAAGAGGGGAAAAATGTAGACATGAAAATATCCTAATCAACTAACTTCGATTCTTCTTTAATCACCCCTTTCTACTAACCATTTAATTAATTCATCTTAATTTCTCTGTTAATCAAATAAATCAAATTTATTTGATTAAATCATTATCCTCTTTTGATTAAGTAAATCATTTTATTTATTTAATCCTAAATTTCCTCTTTAATTAAATAAATCAATCTTATTTAATTAACTTCTAAAGTCCCTCATTTTATTGAATAAATCAAATCTTTATTTAATTAAACCAAAAATCATTCTCCTCTCAACTTTGATTTATTTAAATCCTAAAATCTAAGTCAAAATTGTCAAATCACCTAACCTCCTCTTATTTAATCAAATCCTAATTAAATCTAATCTTAATCCATGTCACATCCTCTAGCTTTTACCACTTGCACAAATAAATCAATTTAATTAATTTATTAATTCTTTATTTTCTCTCAACTTGGCATCTTTGAGGGAATATTCCTTCAAATTTGAAAATCCCTCCAAATGGGATGTGTCCTTCCAACAAGGCATTTATTTCATCTTACAAATCCTTTTTCCTTGAGCCAAGTGGGCATAACTTCCTTTGACTCTCCCTCCACCTTGTCATTTCACTAATTTCCATTTTCAACTAATTGCATTTATGGGCACATTCATCAAAATATGCACATCCTTGGCCCATTCATATGTTGAAAATGGCTTCTTCCTATTGGTTGGATTTTTATCCCACATTCATCCCTTTTGTCTCTTCTCTCATCAATTTCTTCTATAAATAGAGAGGTTATCCTTCATTTTTATCATCCACAACTTAGAGAAAAGTTACTCTCTTCACTTTGAGAGCTAATTTTTTCCACTTCATAGCATAGCATCTTCAAGGAACTTTATTATTGAGCTTGTCAAGGGTTGGGAAAGGGGAACTTTTCATATCAAAGTTGCACCAATCCACTATGGGATAGGTATTCAATATGTTTTTCATGCTCTCAATTGGTTTCTTTTGTTTATGAAGCATATTGGAGTATTTCATAGAGATTTTGAATGCTTTCTTTGTTTTAAAATACTAACCATGATAATAGTTGTATGCTGGAGTTATTTTTAGACATATGTAGATTTCACCATTGACGGTTCCAAGCTCTCTAACAAACATTGTAGCAAAGAACATACTGACCCCAAATCAATAGATCACTTATGTGTTTGGTGTTTTCATTTCGGGGGAAACCCCTTCCTTTTCTTTTTCTTTTCCTTCACATGACATAGCCTTAATCAAAAACATATTACTAGGCATAGGGCTTCCCAAGTTGGCTCTCATTTCTTTCTTCTTGTTAGCATTTTTCATTTGCTACTTTAAAGTAATTGCTCACAGTATGGTGTTAGAAATTCCTTTAAAGTGGGGGCATACATTGGCATTATCCTTTTGCATTTTTCCTTTTTCTTGGTTCTTAACGCAACCTTGTTACTTCATACAACATGTGTTTCATTGCTTTGTGGATGACATTGGGTGTAATGTCCTTCATGAGCGTTATCTATCTTAGCATATTACATTCCTCTTAGTGGCTTGATGGGATGCACTATAGCCCCTAAGTCATGAACCTTTTATTCTTTTATTGGTCCTCTCTTAGAGCCATTAGGCACAATGATACCTAAGTTAAAGACCTTTCATGAACTAAGCAAGACTCCTTTGAACATTCTTTGCATGTTGCATTTTACATGACCAGCTTGCATAACACAACTTGTATGCCTGTAGCACCATTAAATTTATTCATGAGCTCCAAGCATACGAAGTTTTGCTTGTCTCGTGAAGCTATAAAAATCATTTTCTTTTGTGGCACCTTATTAAAGTTATCAACAGGTATAACTTTGGTATGGTTGAGTAGGAAGCCCATTATGAGGCACAACTTTCCCCATAGCCACTTGTGTGTGTGTGTGAGTGCATACCAGCCTTGAGTGTATGTTTCTCACCTTTTAAGCCTTCTCACCCAGTGGAAAACGATGAGTTCCATTTCCTCTGAGTGAGTATGTGTTCTTAGGAAAAGAATCCTAGATCTAATCCAAAATAGGATTGAAAAATAATCAAAGCTTGATCTAATTTTCTCTTTCCTTCTCTTTTTCCTTTTCTCCCTTCCATTATTTACATCATCTTCATGTGTGTTCATTTGTGCTAATGTTTGATTTTCCATTGGATCTTGATCTTGGGTGCTTGATCACCCCTCTTGATTTTTGTTTTCTCATCTTGCTAGCATGGGTGCATTTGGATCCCTCTTGAATAACATTTTTGGCTACTTTAGTGTGAGTTTGAAGCAAGTTCATCCTCTCACTAAAGTGGGGGTTAAATGCAGCATAGAAAAATGCATCTTTGAACATTTTCACGCTCATTTGTGTCTTTATTATGGATGTTGGCTTAGTTTTTCCTTGATTTAATGTTGGAATGTGATCAACACATTCACATTAGGTCTTGGGCCCTTGTGAATCAATAAATTTTTTATGATGCCTTGTAAAAGTGTTGTGAAGTGTAGTAACACACTTTCACACTTTTCTACTATCTTATTAATATATTTCACCTAAACAACCTCTTTTTTATTATTTACCAAGCCTTATTTCAAAGTGTTGTAAAGTATTGTAGAAAAATTTTATGCTTTTCTAGGCCTTCCATCAATAATTTGACCTTTCTTATGTTGTAATTGGCCCCATTTTACACTTATAGGCTTTACTTAAGTGTATTTTTGAAAATAATTCAGATAAAAAAAAATTAATAGATTTAATTTCCCACACCCACTGAAAATTCCTAAGTGGTATCCATTCACCACTAGGGGTGAATGAGTCCCCTTTGGCTCAAAAATCAAAACAAATTTCTTACAGGTTATTATTTTCTAAGATCTAAGATTAGCCAGTGATGTGGTATTTTTAGGAAATATTGCATAATTGTGTATAAATATAGGTTTTTTCTTCACATTTCATCCTCCTCAATTTTCTTAATTATTCAAGCAATTATCAATCATTCACTTAATCATTCTAGGTATTTCAAGCATTCTCAAGTCTGCATTCATTGAAGCTATTACTTGGATGTCTTCAAATTTCCACTCAAAGGGTTTGGTGAGTTGTAGCATTACATGTTGTTCATTCATCATTCTCTTTCCATTTAATTCCATTTACAATTTTTTAATTACCAAACTGGGGTTTGACCAAGGCAAACCCCTATTCACTAACCCTTAACAATTTTTCCCCCTCTTTGCATGTGTTTTGCAGGTCTAGTGTGTAGATTTGTCAAAGAGAAAGGTTGGAAAAGTTGTCAAAAAAATTTCAAAGTCATTCAATGTTGTCAAATCCTTAACAAAATCTTGGAGAACACCTACAAGTCAAAATTTGTAGTTTTAGATCCAAAAACTTGTTAGGAGCTGAAGTGCAGACTGAGAGCTACAAATTCTAGCAGAATCTTCCAGAAACTAGACTAAGTCAACCAGCTTGGCATATAAATCCTAGTTGGCTTCAACAGTGATTTATACATGATTCCAAAGATTCTATCCATCACTTTCCAGTTTCCAAGTGCACACCTAGGTATGTGCAGGATCATCATGGATAAAACAGGTCCTTAAGTGGTGAAAATTTTATAAAACTTAGAGTTAGGAAACTTGATGTAAAAATTTGAATAAGTTATCTATATTATTTCAAAAATATGTAACAATAGAATATATATAAAATTGAACGTATTTTCTAAACTACTAAGTTTATTTTGAAAAAATATATATTTGGTGAAAATTTGAAATTTCAATGTAGTAGTACTTAAATTTCAGGGACAATAAGAAGTAGGTGTTTGTCTTACCACCCTAACCACAATAAAATGATAATATTTTTTTATAATATTTTATATATAAGTAGAAGACTCATGCACTAATGTGATGCATATTTTTTTGTAATTTTTTTCCATGTAAATAATTAATTATGAATTTTTATTACAATTTTTAAAAATATAAAAACTCATATGTATGACCACCTTAACTTGGTCAAAACTTCATGAAATTCATTTTTTTTCTTAATCCTATAGTATGTGAAGCATAGATTGTGATGCATGTTTCGAATTCAAAAAATGTGATATCATTTGAAAGCTATAGATGTTTTTCAATCAGCCTATCAATCAGGACTTTAGTCGTAATTCAAATAGAAAATGAAAAATAATAATTTATTAAATTCAAAGTAAAGCATAATTTATATTGATGGAAAACTGAGAATATCCTTTAAAAAACCTTTTTGTTTCATCAATTTTGGGTAAAAAAAAGTCATCAACCACATACCCTACACATACCCATCATATTGCCACTTTTTGGACCATCATGATCCTGCACATACCCACCTTTGATTTCATAGATTTTTGTTACTTTTTGTTTGCATTATTAGGTCATTTTTCTTATCATGGTGTGTTTTCAAACATCTTGCATTTTATTAGTTTTGCATTAGTAGTTAATCTCTTAAATCAATTTTCAACATCTAGAAAATTCCCCTTTGTCAGATTTCAATCATCTTTGCATTGAAATATCAAGGGATTATTCTTGAGTGAGCCATTAAGATTTTTGGTACCTCTCTCCTTTTAGGTGCAAAACCCTAGAAGTGTAAGAGAGCCCCACATTCCAAAAACATTTCATTCATAATCATAAACTAGATCCACATGTATTTGAGGGAGACTTTAATGCCAAAATGGATTCCTATTTATCTTTTTATGTAGAAATGCTTAAAATATCTTTAAATCATTTCAAATCAATGGAGGATGAGTGTTAGGCTGAGTGATGAAGTATTCAATTTTATGCCTAGACAATTTAGAGCTAGAAATGCAGAAAAAAAAAGGTCAAGAATATGTAAAGTATGATTTAGTTGTGACTTTGAGTTGTAAATGAAAAACATGCTATAATCAATAAAATATGAAATAAGAGTTGTAGAGTTACATGTAAGGGAGATGCCTTTGATGATATTGGAAGTGTCAAGTTGAAAGAGGTACACTAGAGCATCGACAACCAAGACATAAAGAAGGGGAGGAAGCAACATCCTTGGAAAATTGACTTCTACAAAGCGAACAAAGGGGAGAGAATCCATTGACAATAAATTTGGCATTGATATCTATAAATAGCATTTTTCATATGTTTACAAATCATGGGGCCAAAACCCAAACACTTGAGCATGTTTAGAATGAATGACTAACAAATATGATAATAGGCCTTGTATAAATCCAAATTTATGATTAAATAATCTTGATTATTTTATTACAAGATAAAAGTATAATGTTGTGTCACACTTTTAGATAGCTTTTTAGCACAATTAGACTTAAGAAATTCTAATTAAAATCATTTTTGGGAAAAAATATGGTATAGTTAGATTCATTATGACTATAGAAGAAGAGGACCAACCACACCAACGCTCTAGGTCATTAGAAGCTGAGAGAAAAGGGTTGCCCTAATCTACCTCAAGTTGGATAAGATATTTTAGCTCAATGATAGAGAATGAAGAGCATTCTGAAGTACTTTTTTCACACTACTAGCCCGAGAGGGGTATGTACAGGATCATCATGGAAAAAACAGGCCCTTGAGTGGAAAAAAATCAAAAAAATCAGAGTTAGGCAACTTGATTTAAAAATTTGAATAAGTTATCTATATTATTTTTAAAATATGTAAGAATAAAATCTATAGCAAATTGAATGTAGTTTCTAAACTACTAGGTTTATTTAAAAAATAAATCTATTTGGTGAAAATTTGAAATTCTAATGCAGTAGTACTTAAATTTCAAGGAAAAAATAAGCAGGTGTCTGTCTGACCACCCTAACCACAATAAAATGATAATAGTTTTTATAAGATTTTAGATATAAGTAGAAAACTCATGTCCTAATGTGATGCATATATTTTTCTAATTTTTTCCAAGTAAATAATTAATTATGAATTTTTTATTACAAATTTTAAGAAATATAAAAACTCGTATGTCTGACCACTTTAACTTGGTCAAAACTTCATAATTTTTTTTTTAATCCTATAGTATGCAAAGCATAGAATGCGATTCATGTTTGAGATTCAAAAAATGTGATACGATTTGAAAGCTATAGATGCTTTTCAATCAACCGATTAATCAGGGCTTTAGTCATAATTCAAATAGAAAATGAATAATAATAATTTATTAAATTCAAAGTAAAGGATAATTTATATTGGTGGAAAGATGAGAATCTCCTTTAAAAACCCTTTTTGTTTCATCAATTTTGGGTAAAAAAAAGTCATCAGCCACATGGGCCATCATATCAGCTACATATTGCCACTTTTTGGTCCATCATGATCCTGCACATACCTAGAGATTTAATGGGGCTAAATGAGTAGGTTTGTGGAACCTGAACAGTACCTCAGATAGATCTCTTCCTGAAGTATGGATCAGGGATGATAGTGCAATGCAGTGGCGACTCACTATGACACTAGCATCCGTATGGACAAAAAGTGAAAAAGTACAATGTAGGGTACAAGAACCTACTAAATACTTAGCAGTTGAGGTTTAAAACACTAACTGAGATGATAATACATAGAATAATCAAGATAACCATAAAAGTGATAAAGGAGATGATAAAAGTGAAGGTGATGGAGATCCACTCATGAGATTTCTAGTTCACCAAAAATCTCCACCCAAACACATACCTACACACAACCAAGAGAGGAAATTTTTTGGGGCTATATAGGGGTTTGCCATAGTCAAACCCCCACTTCATTTTTTCCACCTCCACGGATAGCCAAAAAGTCCATGAGATAGAAAAATGATAAAGAGTATAATAGGAAAGATATCGAACAATAATAATAGCACTATGGTATGTAAATCAAGTGATAATGCTATGGAAATATTGAAATGAAATGATACCACCTTCTTAGTTGATGTTCCCTCAACCACATAGAGGAGCATGCAAGCTTGGTAAGTTCTACACTGCCACAATGATGAAGAAGCAGTCCTGTAGGACACCATGTGATAACTCCAATGGTGGAAAAAATGCAGCTAGGTGTAGAAAGGTTGCGTAGAAGCTCAAGAATTGTCCAAGATCAAGCTAGTATGTGAAATTGTGAAGAGGATGAGTCAAATTTCTAAAGAGATTGCTAAAATGATGAAGTTGAAATATAGGAATTTAAAGAGGATTTAGAAGGGAAAGAGCCATTCTTGGGTCAAAAAGAAGGTGCAAAGGTGTTATGCTTCATCACCAATGGAGAACATAGCATCTTTGTGGATTGTAGAGGTAGGAATATGTTAGGGACAAAAACACACCGCATTAACATATGTGCACCACATGCACATCCCCAACATAAATTCCCCCACCAACACAAAGGACAAGTTCCAAGTTGATGCACTATAGATAAGTGATGTAGAATTTTTTCTAGTTAAGTTTGGTTTTCCTAAAGTGGAGTGTAAAAGGGGAATTTGCAAGAAGGGTGCAAATTCACACCTATACATTTTTTCCCCACTTTAGTGAGCATGAGTGCCAATGAATGTTGGGTAAATTAGATTAGAGAGTTTAGAAATGTATACCTAAACCATCGAGGAATCAGAACACAATATGGTGAATCTCAAAAGCGTACAATAGGAAAATAAATCCATAGGTACTCTCTCTTGAGGAGGTTCAACAAAAGGACTTTACAGATCCTTATAACTATAGATTTGATTAAAGTGCACTAAAGGCCCACAAACCAACATTGGACAAATTTTGCAGGATACAAGTGCTTTGTAGGTCCTCAGACCCACAAAGCAGGAGCCCTCAAGTACACTCTCCTAAAGGAAGGCCAATGTAGGGGACTCCATAGAGTCAGACTAGAAAGAAACTTCTTAGACACACTTGCAAAGCAACATGTTAATCTATAGACAAAACATGTTAGAAAATAGAAAGTAGCCACATAGGCAAGCAAGCGGGTAGTCAAAAACTGAAGAAGAATCTTTCAAAGGGGTCCCTTAGGAACCCTTCAAAAGAAAAGGGGTCCACTTAAGAGACACTTAGTTTGAAAGTATGAGAGTATTTTTCATGAATCAATTCAACATCAAGGAATCCTTTTGAAATATTTTCACTTCATCAAGGAATTTGAAAGGAAGAAAGCCCCCCTACAAAGGGAAGGTCAAACTTCACCCACAGGGGAAGGTGCTCCCTCCTTGAATGGAGATTTTTCAAATTATTTCTTTGCAAACCCATGATGAAGGAAAAGTATTCTGCTAGGGGTACTTGTTGAGGAATATGATTTTTGAAAAATATTTTGAAGAGATTTTTGGAAAAATATTTGTTGCCCACTGAATGTGTTTCTAAAAATTAGAAGGAACATGATAGCCCCCCTTAGGATGGTGTGTTCTGAAAGTAGAGGAACATGAAATTCTAAGGAGAAAAAAGAAAGAAAGAAAAAGTGATGTTGTGGCCCATGGAACATAGCGAGATGTATTTCCATGGTAATATTTTTGAGCATGCGAGGGACAAAAAATGAGCACCATAACATCACAAAACAAGAACAAAATATAAGAGAACAATAATGCAAGAAGGAATAATAACATTACAAACAAGGGGCGCAAGGGCGGTCTGATATTTTAAGGTCAGAGCTACTCATATATATAGATAAATAGATAATAATAGTATATAAATGAACTACCATCAACCCCCAACTATATCAAACCATATCAAGAATGCAATAGAAGAAAAAATAAAAATAAAAAATTGAGTCAACATGGAAGCGAAGCCTAAATTCCTGCAACACTTTGCATCATCCCCAATTGTCAATAGTCAATACACAATAGAGGAAGAATGATACATAACAAATAGATGAAGTTTTATGACACAAAAAAACTCCTATATCCAAGCACCTACAATGGTTACAAGGGCCATCTAGGAACACATAACACAAGTATAGGGGAACACAAACACACACACATTCTACTCTATAGATAAAGAAGAGTGTGTCATAGAAAACAAGACCCTTTTCTTGACACGAGACTAATTCATGATAAAATGGACTCAATGAGGCCTTGATTGAGGTGTTGTGAGGTATTTTATGCATCCACACTAGTTCTTGGACACTTTAAAACTAAACAGAATGTATTTAATGGTGTCTTGTGAAGGTGTTGTGAAGTGTTGTAACACATTTCTACACTTTTCTTGACTCTTTTTATTATAATTCATTTAAATATTCCTTTTTATTCATCATCAAGTCCTATTTTAAAGTGTTGTAATGAATTATAACAAGATTTCATGCTTTTCTAGGAATAACTTCACTATTTACACCTTTCTTATGCTTTATTTGGTCCCTTTATGCCCTTATAAGGCTTAAGTGTATTTTTGAATTTTAGTCTGACAAATCACATTAAATACAATCTAATTCTCGACACCTATTTTTAGGTCCTAGGTGGGACCCATTTTCCATGGGTAGCGAATGAGTCCCCCTTGGCCCCCAATTCAATTTTTTTCAAAATTCCTTTTGGGTTTTTATTCACAAACACTTGATGTTTGCTTGACATGATGAGGTATGAATGGGTTACTAAGGCACAAGAGTATATAAATATGTGTTTTTCTCCTCATTTTACATCTCTTATTAATCCTTCATCTCACAAACATACATTCTTCATTATTCATTCACCATCCTTCTATCTCAAGTTAAGCAAGTTATGGCTTTCACATTGCAAGTCATTAATTTAGCTTCCTAAGACATAAAACACTTGATGTCGGCCTGACATGATGAGGTATGAATGGGTTACTAAGGCACAAGAGTATATAAATATGTGTTTTTCTCCTCATTTTACATCTCTCATTAATCCTTCATCTCACACACATACATTCTTCATTATTCATTCACCATCCTTCTATCTCAAGTTAAGCAAGTTAGGGCTTTCACATTGCAAGTCATTAATTTAGCTTCCTAAGACATTCAAGGGTAGATTCTACATGTTTTGTTGCAGAATTTCAAAATCAATCATCATGGAAAGGTAATATATTCCATTGTTGCATGTTTCATTCTATTCTTTCATCATTTTGGTTTACTTACCTAAATGGGGTTTGACCAAGGCAACCCCCCATGCCCTAACATTCAACATTTATTTTTCTTTCCTTGTGTGTTTGTAGATTCAAGTTCCTTGGAAGATTGGAAATCATTGAAGATCAAGTTCCAAGTTTTTTAAATTCCTCTCTTCATTCAACTAGTCAAAGTATCAACAAAATATCATTTTTAGGCTCGTAAATCAGAGTTTTGGAAGCAATCACCTATAGAATACCAAAGTGTAGATCGGAAGCTCCAAAATCCACTTTAGAAAATCCAAAAATTCAAAAGTGGACTCATTCAACATGGGTGGAAAATGAGTCCCATTTCCAGGTCATTTTTTTGTTTTCTACATTTTTTGATACCCTTTTGACAAAAATATATTTCAACTCAATTTACCAAAACTGGGACTGATTTTCCCAAAATGGTGAATGGGTCCCTCTAGGCCTAAAAAGCATCATCAATAACATTTCAAAAAGTAATTTCTAGTGCTCATCAAAATCCTAGGTGTACACTTTTATTCTGATTCATTTCTGTTGCATTTTTCCATTCATTTGTAGGTGATTTTTCAATACACAATGTGTTTTCAAACAAGTTGTTTTTCTTTAGTTTCTATTCATTAATCAAGTAATATTATTAGTTTCTTGCATTTAAACATCACATCTAGGAATTTTTCATCCTTTTTCATCCACATCACACTAATCTTTGAATGTGAACATAAGCATTTTTGGCCCTTCTTTCTCATTCTAGGTGAAAAACCCTAGAAGTGCTAGAAAGCAAGTAGGACCCAAAAATCTATGTTCCATTTTGGTGAACCTGATTTTTTTATTACTCTCTTATCTGATTTGGAGTCCTTCATCATACATATAGCTTGCATTCATCTTGCATTAGGGTTTGCATGAAGTCCTTTCCATGATAAGTTTCAAATTTTGTATTCATCAAAAGTGCCTTTAGATTGCAATTTAGGCATCTAATTTCATGTAACTTTTTGGATTTCTGCATTTTCCTTTTAGCTCTACATCATAGTACTTAGAATTCATAAAAAATAGTCACACATTTTTGAAACTTTTGAAAATAGTCCATATTGGGACTCATTCACCATCTTGGGCGAATTAGTCCCTTTTCACCCCTGAAACAACCTTGTATAGAGCTGAAAACACTGTTTTGAGGCTTCTGTTTGCTGCTATTAGTTATCTATATCACTTGGTTGAATTTCTGTAACATATATTTCACTACATTTTACTTAGAATAGCTCATTTCATGCATTATTTAATTTCACTTTTGCACTCACAACATATCATTTTTTGATAGTTGCATTGTGTAAACAAACACTTAAAAAACTTAAAATTGTATTGCATTGTGAGTTCTTTCATTTTAACATGTTTTCTTTCAAAAGATGGGTATGTGCAGGATCATCATGGAAAAAACAGGCCCTTAAGTGGCAAAAAATTAGAAAACTCAGAGTTAAGCAACTTGACATAAAAAATTGAATAAGTTATCTATATTATTTCAAAATAATAGAATATAATTTGTAGAAAATTGAATGTAGTTTCTAAACTACTAGGTTTTTTAAAAATAAAAAATCTATTTGGTGAAAATTGAAATTTCAATGTAGTAGTACTTAAATTTCGTGGAAGAAATAAGAAGTAGTCTCTCAATTACCCCTAACCATAATAAAATGATAATAATTTAGATATAAGTTGAGGACTCATGTCCCAATGTGATGCATATTTTTTTGTAATTTTTTCCAAGTAAATAATTAATTATGATTTTTTATTACAACTTTTAAAAAATATAAAAACTCGTATGTCTGACCACCTTAACTTGGTCAAAACTTCATGAAATTCATTTTTCTTTTTTAATCCTATAGTATGCAAGCATAGAATGTGATACTATTTGAAAGCTATAGATGTTTTTCAATCAGCCTATCAATCAACACTTTAGTCGTAATTCAAATAGAAAATGAATAATAATTACTTATTAAATTCAAAGTAAAGCATAATTTATATTGGTGGAAAGATGAGAATCTCCATTAAAAATCCTTTTTGGTTCATCAATTTTGGGTAAAAAAAAAGTCATCATCCACATACCCATCATATTGCCACTCTTTGGCTCATCATGATCCTGGACATACCCAGATATGCTCTTGATTTGATTAAACATGGATTTAATGAGCATAATATCTCGTTTTATGAGTTTGATTTTGACTACCATAAGAAGGACTTTAAGAAACAATCCAGTAATACAATCCTTAATCTTACATTACCCATTGGTGAGAATAGAAATGTAGAAAATCATAACACACATACTTGTTCTTCTTCCAATATCTCTCCTATTAGTGATGAGGGTATTTTGGTGCAAGAAGTTACAAGCCTTGAAAGTCTTGATTTTCCATATCCTTATTTCCCTTTGGATGAACTTACACAACAAGAACATGAGATTATAGACACATTCCTCAACATCACCTTACCAAGTCTCCATGCTCTAGAAAATCACACTTGTTCATCTCCTAATATCCCTCCTCGAAGTAACAAGGATAGGTTAGTGTTAGAAGATACTCCTATTAAGAATCATGACACCCTTGATCCTCCCTTCCCTAATGTCCCTATCCTATGGGAAGATCTATTTGAAAACCATAATGATCCTTCTCTTGATACCTCCTCCACTTGTGATGAAGCTACCTTACAAACCTCAAACTAGGATGAACATATTACAAGCTCTCCTTGTAGGGTAGATAATATGGAACAAGAGAATGAAACCTTAATGAAAATGGAAACTCACCTAAAACCTTCTCAAAATCATCCCCCTCTTCATAATCCCATCATTGATCATTCCTCTATTGGCGATGAAGTTGTTGTGGAAGAACGAAGCCTTACTTATCAAACACATGTGGCATGTTTCTCTCCTCAAAACTCTCCTCCTAGGGAGAATATCATGGTTCTACAATATGAAAACACTATTCCTATGTCTTCTTTCACTCAACATTTGGTTCTTGATTGCTCTCACTTAGAGATGCATCAAAACAAGACTGCTAAGGATACAAATGCACAAGTTTCCATTAGATCCCCTTTGATCAATTAACCTCATACATATCATATGGGCCATACTAACAACCCTCTCATCCTTTACCCACCTTCATTCAATCTCAATAATCTCACACAACACACTCCTAAATCATCTATCCTAACAAATGGTCTTGAACATCATCCTTCCCAAAACATTCAAACTGTCATCTCACAAAATGATCATGATTTGAACTAGTTAGATTTTATATCTTCCTATAATGGAAATAATACAATCTCACAATCTAGAGACACTTGTGAAAGTATGACATATACTACTAAGCAAAATGTATCTTCCAAACCAACCAAAAGACCACCTTCTCCTCTTGATCAATAGGGTATCTTGTCAAGACTTCTCCAAGATAACTTGATCACTCTCCCTCCATGAACTCGCAAGAAATGCTCTTCCAAGACTTCCTTTTGTGCATATCATAGATTTCATGGTCACTCCACTAATGAATGCACTTCTTTGAGTCATAAAATACAACATTTTCAGGAGTTTGGTATGCTTCCCTATGTAGGGGAATCTAATTCCTCTAATTGCTATTGATTTTCACTCTAGCATGCATCTCATCAATCCTTTTGGTTCACCTTTGTCTTGCACTAAGTGGGGGAAATGGGTTTGATAGCCTTCTCCTTGTATGTCACTTGCACTTTCCTCCCTTGGCTAGTCATTAACTTTTCATGAACACATAAGAGAAAGCTTGAGATGTGGATGATATACCTTAAGTTGGCTCAATATGACATACTACCCTTTTCATGACGTAGCTTATCAAAAACATATGACTTGGCATAGGTCTTTTTGAGTAAGCTCTCATGTCCTATTCTTCTAGTTTAAAGCAATTACTCATAGTACATGTGCTCACAACCACTTTAAAGTGGGGGCATACATCACCACTAACATTTCATTGTGTTATTTTATTTTTCATGTGATTTCCTCTCTTGGAAGCATTTTGTACAATGTTGCCTAGGATGAAACCTTGCACTTTTTCTCTCTTGGAGACAAGATGAGACCGTTTGCATCTACCCTCTCTTGGAGACATTGACCATGATGTTCCCTAAGATGAGACCTTGCATGAACAAAGAAAAATCCCTTTTAACATTTCTTACACTATTTTGCATTAACAATGTCTGTGAGTGTCAAGCATACAGAGTTTTTCTTAACTCATGGAGCTCAAAAACCATTTTCCTTTGTTGCGCCTTGTTAAAGTTATTAGGAGGTATAAATTTGATATCGATGAGCAGGAAGCCCACCTAGCAGCATGACTTTTCTCCATAGCCACCTTTGTGTTTGTGAGTGCATACCAACTAGTGTATGTATCTTACCTTTTGGGCCTTCTCACCAAGCATACCATCATGAGTTTTGTCACCCTAGAGTGAGTACACATTTATTTTTCTGAGCAAGCAAGCCTAGATCTAATTCACAACTAGCTAGACAAATGGTCGAAGCTTGATCCATCTTTTCATTTTTTGTCTTTCTCAATCTTGCCATTGCATGATTTTCTATCTTGATAATTTGACTTATGATCTTAGATCCTAGGGGCTCGCATAATCTCCTTTGATCTTTTTCATTCTTTTTCATCTGCATCTAAACACTCGACTCTCTCTTGAATGTCTACTTTAGCGTGATTTTGAAGAAATTTCATCCTCTCACTAAAGTGGAAGCTAAATGTGCCATATAAAAAAGGACCCTTTGCTTTACATGGGATTAATTCATGATAAAATGGACTTAATGAGGTCTTGATTCAGGTGTTTTGAGGCATTTTATACATCCACACTAGTTCTTGGACCCTTAAAACTAAATAAAATGCATTTAACGGTGTCTTATTTAGTTTTAGATGAATTATAATAAAAAGAGGCTAGAAAAGTTGCAGATTTAGGTCCCTTGGAAGCTTGGAAATCATTGAAGATAAAGTTGCAAGGTTGTTAAAGTCCTCTCTTCATTCAATTTGTCAAAGTATCAACAAAATATCATTTTTACACCAGTAAATCAAAGTTTCGGAAGCAGTCACCTATAGAATATCAAAGTGCAAATCGGAAGCTCCAAAAAGCACTTTTGAAAATCTAGAAATTCAAAAGTGGACTCATTCACCATGGGTGGTGAATGAGTCCTATTTCTAGGTTAGTTTTTTGCTTTCTACATTTTCTGACACCCTTTTGACAGAAACATATTTTGGCTTACTTTACTAGAACTAGGACCGATTCACCCAGAATGGCGAATGACTCCCTCCAAGACTGAAAAATGTCATCAACAAAATTTCAAATAGAAATTTTCAGTTCTCATCAAAATCCCGGGTGCACACTTTTAGTTTGATTCATTTATGTTGCATTTTTCCATTCATTTGTAGGTGATTTTGCAACACATAATGTGTTTTCAAACAAGTTTTTCTTTAGTTTCTATTCATTAGTCAAGTAATCTTATTAGTTTCTTGCATTTAAACATCACATCTAGGAATTTTGTATCCTTTTTCCATCCACATCACACTAATCTTTGAATGTGAACATAAGCATTTTGGGCCCTTCCCTTCTTTCTCATTATAGGTGAAAAACCCTAGAAGTGCTAGAAAGAAAGTAGGACCCAAAAATCTATGTTTTGAAGAGGCATCTCCTAGTCCTCATCACGAAAGAGGTCGCCAATCTCCTAATCTAGATCATCATAAGGGGAAGGTGAATGGGCCTACAAGGGAGAAATATCAAGGGGGTAACCCTCCAACCCTCCTGTAACAAGAGCCAAGGAAGAAGGCCCCATGAGGTCTTCTCTACTTAATTCCTATGGGATGAAAGTCAATGACTTCACAAAAATTTCCAATAGGGATGAGTCCTCATCCACATAATTAAATATGCACTTCATAGGAGTTCCATGTGTTAACTCAATGAGTGAGGGAGGTAGCGCCCTAAATTCATTGCTAGCCTCACTAAGAGACTTGATAGCAATGACAAACTTCGAGGATGCCGAAAATTCCTCCATCGCAAGGATGGCACAAGCTAATGTAGAATTTCCCTTCGAAGAAGGTGAACCCCTCTTTCAACCCCCATTTTTAGCAGGGTCATCCTCCATTTCTTTCTTTTTCAATGGATGTAAGATCTCCACAGACGAGGAATAAGGCATAAAGGAAGAGGAGAAAACCACGGTGAACACCACTGAGGTACTTGGCATGTCCACAGGCTTTGGAAATGGTAGGATGTCCCAAAGGGACATCATAAGAGGTAGCTCCACTAAAGGAGCAATAAACACCTACACCCTCTTCGGGTGAGGATTGCTTAGGCTCACGATAGAAGCCAGAAGCAAGATAGAGGTTGAAGGATTTGAAGCAAAGAGGATAGGAGAGGAGGACACGATAGAAGGTTCCAAAGTAGGAGCTACCAGACCTCCCTCCATCTTCTATAGGGCAGCTTGATCAATGAGATAAGCCTTTCTCTAACACTTGCACTCATGCACGAGGTAGTTCTTGTGACTCATGGAGGTAGAGGCTAGAAGTTGAGACTAAATGAAAGACTCTTGTTCGACCATCAGAGTTTCCATAATGGCCATTTTTTATGGAGGGAGAGACTCTTGGACAAGAATAGGATGCATATATTGAGAAGATAAAATGATAGCGGGGGGAGCAGGCTCTAACACCTCAATGATGGCCCTGTTCCCATTCACTACCTTAGAGGTAGGAGTAGTAGGAGGTCGAGACATAAAGGACTCCCCACAAGGACCCTTCCCCTTACCATATTGAATGGGTCGAGGCATTTCGGGTAATATGGGAAGTTCATATACTAGATGATTGGGCATTCACTAGGTGGGAACCATTGGGTTCTTTAGAAAACGTATAGGATAGAAAGAAGATGGTGACACAACAAGGTGAGAGAAAGTGACAGGTGGGATAGTTGAAGAAGAAGAAGGGTCATGGGCACACTTCTCTTCTTCCCTTTTTCAGTCCAAGGCATTTTCATGCTCTACCTTGAGATAAGCCCTATGTGAAATGGCATAGGGAGAAGGAGGGTACCTCACCTTAGATGTTATGCCCCCACTCTTGTACTTCACATAGGTTCGATACAAGAGATCCATCCTAGGAGGTAGTGGACTTACGAGGGTAGGCCAAAAATGATCCAATGAGTAGCCACCACATGCAATCATTGGTTTATAGCCAGTGTCATGGACTACATGCACTGTAACCTCATGGATAAACTTCAAAAAATTATGAGCCACTGAGGGAACTACATTCATAGCGACTAACCAGGGAATACCTAGTTTCACCCTAAAGAGCTTAGATCCCAAGATTGTGTCAAAAATTTACAGATTTAGGTCCAACTAAGACTAACAAGGTGATTCAGTCAATGGGAGGTATGGAAAACCCATCATGTGTACAGATGGTACTATTAGATTCATCATACCCATCTTTGTGCAAAAAGTTAATCAACATAATCTCCTCAATGATGATATTCATTGTGATGTAGAAAATTGGACCCTCTTGTCAAAAGAGATAATTTCACACCTAATTAGACCTACTTTTGAGTACCCTTACACCAATTATCCTTCAAAACAACATTTATAGGCCCCTAAGACCCATTATTTTTTATCTAGAGGCCCGTTTCAATTGAGAAATCACTTAAATCCTAATAAACAACATTCAATTCATCTATATCCTGAAAACCCACCTTCAAAAACCACTGGTGGGGTCCATTCACCACCTTGGGTGAATGAGTCCCCTCTAGTGGGACCCATTCACCAAGGGTGGCGAATGAGTCCCTTTTGAGGGAAATTTCAATTTTGAGAGGGAATTCAATTAGTTCAACCTAATTTTTTAGTGAATGTCGGCCTCTTAGGTCTAAATAACATGAAAATTAGGTGTTGTTGCTTATAAATACTCATTTTAAGTCATTTTACACATCTTTTAGTCATTTCAAAAAATGAAATTCTAAAATCAAGTCTTCTACAACAAGTTTCATTAGTAAAGTTGAAGTTTTAGGGAATCAAACTAGGGTATTTGCAGGTCTTGAAGCTCACTTTTTTATCAAAGTTCAACATTGAAAAGAGTTTATGATGGATGCCTATGGTGAATCATGGAGAAATCTAGATTGAGGAGATGCAACTAACCATCAAATCACACCTAAAGATTTGTTTTCAAAGTGATTCCATCATCCATTTCTTCTTTATCTTCATCATAAGGTTTGCATTTCATTTACATTTCATTTGCATGTCATCTTATCTCTATTTTTGATGTGTTGTGAGATTTCTAGGGTTGATATCTTGCATCACTCAAATTTCATTTGAATTTCTTATTCTTGCACAATAGAATAGGGTTTTGACAGATTTTAGACTTTCCTAGTGTTTAACACAACTAAGGCTACGGTTTTATGCAGATTTTTCTCCATTCAAGGTTTAATTACCTAACTAGGTGTTTGACCAAGGAAAACCCCACATTAGACAAACAATTTTAAGTTGTTTTGCAAGAATTTTTTGATATCCCAATTCGGGTTTATGTTAGAAAGTTTTGTACAGGTATCAAGGTGTAGAACAAAGACTTGAAATTGCATAAATTCGAAAGTGGATTGATTCACCATGCATGGTGAATGAGTCCCTCATGAGGTTCCATTTTGAGTTAGATGCAGATCCAGACACCCAGTTAGCAGAAAATAGTTTCTATGGAGAAAAACCCTGACTTGGGACTGATTCGCCCAGGGTGGCGAATGAGTCCCAGTTAGCTCAAAATCAGATTTGTTATATTTCTAGATTGTTTTCCAGTCCTCTTCAACTTCTCAAGTGCACACATTCTGAGATTTAGCTTTCTATTTAGTTTAAATTGCATTTTCATTCATCATTTTAAGCTTTTTGCAAACATCACTCAGTTTTCAAGCATTGCATGTTTCTTAGGTTTTCCATTCCTAATCAGTCAATTACTTAGCTTAATTGCATTTAGATAATCTCATTTAGCCTTAATAACATCATAGACATCTTAATTTGAGTGAAACACCTTGATTTTTCATGAGGTTTATCTCTCTCCTTTTAGGTGAAACATCCTAAGAGTGCAGAAGTAGCCTACAAGCCTCATGCCCAAAAATCTATGGTTCATTCACCTAATACGTAGGGTCAACAAGAACACCTATTACGATGTTTCCATTGATTTGTATGAGGATGTATAAGGGAGATGGATCTCTATTATAATTCATCGGCAAGTCTTGCAAGGTGAAAGTTATGCTAGGGGATCCATTCGTAGGTTGTGCAAATGGGATGGATAGATGTAAAAAGGAGGCCATTATGTATAGTAGACAAAAATTTCATAGATCCCCCAAGGATTTTGCAACTAGATAGTGACCCAACTAAGTTTTTTTTCTGCGATACCTATGGAACTTCCAACTACACCCCTAGGGGTTGTAGGTTGGGTTGCAAGGCTAGACGCCTTGCAACACTCACACCCACAACACTCCTAGGATACAAGGAAAGGGTCTTTCAACATTACTAGATGGAACTAAAATGCTTCACGCTAGGTTCACAAAATATAGAAGAAGGGGACCAACCATGCCAAGGCTTTAGGTCATGGAGAGCCAAGAGTGGAGGGCTTCCCTAATCTACCTCAAGTTGGATAAGAGAGAAGGTTTTAGGTCAAGGATAGAGAATGAAGAGCACTCTCAAGTGCTTCTGTCACTCAACTAACCTAGGAGATTTGATGGGTTAAATGAAATTTTTTTTGGAACCCAAACCATACCTCAGATATCTCTCTTCCCAAGGAAAATAGTGTGGGTCAAGGATGACAACATGACACATTGGCATCTCACTGAGGCACTAGAGTCTGTATGACTAAAAAGTGTAAAAGTATAGTGATGGGTAAAATAACCCACTAGCTACTTAGTGGTTGAGGTTTAAAACACTAACTAAGATGATAATAAATAGAATAAACAAGATAACTATAAAAGTGATATATGAGATCATAAAAGTGATGGTGATGGAGATACACTCACGAGAAGTCTAGTTCACTAGCAAGCTCCACCTGAGCACGTACCTAGACACAACCAAGAGAGGAAAATTTTTGGGACTATATAGGGTTTTACTATAGTCAAACCTCCACTTTTTTGTTTCCACCTCCACGAACAACTAGAAAAGCCACAAGATAGAAAATATGATAGAGTAATAGGAAAGATACCAAAAAATAACAAGAACACTATGCTATGTAAATCAAGTGACAATGCTTTGGAAATAGAGAAATGAAATGATATCACCTTCTAAATTGAGGTTCCATTAAGCACATAGGGGAGGATACAAGCTTGGTAAGGTCTACACTATCACAACAATGAAGAAGCAGTCCCACAGGACACCAAGTCACAACTCTAATGGTGGAAAAAGTGCCAAATGATGTAGAGAAGTTACATAGAAGCTTAAGAATTGTTGAACAAGATCAAGATAGAACATGAAATTGTGAAGAGTATGGGTCAAATTACTAAAGAGATTGCTAAAAGGATTGCTAAAGGGATAAATTCAAGTTGAAAGATATGCATTTGAAGAGGATTTAGGAGGGAAAGAGCCATTCTGGGGTTGATAGGAAGGCATAGAGGAATTATGCTTCATCGCCAATAGAGAATGTAATGTCTTTGTGGATTCTAGAGGCAAGAATCTATCAAGGACAATAGCACGCCACATCGATGTTCACACACTGTGTGTGCATCCTTGATAGAAATTTCCTGACCAACACAAAGGACAAGCACCAAGTGGATGCACTGCAGATAGGTGATGTGGAATATCTTAGTCGGGTTTGATTTCCCTAAAGTGGAGGGTGTAAAATGGGAATTTTCAAGAAGGTTACAAATTCATGCCTATACAATGACTAAGTTGGATATGAGCCAAAAAAAATTTAATTGGAAGTGTCCATTAAAGGTATATTTTTTACCACTTTTAGGCCAATTTACCAAAATAATAAAATAAAATTGAGGAACTTGATGTTTCAACAACTTCTACTCTTATAAATAATATTTTTTTAAAATATAAAAATACCTTTTTCTATATCTATAAATGGAGTTTTGTAAAATTTATATTTTTAATATTTTAATTAGGTTTTATATTTTATAAATTTTAATTTTTTATTGAAATTAGGGAATCAACACAAAAATATGTTTTATTATATTATCAAAGAAAAGTACACAAAATTATTTAAAAAATCTACAAAAATGATGCACAAGAGAAAATATTCTATGTCATGATGATATTTTTTATCTTGGATAAATAGTTGAGACAAAAGGTGACATCCCATGGAACAATTTTATTTTTAGTGCAAATTTTTTTTAAGATTTATTTGAAATTATATATTATTAAAATGGGGAAAAGATAAATCCATTCAACAAATTTTCAAGTTATAAATACATACAAAAAATTGAAGGAAAAAAAGTTACCATATATAAAGATCAATATCCCATGTAGGTTCATTTTTCAACATTATATTAGCAACTAAATTATAGCACCTATTTTATAAAATACTATGTTCAAATACTATTTTTTTTTTTTTAAACATAAATAACACTAAAAATATGTGTTTAATTAGTTACATCATTTAGAAATTCAAGACATATATGTAACTTTATAATAATTCAAGTTAAAAATTTATATTAGTGTTGGCTATTTCCTTTATAAAAGTGTTGCACAACTTTGTACTTTTATCATGCACCCATTCAATTATCTCCCATACTAGGAGAAGATTATCCAAAATGAATATTCTTTTGAGGAAACCATTCTACTCTAGTCTAAAAATTTCTTGAGTGATCCATTTGATTCTTTAGACCAAAGCATTAGCAATATAGGTCTCCAACAATTAACTAAGACTTCATCTTTTCCTTTGGGAATAAATTTAATTATTCCTTGATTAATAGTATCCCCTTAAGAACCTGTTTTAGTGGATTCAATATATACATAGTAAAAATCCTCTTGGATATAAGGCCATAAATCTTTGTAAAATTCTATTGGAAGACCATCAATCCTTTGATTTTTTTCCAATGCCATAGTAGATAGGGTCTGATCAATATCTTCTATAAAGAGGAGGTGGTCACGGTAGCGACAATATTTTTGTTCAAGATTATGTGGGATGTCATAGGGGACCCCATCTTCTGAAATAAGAACTAGGTCTCCACCTAAATAGTCCATGATTTTTTTATAGTGATCATATAAAAAATTGAATAAATTCCACCTAGGTAGTTTTTGATGGTGTCTTTGGAATTCTTGATGGAAAAAATAAATTATTTTATTTGTTTATGATGAAGAAACTAAAACAATAACCTTGTTCTTTATCCCCATCTTTGATCCAATGAAGATGAGCTCAAGCTTAAGATCCTTTGTTCTTATGAGCTACAAATTTCCTTAAGAGGTTTTCATACTAAGACATAGATTGTTGAATGGAAATGTTACAGGGATTGGTAGAAAGAAGAGTTGAAAACTCTATGAACATAGTTATGAAGAAATAAAATTTAGCAAGTAGTGGTTCTTTCCTATGGACTTCTTTAGCTCTTCTAGGGTTTTTCACCTAAAAGGAGAGAGATAGGGCCCAAAAATGCTAAGGGTTCATTCAACTTATGTTATGTATGATGTTGTCTAAGCTAAATGAAGTAAATTACATGAAATTAAATGGTTTAAAAATCTGAAATATGAATGCAAAACTAAGATTTTAACTATGCTGGAAAACACATTGTGATATGCAAATAATGAACTAAATGATGAAATAATGCAAAATAGGAAGAAATAGGATGAAACATAGTGCACCTAGGCAATGTTTGATGAATCTAGAATGTTGTGGATGCTGACTAGAATTACTGAAATTTCACAGTGGGACTCATTCGCCTAGGGTGGCGAATTAGTCCTACTGGTGAAAAAGTGTTGGAAATAGGTTTCTGACTGTCGAGATCTAGAATCTGACAAAATTCAAGTTTTCAGTCCTTAGGTGGGACTCATTCACCATTGGTGATGAATCAGTCCTCTCCCAAAATTTTGAAAAATTAGGAGACAAATTTGTAACACCAGATCTGGAAATCTCTAATTGTCAGGTTACCAAAGTCAATTTTGTAGGAAACAGATAGAAAACCTTCTCCAAGCTTGAAATATGAATGACTTGACTTGAAGCACCTAGTTGACTTGTTTACCAATATTCAACACCAAAAGGCTTGTAAAATTTGCACACAAAAGTCTGCAAACACACATGCAATAGCGGAAAAATGGTTGAGGGTTAGCAAATAGGGGTTTGCCTTGGTCAAACCCCACTTTTGGTAATCAAACCCTTAATGAAACAATGAAATGAAAGAGAATGATAAACTAATAACATGAAATTGCTATCAACTTACCAAATCCTTGATAATGTAGATATGAAGTAATGTCAATGGATGCTCCAAAGTGCTTGAGTATTGCTTGATAAGATTTTGTAAGATGCTTGAATGCTTAATATTGCTTGAATATGATGTGTGAATGTTGGAGTGATGTAGAAGATGTAAAATGAGGAGAAAATCACTTATTTATACAATCTTGTGCCTTAGTTACCCATTCGTACCTCATCATAGGATGACATCAAGTGTTTTTGAATAAAAATCTGAAAGGAAAATTTAAAATTTTTGACTTTGGAGCCAAGGGGAACTCATTCACCACCCATGGTGAATGGATCCCACCTAGGACCTAAAAATGGGTTTCAGGAATTAATTTCTATTTAATGTTGTTTGTTGGGTTAACATTCAACAATACACTTAATTAAGACATATGAGGGCATAAAGGGACCAAATAAAGCATGAGAAAGGGATAAATAGTGAAGTTATGCCTAGAAAAGCATGAAATCTTGTTACAAGACTTTACAACACTTCAAAATATGACTTGATTAGGGATGAAAAGGTTATTTTTAGGTACATTATAATGAATAGAGTCTAGAAGAGTGTAGAAATGTTTCACAACACTTCACAACAACTTCACAAGACATCATTATTTAAATTTTAGTACCTAAATATGCATATTCAAGCCATGTTACATCATAAAATTAGAGAAAAAAATATCAAAAACTATGAAACAAGACCTAAAAGGACCTGAAAATGACATGTGGCCATTTTTCTATGGCACATTTAGCCCTCATTTTAGTGAGAGTGTGAACTTGCTTCAAACTCACACTAAAGTAGCCATGAACATCGAGAAGAGGGTCTAGATGTACTTATGTCAGCAATATGGAATAACAATGATCAAGAGGGATGATCATGCCCCTAGGATGATCCCATGGAAAACTAAACATAAGAACAAAGGAACACACAAGTGATGAGAATAATTAGACAAAGCTTCGATTGTATGTCCAACTAGTTGTGGATTAGATCTAGGATGATTGTTTGAAAAAGATAATGCATACTCACTCTAGGATGACATAACACTTAATGGTCCGTTAGGTGAGAAGGCCCAAATGTACTCAATCTGGGGACATGAAACTTCTAGCTATCCACGAGGTGAGAAATCCAAAAATGATAAGATACATATGCTAGTTGGTATGCACTCACAAACACAAAGGTGGCTATGGGGAAAATTCATGCCGCTAGGTGGGCTACCCACTCAACCATATTAACTTTATACCTCCTCATAACTTCAACAAGGCACCACAAAGAAAAAATGTCATGAACAAAAAGAAAGGTACCACAGTCATGAATGCAAGTTGTGTTATGCAAGGTGGCAAAAGATGCAAAATGTAAAAATGTAAAAATTTAAAGTTTAAAATGTGAAAGATGTTCAAAGGAGTCTTGTTCATTTCATGCAAGGTCAATCACTTAGGGAACAATATGTCTAATGTATCCAAAAGAGGACCAATCAAAGAATAAAATATTCACAACTTAGGGGATGCAATTCATCACATCAAGCCACCAAGTTGAATGTGATATGCTGAGATAGATCAAGCTTATGAAGGAAATCACACCCAATGTCATCTATAAAGTGACAAATGCATTATATAAATGACAAGGCTAGACTAGTAACCAAGAATGAAAATGAATTAATGGTAATGTATGCCCCCCACTTTAAAGGAATTGCAACACATTGTTTTGTGAGAAATTACTTTAAAGTAGCGAAGGAAAGAAAAATAAAAAATAAAACAAGACATGATAGAAAACTTGGAAATCCCTATGCCAATTCATATCTTGTGAAGTTAGGCTACGTCATGTCAAGGAAAGGAAAAAAAAGAAAGGGAGTTTCCCCTTAGCAAAGAGCACACCAAACACATAAGGGATCTATGGATTTGGGGTCAGTATGTTCATTGCTGCAATGTGTTTATGAAAGAGCTCGGAACTGTGATCATTCCCCAAAGCACATAGAATTGGAAGAACGACACACAGAGAGTGAAAACAAAGGAAAAATAAAGTTTGTTTTGTGTCAACATTGAAGACACATTGTGGTCTCAACACCTTGCATCATCCCCAAAAGGGAAAAAAAAAGAAAACAAAAAAGGAAATGAAAAAGATTTTGGTTCAACATGGAAGAGGCATAGGGTGTCTCTACGCTTAGTGTCATCCCTAAAAGGAAAACACAAAACAAAAGCGAAAATGAAAAGGACCTTTTGGGTCAACATGGAAGAGACATAGGGCATCTCTACGCTTTGCGTCATCCCCATAAGGAGAACACAAAACAAAAAGTGAAAAAGACAATGCACGACGAATAGAAGAATAGAGATACGAATAGAAGAAGTGTACAAAGAGATGGAACATCAAACACATGATACGAGGGAACATGATACACACATGAAAGGAAAATGAAAAGGAAGAAGTAATTCAAATGTAAGTCAACCATTAACTAAGTTATTGGTTTCTGAATCTTAAATGGTTAAGCAAAAAGGGAATAACATAGTTAAGAGAAAAAGGAAAATGCATTACAAGGTCAAGGCTAACAACTTCTTTCCCCCCCAACAAAATGTAAGGGAAATAATGAGCCAAGGTGGGCAATTGGGAAGGATCATGCAATAGTGATCATAGGGAATTCTACAACTATGGCTTGATCAAGGGGTTTTGATTATTTTAAGGTATGATGGGGAAGCAATCAGTATCAGTGAAGTGATACTTATCTAGTATGTCCTTCAATGTCTAACATTCTTTCATTTGATGTCCAAGAATATGATGATATTTGAAAAAATGGTAAGTTAGAGTCTTTCAGATGAATAACTAACCTATTCATAGGTGGTAAAAGTATAAGACCTTTGTTTAAAATCAGTTGAATTCTTCTTTCACATTCAGGTGGAGGATGTGTAGGAAACTTGACCTTCTTTAAATTGTATGGTCATTTTCATTTGCTAGATTCTCCTTGTTCATGAATAGAAGGAGGAGGACCAATGGGGATCCAAACATCCTTTTCATTAGAAGGAGAGAATGGTTGTTCCCATGAAAGGAGAATGTTTAAGTTAGGAGGAGAATCCAAGATCACTGTACTAGCATCCCAAAGTCTCCTGGGTTGAAAAGGATGTCTATAAGGATGTGAAGGATCTTGGTATCCTAATCCTATCGTGTTTACATCGGTTGACTATTGTTCAAGAAGTTGATGGATGTCATGTTCATGTTTTGTGTCACAACCTTGTTTACTTAAAATATTGAAGCCTTTACTATATGTCTCTTCAAGATTGATAGGATTGTTTGTGACTTTGTGATCATAAAAGGGTTGTGATTGTGGTTGTTTAGAGGAACTAGGTCCACTTGGGGGAGGAACCTTAGGTCCCTCATTGATTTCAGGTTGTAAATATGAAAAGTAATCATGAGGTGCAACACTAGGAATATCTTGTGGCTTCGTGGAGGGATAAAAGGCTATATTGGCTTCTAGGTTGTCAAGGCAGTCATTGTAGACTTGTTCATGCTAGCATCATCTTCTCCAATGATGTCTACATCACGAGGAGGAAAATCATGAGGAGTTGAAGGAGCATGTGTGAGTTCAAGGTCATTAGGGTCATAGCCAAACACACAATTGGACATGTCTACCAATGATTTTAATGAATTCCAAAACTTATTGAAAGAAAATGCCATGATGTTAGTAAACTAAGATGAAATAAATGCCGAAAAACAAAGATTCTAGAAATTGAAACAAAATGCAAGAATAGGAAATTGGAATGAAGAAAAATGCCAAAAAGAGGCCAAAAATGTTGTTGAAAAAGTGTAGAGGGACTAATTTTCCTAGGGTGGCAAATGAGTCCTAGTATAATGTTTTTGTGTTTTTTTCAGAAATTTAAATATGATTTTAATGCTCTACAAAATGCAATCAAGGATGCAAAATGTAGATTTTCAATTTTTCAATGAGATGCAATGCAAAAATGAAATCTAAATGAAGTTTTCACTAATGCAATATGAAAATCCCTAGAATGCAAAAACAAAACAATAAGCTAATTGAATGTTGATGCAAATATAAACTAAGATCCAATGTGCAAATGAAATCAGAAATTTAAAGTGTTCAAAATGAAGATTCACCAAAATGAACTATTGATTTTTGGGTTTTTATGGACTTCTCTAGCTCTTCTAGGGTTTTTCACCTAAAAGGAGGGAGATAGGGCCCAAAAATGCTAAGGGTTCATTCAAATTATGTTATGTATGATGTTTTCTAAGCTAAATGAAGTAAATTACATCAAATTAAATGGTTTAGAAAGCTAAAATATGAATGCAAAACTAAGATTTTAACTATGCTATAAAACACATTGTGATATGCAAACAATGAACTAAATGATGAAATAATGTAGAACAAGAAGAAATAGGATGAAGAAAAGTGCACTTGGGCAATGTTTGATGAATCTGGAATGTTGTGGATGTTGATTGGAATTACTAAAATTTCATAGTGGGACTCATTCGCCCAGGGTGGTGAATTAGTCCTCCCATTGGTGAAAAAGTGTTGGAAATAGGTTTTTGACTGTTGGGATGCAAAATCTAACAAAATTCATATTTTTAGTCCTAAGGTGGGACTCATTTGCCACTGTTCGAGAATTAGTCCTCTCCCAAAATTTTGAAAATTCAGGAGACAACTTTACAACATCAGATCTGGAAATCTCTGATTATTGGGTTATCAAAGTCAATTCTATAGGAAATTGACAAAAAACCTTCTCCAAGCTTGAAATATGAATGAGTTGACTTAAAGCTCACCTAGTTGAAATTTTTACCAATCTTCAACACCAAAAAGATTGTTAAATTTGCACACAAAAGTCTGCAAACACACATGCAATAGGGGAAAAATGATTGAGGGTTAGCAAATAGGGGTTTGCCTTGGTCAAACCCCTAATGAAACAATGAAATGAAATAGAATGATAAACTAATAACATGCAATTTATATCAACTTACCAAATGCTTGATAATGCAAATTTGATGTAATGTCAATGGATGCTCCAAAGTGCTTGAGTATTGCTTGATAAGATGTTGTAAGATGCTTGAATGCTTAAGATTGCTTGAATATGATGTGTGAATGTTGGAATGATGTAGGAGATGTAAAATAAGGAGAAAATCACTTATTTATACAATCTTGTGCCTTAGTTACTCGTTCATACCTCATCATAGGCCAACATCAAGTGTTTTTGAATAAAAACCCAAAAGGAAATTTTAAAAAATTTGAATTTGGAGCCAAGGGGGACTCATTCGCCACCCATGGAAAATGGGTCCCACCTAGGACTTGAAAATAGGTGGCAAGAATTAAGTTGTATTTAATGTTGTTTGTTAGGTTAACATTCAAAAATCTAGTTAATTAAGACATATGAGGGCATAAAGGGACCAAATAAAGCATGAGAAAGGGATAAATAGTGAAGTTATGCCTAGAAAAGCATGAAATATTGTTACAAGACTTTACAACACTTTAAAATAGGACTTGAGTAGGGATGGAAATGTTATTTTTAGGTGCATTGTAATGAATATAGTCTAGAAGAATATAGAAATTTTTTACAACACTTCACAACACCTTCACAATACATCATTGTTTGAATTTTAGTACCTAAATATGCATGTTCAAGCCATGCTACATCATAAAATCAAAGAAAAATAGATTAAACACAATGAAACAAGACCTAAAAGGCCATGAAAATGACAAGGGGCCATTTTTCTATGGCATAAAGTTCATCAATACACTCATGCTACTTAAGGTGGGAAATAATTAACTTGAAAGGAATATCAAATGATAAGGATGAATATTTGGATAAAAAAAGAGTGGTAAAAATAGGGAGGTGTCCTAAAAGACTGATTGAAAAATATAAATGAGGTGATGGGTTGATAAAGGAGGAAAGAATTTGTTAATTAGGGAAGATGTAAAATTGGTCAAGCTAACTTATTTTCCTTAGAAAACCTTTCCTAGAATTTTTCTAGATAAACCAATGAGCTTTCTAAATCATAGCTTTACACAAGATAAAATAAAAAATCCCAAGAGAATTTATAGATAAAGTCCAAGATTCAAATTCCTTTTTGAGATGGAATAGTAGTGTCATTCCAACTAAGGTCTAAAATTTTTTCCACCTTACTAAAATCACCACCAAGAATCCGATTTTTCAAAGGGAGGTTCATGCATTACCAATCCTAGAGAATATTTTTATGAACTAGTGATTTGGGAGCATATATGGAGAGAAAACCATACATGGTGTCTTGAATCATAATAGTGGCTTACATGCAGAAATTATAAGGCTCCATACAAAAATAAAAAATAAAAAATTAGAAATCCAAGGGGTAACACCCAAAAGAGCTTTTCCTCACCTTTAGATTGATTGGTATGCTGAAACTAGGCCTCCTTTCTAAATGGAGGAAAGAGTAGCTTGTAGCTAAATATGGATAATTTTAATCTCTTGTAGCATGATGAAAATAGGATAATTATTGTGGATGGATTTCTTGACTTTCAAATTTTGAGTGGGGAGAGTAAGACCCCTAACATTTTAAGATAGAATTCAATTCTTTATTGTTGGTGAGAAAAGATGAGATCTTCATCCATACACATTGAGATACAATATGTATCCTTAGTTCCAAAATGAGTTATAGCATTGAGCTAATATTCAAATATATTTCAAAAAATAGTGTGGTAATGGCCTAACATGGAGGATTGGAAGGTAGGTTTCAAGGAATTATCCAAAGAGGGAAGGCTAGTTGGAGGAGAAAATTTTTCCTTCTTTCTTTTAGGAGAGAATATTTAAAGGGATTAGGTTTTTGGTTGGTAGAGAGAATGTAAGTGGACAGGGAGAGGGTGGAGAGGATATTATCAACAAAGGAGGAAGGTTGAGGATCACTAGGGGCATGATTCTTGAGAATATTCAAGGTTGGATACACTATTCACTAGCAGAAATAACAATAGGGGAAACAAAAGTGTTAACGTTAGAAATACAAATAATCGAAGTGTGATATTTGTGGATAAGGAAACATTGAACTAGATGGCCTTTTCATTGGTAGTAAAAGAAAGTATTTTCTTGTTAAGTTAGTTATTTTTTTTCTCAAATTCAAATTTTGGACTAACCTACCTAATGAATTTTGGAATGGCTATAGTAAGGTCCATTTATAGACAAACCCTAGGATGAACCTATAGGATAGCCCATTTGTCTAGAATTTTTTAATGCTTTATTATTTATAAAATTTGTAGGAAATATTTTGAAGGATTCAAAAGGATGGGTTACATAAAGGTAATTCAACCCACATAGGATACCTACATTTGTTAATGTCAGATAGGTCAAATTCGATATCCAACACCTAGATATATAGATGATCTACAAATCATAGTGTAACAAAATTTTGGCATGCTTCAAGTCTAAAAAGGTGTAGGAGACATACCCTCTACTTGGCCCCTCAAAGGATTCATTGATCCAACACTTAGATTCCCATTAAAACTTGGTCCATTTAAATAATTATTGTTCTAATGGAAAACCCTTGAGGAAAAATAATATCACCATTTTTTATTTACATTCAAAAATTAAGTCTAGAATATTATCAGGTAGTGAGAAGGAAATGGATCAAAACCTTCCTTTTTGTTCTCTAATTTATCTAAGGTTAGGTATTTTCATACTATATTTGACATGGCTAGTAAGTAGAACTAATGACATTTCTATGACATCCATGATTGCTTGCAAAATGTGGCTTTGGTGGTCATTAGGGCTTTTTCTTTCATCCTTACATTGGTGCTACCTTATTCCTAAACCTTTCTCTAGGTCTTAGAGTAGAGAATTCCTTACAATTAGACCATTTCCAGAGAAGTTTAGGTTTAAACAAATTTACTTGCCACTAGGGAGGCTGCTAGAGTTAGAGGGGTCCAAAATTTTCTCTATGTATTACTTCCTCTGTTTTTTTCCCTAAAATAAGTAAACTACCATTAGTATAGATATCTTAAATACATCTATCTAAAAAATATTCCTTTTTCTACTTTAGAACTATATTATTTATTATATATGAGGAGACATAAATTTTATGTGTAATATTATATTTCTTAATATCTTGAAGTGTAAATGTCTATGAAATTTAAGATAAAAGATAAGAGATTTTGTCGATACATAGATGCCATTACACTCCACACTTTATTGCCATGATAGATTGACATTAAATTTTTTGTGTGGTACATATAGACAAAAATGTTCTAGAAAATATAAATTGTGTTTAAATGGAGATATTAGTTATTATATTTTATTTTTAATTAAACAATTCTTAAAGATAACTTTTTTGTGGTGTAAGAAAATTGGCTCTTAAAAAGGAATGTTAATGTTCCTTGAGATTATGTGTCCTACAATACAATAGGATAAATCAATATTTCTTATACTACTAAAAATATTTGATTATCCTTTTTATATAAAATAAATTTATAGTTAAATAGAAAATTACAAATTTATTAACATAGAATATTCATCTATTGCAAACTAGTGAAAATACATCTCTATTGGAGATGAATTATAAAGTAATTTCAAAATAACTAAAAAATAATAATCTCAAAGAATCTACATTATTTTTTAGGAATGATTTTCTATAGACACCAAGATTCCATGCAAACATCCTCATGTTATGTTGTGATGCACTGTAGATATGAAAAAATAGTATAATATAATCCAAAATGAGTGCCAATATGCACAAAATGAAAATAAAAATCTTAAAAAAATACAAAATATTTCAAATAATGAAAGTGACAACCAAACTAACTATAGCATCAAAAATTATACTCCCTTGTAGATGATAGTGCAATTTCATGCATAGTTTCGACCTATTTTAGTAACCCTTGCATTTATGCATTTTCAACACCTCCTAACTATGCCCTAATCTCCTAAATTATACATTTTTATGCCTTTTTTATTGATTTTTTTTGGAAAATTGCAAGCATTGAACAAATGCATCCAATTGATATTTTCCCCTGACACTTAATGTCCTGGAAAATAGGACTAGGACCCATTCATCCTAGGGAATATAGGTCCCCCTATTTTATCAGGGAACAATTTTGAATATGTTGGTGTAGGCATTTTAACATTCAAAATTCAAATTGAAAATGTCAACTATCACGATCTAATTTTTGAGAAATTAGAGAATTACCTATAAATACCTAGTCTTTTCACCATTTTATGGTAGAAATTAATAGGAGAGGAAAAGAGAAGAAAGAGATCATTAGATTTTACAAAATGCATTCTAAGTTGTAGGTCTTCAAGGTCATTTGCAGATTGGATAAAGCCATATTACATGATTGAAGGCATCACATGATTGAAGGTTGATGCCAAACAAGAGCATGATGGATTCTAGGTTTTTGAGATGCAGCTAGCCTTTTCCTTCATTCTAATGACTTGTTTCCTAGTGTTTTCATCTTCAATATTCATCATACTTGTAGCCTAAAGGAAGGCATCATTAAGCTTTAGATTTACTAAAGGTGTTTTGATTTCCTCTAAGGTAGATCTTGCCATTTTCATATAGGAATCCTTCTCTAAAGAATTTGAGTAGGGTTTTATTTATTTTTAGCTCATAAAAACCTTAGATGCACTTGAAGTTAGGGAACACACTATTATCAATAAATTTTATTGGTATTGTGGATGTAGAAATAACAAAATATAGTTTTGACTAAGTTGATCACTTACATAGCCACCCCCACTATCTATTTTATAAATTTATCGTAGGTTCATATCTAAATACAAAGGTTTATAGGGTAGACATTAGATAGAAGATAGAAATCTACAAGATCAAATTTGAAGTTTCAAAAAAGGCCTAGAAGGTCCTATATGCCCCTAGGTCACTCTATCCACCATTCCATATGAGATCCAACTTTCTGTGATAGGTAAACATAACTTAGCAATTCTCGAATCTTCTTGCAAGTTATTGCTTTTGATAAAGGAAAAAACGGGCTTTATAGGGGCCCGAAACCACAGAGTTTACAAAAAAATAGAATAGGCATTAAAGGAACTAGAAACAAAAAGGCTACAACAGAAAAGAACACAGGAAACCCAATAGCCATAAACCCAAGGCCTACAAGGACTACCAAAAAAACCCTACCAAAAAACTAGCAAGAAACACCCAGCTAACCTAAGGACTTAAGAGCATCAACAACCTTAACTTCAAGATTGTGCATTTCATGTGTGCCCTTCTTTAGGACCTGAACCATCTAGGGCGTAGGAGGAGTCTTCCTCTTCAGAATAGCTCTTGTCCACTTAGAAATACCTGCATCCTCAGTACTATTCTTGTCCTTGTTTGCTTCCAGATCCACAACTAGAGAACCCTAATGTGAATTCTCCAGTTTCTCAGACATAGCATTAATAATGTTGGCATTATGCCTCACCATTTTGTGATTATGCTCCATAATACTTTTCATAGTATTTTTCATTTTTCCAATTTCATCTTCCAAACATTTGAATTTTCCTTCATTATCCTCGACCCCCATTCTCATCCTATCCTCCTTTCTCCTACCCTTTGCAATATTAAGGGAGCTAACTTTTCCTTCCAAAACCTCTAGCTTGTTGTTGAGGGCTCTATTTCTAAGATTAAGGTCTTTAATTTCATGGAAGACACATTTCATATTTTTGAAGTAATCCACAACACCATTTCTAGCAATAGCCAACATATCCCCAGGAAACTCACAGTCTAGTTTAAAATAGTGGTCCTCAAGGTTAAGGTCTCTAGGGAATTTTGGTCTATTATCTTTGTCTGAAGCAAGATGGGAAGAGTAAGAGTTCTAGCTAGCATTAGGAGCCTCTGAAGTATCCTCCTGGTAGTCCATAGAGTAAGAGACTAGTTTATTAGCAAGGGGCTCTTTTTGGGTGGGCTTGAATTTTTTACCAAAGCGGCTAGGTTTTTTAACTTTTAGAGCATAGCAGGTGCGGTTTAGGACAACACTAGGATTCTTGGGTAGGGGATTACCCTGCCGAGATTTCTTACCATAATTTGGGGTTGGAGGACTTTCAACATTCCTTGCAAAGTCAAGCTTGTTAACATCCTCTGACACACTATCTTCAGTATCCTCATCTTCAATGGGTGAGGCCAGGATAGGGTTGGATAAGGTCGTCATATTTTTAAAATGTTTATAAATAAGCCTAATTAGGCCAGTATGCAGAATTGGGTACTTATTAGGATCCTTCTTATGATCCTCGAGGCTATTACTCATGGAACAAAAAAAATAATAAAGTAAAGAAACCCTTACCTTATGATGGAAATGGTTGAGCAGGGTGAAGTGGTAGCCATAGACCTTGGTGAATCTATTGTCCAAGGCAATGTATTCCATGATGATTCTAAGCACCTTCCTCCATAGTGATTTAATCATATCAACTTCAAAGTAGCTATTGGAAACTATTATCAGCTTGGTCTTCTCTTTATCTTTCCTAGGGAATCTAATAACCGCTTCATGAGAGAACCTTCTATCATGAAATAATTTGATTCCCTCAATAGACATTCCAGTCACCTCTCTAATGAGGTTCTCGCCCACCTTGACTTGCCTTCCAAACAAGATTATTTCCCCATTCTTCCATTTTTTTTCTCAAAGTACTTGGTGGCCTTCAAATCAGGCCCATGAAGCTTTTCAATGAAAGGGAGCAGCCTACCATGATCAATTTTTTCCCAAACCTTCATATTCTTGTTATTCATTTCATAGGTTTTCACCTCCACCCTTTTCCTATTTTTCCCATAGTCACAAGCACCTCACAACCAGGAAAAAGGTTTTGAAATGAAAAGTAGCAGTCGAATGAAAGAAACCACAAAATGTGCCACCACTTACAGCCAGTTAAGAAATTAAATGCAACCCCATAAAATCTAATGATGTTGAAGTACTTTTCCCTACTCTCTCTCATTATCGAAATAAGTTGCTGCTTTCCCATGCATAATATCATAATTAATTAAATCCTTTACATTAGCACTGAGATCACTGAGGTTTTTCCACGTGACCAACCCTTTTTGTTTAACCCCTTCATCATCAAAATAATCAACCATGATGTTGGCTTCCATGAACACATGAGTTATTTTAACTATGTCAAAATTAGCTGAGAGGGACTTAGCCTCTTCGATCTAGCTCTTGATATACCATGATGGAGGGGACTTCAAGTAAGGAGGAAATAAATAATGTTCTTGAATCTCCTTCAAGCCATAAATGTTTAAGATTCCTACTAATAGCTAAGTTAATCACATGAAAGGCTCCAATTGCTTTAGCCACATGATTAGTTTGAGATCTAATAGGAATAGCCACTGCCACTAAAAATTACCATTAGAATCCCTAATCACACCTCCACTTCCAGCCAACCCTGGGTTTCCCTTAGTCACACCATCGAAATTAGCTTTAGACCAGCCACACGAAGGAAAACTCCAACACACCCCTATCCACTCTTTCTTAGCTAGTTTAGAATCCCTGGACACGTCATTTTTAATCTTCCACTCCTTGGCTATCTTTAAATCATATGGAGTGCATAATACTACCTCTTTTTTATTCTCTTGTTGAGGAATGATATTATAGTTTTCAACAATTAACCTGAAGGTGTTTTCAAACACATTGTAGAACTCTAAAGTTTCCTTGCCTCTAAAGAGTTTATTATTTTGTTCTTTCCACACACCCCAAGCTATATAGGGGAAATTAAAAGCCCATAATCTTTCAATAAAATGATTCAAAGAAGGAGCTTTCCATTGTGAGAAAAAGTCTTCAATAGAATAAGGAAACATCCATGATATATTCTAGAGATTCATAAACTTACCCCATATGGTGGCAGTAAATAGACAGTGTAGAAAAAAGTGATTTACAGATTTTGCCTCATTCTTGCATAGATAGCATCTATTAGGTATCTGAAATCCATGCTTGTAGAGATTGTCAACTATGAGCACTTTATTTTGAAGAAGGAACCAAAAGAAGATATTGAATTTAGGAGTCATATGTTTAATCCATGCTCTGGCCCAGAAGGGAGAGGGGGATTGAGAAAAGGATAGCAAAGAGACAGCTAAAGAAATAGAGTAATTGCCTAAAGGTTTTTTTGTCTAGACTAAGAGGTCATCCTGTTGATTCAAACCCATCCTAACAGCCAACAAAGATGAGTGGATCAAAGCTAGCTCCGAGCTAAGTAGGCATAAGTCCACCTAGTCCCCATCATGCCAATAATCTTTAACTTGAGTTCCAAAAGTCCTTTTGCAGATATTAGCCCACCTATTAAACCTTTCATTGTTAATAATGGGATCCCTTAGTAGCCATCTATCCTCCTAGAACTTGGCTTGATTTCCACTTCTTATATTCCATCCAACACCTAAATCCACAATCTTTCTCTGAGTAATCATATCATTCTAGCATGCTAATCCACAAGGCAAAGATGGAGACTCTAGAAGTGCCTTAAGAGACCCACAATTAGCCATATATTTTCTTTTTAAAATGTCTTTCCATTCTCCATTAGACAAAAATGACCTCCATATTTTCTTAGCAAAAAGTGTTTTATTCATCATTCTAATCTTTCTTAGACCCAGTCCACCCATCTTCTTTGGCCTACATATAAGATCCCATCCAATAAGAGGAAATCTCTTTCTTTCTTCAACCCTCGACCAAAGAAATATTTTTTGGATTTTTTCAATAGCATCAACATATTTAGCAGGGATTTTGAAAAGACTTAGGGCATAAATCGAAAGGTTCTGAAGAGAAGCTTTAAGGAGCTAGATTTTTCCAGCTTGACTAAGAAGAGCTCCTTTCCAACAAGCAAGCTTTTTGTTGAACCTATCCACCAACGAACACCAAAAGGAATCAGGAGGTTTAAGACCTAAAGGAAATGTAAGATAAATGGAAGGTAAGGAATCCACTCTACAACCTAGAATTCTTTCTATCTTGACCTGTATGTGATCAAGAGTGTTAAAAAAGAAAAGATAACTTTTTAGTCTGTTGACTGAATGACCTGAAGCTCTCTCATACTCATCCAAAATTATTTTTAGATTCTTTCCTTTAGTCACCATGGACCTTCCCATCAGCATGGTATCATCAAGAAACTATTGATGAGAGAAAATCAGATTACTAGAAGAGGGCTTTAGACGCACCAATGATCCCTAATCAATCAATCTTTTTAGGTTATGCCCAAGACATTCAACCATAATAGTGAATAGGATGGGGGAGATAGGATCTTGATGTCTTAAACCTCTTGAATTCTGGAAAAAACATGAGGGGTATCCATTCACCATAACAGAGATAGAGGCTATTGAAACAAGTTTCTCAACCATCGAAGGACTTTGATGCTAAATCCAAAAGTTCTCATAATCTTAAGTAGGAATTTACATTACACACAGTCATAGGCTTTTGCTATATCCAACTTTAGAAGAAAGCCTTCAGTTTTGGATTCCACATGGGAGTGGATATTCTCATGGATAGTAACAATAGAATCAAGGATTTGTTGACCATGAACAAAACCATTTTGTTGGGGGGAGATCAATGATGGTAGGATTAAGAGAATTCTAGACGTCAGAACCTTAGAGATGATTTTGTAGAAATAATTGCAAAGGCGTATAGGCCTGAAGGCTTCAAATTCTACCACTCTAGGTTTCCTGGGTATAAGAACCAATAAAGTAGAATTTAGTTCCTTTAGGAGACTTCTTGATCCAAAGAAATATTTGACTGCATTTACAACATCCTCTTCAACTATCTCCCAAAACCATTGAAAGAAAAACATGGGAAAACCATTAGGGCCAAGGGCCTTGTTCCCTTCAAATGGAAAAATAGATTTTTTAATTTCTTCCCTTGAAGGAATAGTAGCTAACATGGAATTATCTTCCTCCTTGACTAGATTAGGGATGGCCACTAAAAGGTAATCTTGCTCTTCGAGGTTAATTCCTTCATTAGATGAGAGAAGGTTACTAAAGAAAAGGATAGCTTGACTTCTAATATCACCATCCTCCTCAACCCGAATGCCATTACTTTCAATGTGAGAGATTATACTGATTGCCCTATGTTTTGATGTAGACAAATGAAAATATTTGGTATTTTTATCCACAGCTGAAAGCCACAGAGCTCTAGATCTCTGTCTCCAAAATTCATCCTCTTTAGCTATGATTCCATGTAATTTGATAAGCGTGCCTCATTTTCCTTTTCCCTGTTATCAACAACATACCCTTCCCTCTAGATTTTATATTGAATCTCCATTAGCTCAATTTGAAGCTTGGATTTGATTCCAAAGATGTTGCCAAAGGTTTCCATTTTCCATTTTCTTATTTTACATTTAACTTCCCTTAATTTCTTAGCCACTCTCAACATGGTGGTCCCAGGGACATCAATCTTCCACTAGTTCGTTATTTCCTCAAAAATCAGAGGGATGGGAGAGCCACATTCTATCAAATCTGAAGGGAGAGTTCCTCTTCCCCTTAACTGGATCTTCCACAAAAATTATAGGAAAGTGATCATAACCCACCCTAGAAAGAGCTTTTAAGGAACAATAATAATTTAAGAACCATTGATCTAAAATTAACGTTCTATCTAACCTTACTTGGATCAATTCCATACCCATTCTTCAATTCAACCAAGTAAAGGCAGCTCCCTATAGATCCAAATCAATCAACGCTTGGTTCTTAATGAAATCCAGAAGATCCATTTTTCTTTCCAAATTAGCCTGAGAGCCTCTGAACTTCTCATTGTCTTGAAGAGGGGTGTTACAGTCTCCCATAACAACCCAATGATCATTGTTAAAAATCCCGCGAAAAGTAGCAAGCTCTTTCCAAAACAACCTTCTAGCTCCTAACCCATTAGGGGCATAGATGTTAGACTAAATCCAGTAAAAATAATCCTGTATATGGGTAAATTTTGCTGCCACATGATTAGTACTTTCCAGCAAGGGTTCTCCTTTAATGAGATTCTAGTTCTAAAAAGTTCCAAATCCTTCTGAGGCACCAACTGAACTATTACCATGGACACCACAAAATCAATTTTTTTTTTTATCTTTTCCACCTTCTCCTTAGGAATTTTGGATTTTCGAACAAGTAATATGTCTGGTCTGTGGTCCTTGACAAAATTATGCAACACGTCCTACTTATGGGGGCTATTTAGTCCCCTTCTATTCCAAGATATGAACTTCATATCTTACCAGGAGACTAGAGAATCTCTGAGATGGTTTTTTGAACACCATCCGCAATATCCTGAAAACTACCATGCTCCCTTAGCCACTTTTCTAACCTTCTTCCTCGTTTACTCTTAGTAGCTCCATATTTTGCCTTAGCTCTGGTTTTGGTAGATACTCCACTTAGAGTATTCTATTGTTTTGTTTTCTTCTTCTTCTTCTTCTTGGACAAAGATTTGAATTCATCTCTATTTGTCTCTTCTTGGATTTCCACCTCTCTAACTAACTCCCATATTTTATCAGACATCCTCCTTTGATCCAAGGAAAGGGTATCCATTAATCTGTTGTTGCACTGGGTCAAATTTTCACTTGAGAAGTCTCGAGTCAGACTCAAGCCCTCAAAGGTATCCTTGAAAAAATCTGGGGAAATAGTATTTCTTAGATTCTGAAAAGAGTCCATACTAAAGGGGATATCTCCTCCAAAAGCAAAAGGAGGAGGAGGAAAACCAAAATTTAGCGTTAAACCCTAAATAGGGATATCATCCAAACCTGGTTCCCCAAACTTCTTAACATCTGGCACCGAAATAGGGTTGATAGAGGATAACAAACCATTTCCAAATCCACCCAAAACATGCTCTCCATCCTCCTTTATTCCAAATATATTCTCAGGCTCATTTTGTTGTGGCTCCTGAACAACTAGATCTTCTTTAAGACCCCCTTCATTACGTTCTAGGACATTTACCCAATCATCATGCTTCAAACCCTCTAAATTGCTAGAATGGGAGTCCCCTTTATTCCCTTTACCCTCGCCCTCAAGCTTCTTCCTCTAGATTGGCTTTGAAATGGGCATATATTTCTCTTTCTCCTTGTTGGAATTGAGAGGGCATTTCTTAGCCCCATGCCCAGACTTTTGCATTTGAAGCAAGCAAAAGGAATTGACTCAAACTCTATAGCTTGTGTCCAGATCCCTAGCTTTGACTAGATTTCAATAGAGGAAGGAAAATCAACATTTTGGGATACTCCCACACAAACTCTAGCAAACACAAGTCTTTTTCTAGCCACTATCATGGGATCTATAGATAAAAGCTCCCCAAAATAATTAGCAATGCCATTAAAGACATTCTCATTCTAGTATTCCAAAGGGAGACTTGGGAGTCTAGCCCAAACAAGAACATTCTAAAAGATGGAGTCAAAAAGGTCTAGATTCAAAGTCCATTTCTTAAGGGCTAGAGAGGATTTCCCTATAACCCAGGGACCACCACTCCTGACAACCAGCATATCCTCCTTGCAGGTAAATTCAAAAGAAAAGAAACCTTTAGGGAGCACAACAACCGTAACTTTTCCATTTGTTCTCCATTTAATTTTGATGAAATCCCTAACCAAGTTTCAATTTTTGGTCTAGGACCCATAAAATTTCCAACCAGTGCTCTATCCATTAAGGCTATATTATGATCAATAATAGGATCGGGCACAAAGATGGTGAACTTACCTCTCCTTGGATTAGATATATTGTGCACTGGAGGGAAAATTGATTTCCCATTAGGCTTAACTCCAAATAGAGAATACCATGGTTTGAATTTAACCCCTTCCCCTCTAGCGGCCCCCACCACATCAATAGGTTTATCGCCTTTCTGACCTTCCAAAGAATCCCCAGGGCACACAAGTTGGGTACCTTTCGCCCCTGAGTCCAATAGAATATTATTTTTGGCATCCTTCTCATCTAAATCATCATTACCATTGTTTCCACTCAATACTTGTGTCGATTCTCCCTGTGATTCCTCAAATCCTACTCCACAGCCTACTCCATTATTCGAAGATTCAAAATCTTTCTTTTCTTGCCCGCGCTCCATCAATGCCAAATTGTAATTTTAATATTAGGGAACATGATTGAATTATATTAGTGATAGAAAATCAATTTTAGTCCATTAATAAGGCTTAAAAGGATCAAATCCAGGTTTGATTGACTCACCTTCATGGTTGAACGTCAATATAAACACAATGTTTATTTGCATCCTAATGTACCTTTGAAAAAGGAGCAAAAAAAAGTCTTAGGTTTAGACATTAAACTTAGGGTTCCCTTTTTCTTATGTTACATTTTTGCGACCATGACATTTTGACAACATAAACCTTCTAAAATATGAAGTAATTCAACCCTAGATTTATGTTTTGAATTGATTTTTTTTTTTCATTTCTCACTTAGTTTTGAATTTCTACATCATAAAATTTACAAAAATTTAAAACATTGCATATCATATTGCATCATATGGGTATGTGTAGGATCATCATGGAAAACACAAGCCCTTAAGTTGAGAAATTTTAAAAAAAATCAGAGTTAGGCAACTAGACGTAAAAATTTGAATAAGTTATCTATATTATTTAAAAAATATGTAAGAATAGAATATGTAGAAAATTGAATGTAGTTTCTAAGCTACTAGGTTTATTTAAAAATATAAAAACCTATTTGGTGAAAATTTGAAATTTCAATGGAGTAGTACTTAAATTTCAAGGAAAAATAAGAAGTAGGTGTTTGTCTGACCACCGTAACCTCAATAAAATTATAATATTTTTTTATAATATTTTAGATATAAGTAGAGGACTCATGTCCCGATGTGATGCATATGTTTTTGTAATTTTTTTCCTAGTAAATAATTAATTACATATGAATTTTTATTACAACTTTTAAAAAATATAAAAACTTGTATGTCTGACCACCTTAACTTGGTCAAAGCTTCATGATTTTATTTATTTTTAATCCTATAGTATGTGAAGCATAGAATGTGACACATGTTTTAGATTCAAAAAATGGGTAGGTGCAAGAAGTTGGGTACATAAAATGTTCAAAAAGTGGAAGTTATTTTTCCAATTTTTAGAATTTGTCACAGTTAGAAATAAAATTTGAAGTAGTTACTCATTGAACCTTAAAAAATTAAATAGTATGAAATTAAATATTTTGAGTTTAGTTTTGAAATATGTAATTTATTCTAATACCCAAATGATACAAAATATTTTTTAATACTCATGTATAAAAACCACTTTTTAAAAGTCATTTTTTTAGGACCATACCATGCATGTGTATGGACACCATAATTTGACCTAAATAAAATTATTCTTCTATTTCCTTTTTCCAAAAGATGTGTATTATAATTAATATTGATGGGGATTTTTTTTTATAATATTTATCTCAATATTTTTTTATTTATTAATTTTCTATTGGTCCTAATTGTTGGTTATTAAAACCCTTGTATACGGACACCAAAACTTGACATAAAGTTATCATGTTTTGAATTTTCTTTTTTACATTGTGTAAATATTTTTTTATAGATTGATGCCATATAATTCTTTTAACAATTAAATTAACAAATTAAAAGTTATTAAAAAATTAAAAAAACCTAAAATTTCAAGTTGATGGACTAGTTTCCTCATAAATTAATTTAAAAATATAAAAATAAGTCCAATAATAAAAAAATTATATAATTGAAAACTAGAGATTGTCATCTATAATGGGTTTTAATTTCATAAAACTATTTTGAAAAAAACTTCATCAGCTATATTGCCAAAGTTAGTTTTTTCTCTTGAAATTTCCATGACCTTGTACATGCAAGTCCAAGGCTAAGTATTGGGTTACCATGACTTTTCAAAGCCTAAATCCAAATAAAAAATATAACTTGTGAGTTTCAAACCATTTGGAATGAGTACGCACTTTAAAATGGGTACCTATTCTTAAAAATTAAAGGGTATCTATTTTAGAGCTAAAAATGACACTTCCCTTGAATAAGGACCCAAATTCTTGCACTTACCCCTTCAATTATACCATTTGAAAGCTCTAGATGTTTTTCAATCAGCCTATCAATCATAACTTTACTTCTAATTCAAATAGAAAATGAATTATAATAATAATTTATTAAATTCAAAGTAAAGTATAATTTATATTGGTGAACAGTTGAGAATATCCTTCAAAAACCCTTTTCGTTTCATCAATTTTGGGTTAAAAAAAAGTCGCCAGCTACATACCCTACACATACCCATCATATCGCCAAACTTTGGCCCATCATGCTACTGAACATACCCATATGTTACAATAGGATTACTTTCAGTCATTTTAAAGGTTAGATTTACATTCAAAATTGCATTCATAATTGTTATTCCTTGTTCAAAATTTTGCATTTGAGTTACATTGTCTTCAATTGGAAAAATTCTGGAAAAACATGTTGAACACTTGGAATACTAAGAGGGGGGTTGAATTAGTATTCACTAAAATTCATTAACTTCATAAACTTAAACATCCATTCAAAGCATCACATTAAAATTTTAATAATGGAAAGAAAAAATTAAAACATGCATCAAAACACATAAAACAAGAACACCAAATTTTTTTGGGAGACCAATGAAAGGTAAAACCAAGGTGAGGATTAGCTTGCAATATATTATAATCAGTTACAATGGATTTATAGAATGGTGGACTCACTATCTAAAGACTCACTGCTAAAAAATAATGGCTCACTAATAGAGGCTCACTACCCAGAATAGAAAGAGATAGAAGAAAGGGTGGCCCACTAACCAAAGGATGAACTACTAACAATGCATCTACAACATACTGAAGGCACAATTCTAATTAAGCTCATAAAATTAACTTTACACACTTCATACTTCACCACTGTCACGTTTCACACTTCACACTACATTAGATATCACACACACTCTTACCTACATCCAATACTCTTCAATCACACCCTTTATTCATTCTACATTCAAATCACATAATGAACTAACATTGTATATACAATAATGAATCAAAACATCAATTAGGTCATCCTAATTGCTTGAATCATGCAACACTATGACCTATCAACCTAAAACTCCATCACACACACTTTGTAAAGAGAAAAAAATGTGTATCACACCAAAATAGGTCAACATGACCTATAACCACTCCCATGATTCCACTCTATACACAACTCAACTCCACATGACCCCACAACCTTTAGGCCACAGTACTAGTCAAGCAATAATGAAATGAACCAACTAATTGTTCATAACTTGATACATTGATCACCAAATCACTTGAACTTGGAGTGGAAACACATCTAAATCCTTTCAACACTTCCTCAAAATCACACAGCATAATATTCATTCACGATGGAATGCAGAGCATTCCAACATGCACTCTGCAATTGAAGCTCTACCATATCTAAGCCCAATACATTGTCAACAATATCTTCAACTGTAGCTAACATACAACCTTGAAAATTTGGATGTGGACTAATTTTACACATGTCATTAACACTTCAAAACCATATGACAAGATTATGCTCTGCAGAGCAATGGAGACCATAAAATTATTTCTCTGTAAACACTAGAAATGCACATTAGGACTTAGCCAATTCTTTAGTACACTTGGTCTTCTTTGGATCAACATTTCTACATTTCTACAATGGGTTGTCATAAATGACAACATCATATACCATTATGCTCACATTTCCAAAATCTTCCCTTTTCATTGATGGCAACATACATTTCCAAAAAACTCTCCAAAACATTCTCCCCTTTGACATCAAAGGAAAAGGGTACCAAAAAGATACTTCTCTTTTATACTTAACACACTTCTCCAACAATCTCCAAGCCATTATCCCCCTAAGTGAAATATTTACATCAAAGTGGCTCATCCAAACAATGTTATTCATCAAAAATGACAAAACTTGTATCATTGCATCAACTACTTCCACATATGTACATTGAAATTAAAAAATTGTATACACAAAGAAAAAAATGTAAAACTTAACCCTTATAACACTCTTTCAGTTTAGCATGGTGTGCCTCCCAATATTTTTTTGCAACCTCCCATTTCTTTTTTAGCAAAGGAAAGCATATGACACTAATTTTCAAACTCAATGTTATGCGAAGTGATTTACTTTTTGTCTACAATCTTTCATGTTATCTAACACTCGAACCTTTTGTATGGAAATATATATCTAAGCAAAGGGTATTTTTTGTTGTAATAAACAAACCATTTAGAATAACAATAACATATATTCTCTATGTAAAAAATACTAGATACCAATTATTGGAAGTAACTTTTTAAAAATGAAATAAATGTATATATATTGCACAATAATTATGTTCTTAAGAAATTTGGATGGAATGTCATCATGTCTATAGGTAGGTGCATGAAGATGGGTAGCTAATTTGTGTCCAATTTAATCTTTCATCTTGAAATAGTGAAAATGCGAGCGCGTTATAGTAAAACACACTCACGTTATGGCTTGGTAATGACCAAGTCTAGGATTGGTCATTACCAAGCCTTAACGTGAGTACGTTATAATGTGCTCGCATTATGGTTTAAATTTCAAAAAAATGCATGCATTTTGAGTTCAAAAAATGTGCATTTTTTTAAATCAAAAAAATATTTCCAAAATGTGAGCGTGTTATAACGCACTCATGTTTTGTTCTACATTGAAAAAAAAAAATTCTATTTTTCTTGTCTCTTTCTTCTCGTTATCTTTCAGGGAAGCTATATATATGAAATAAACATTTAAGTATAAGTTGACACTTACATATGGACATGTAATTTCTTGTACTTTAAGTTATATTTCATGTATAAAGGTAGGATGTTTGAGAGTGGTTTTAGATCTCAAGGAGTTATAATGCAAATTCTAGTTTTTGGAAGATCTCAAAAATTTCGGAGTTAGTCAAATTTCAGTAAGCAGCATGTCAAATTTTAGTAATCAGGAAGTCAAATTTTAGTAATCAACAAGTTGTATCATCTTTCTCTCTCTATCTCACACTCTCTCCTTCCCTCTATACTTCTATCTATCTAACCTTTCTCTCCCCCTCCATCCCTCCCTCCTTTCCTCCTTCCCTCCTTCCCTCTCTAATTTTCTCTATCTCCCCTCTCTCTCTCTTCCTTCCTCCCACCCACCTACCCTCTCTACTTCACTCTATCTAACCTATCCCACTCTACCTCTCTATCTCCCTCCCTCCTCTCTCTCTCTCTTCCTTCATCTCAACCACTTTCCCTCTCCACTTCTTTCTATCTAACCTATCCCTCTCTACCTATCTCTCACCCTCCCTCCTCTCTCTCTCAATATATCCACCTTCCTCCTTCCCTCCTCACTCGCTCATTCTCTTTATCACACTTCTCTCTCCCTCTATCCCTCCCCCCTCCCCTCTCTAATTCTCTTTATCTCTCTCCCTCCCTCCTCCCTGCTCTCTATCTCTCCTTCCCTATATACTTCTCTCTACCTCTCTCCATCTCTACCTCTCCATCATTCATTCCATCTCACTCTCCCTCCCTCTCTCCCTATCTCTTAATCTCCCAACCTCCTTCCATTTTTGTTTTTTCTCCTCACACACCCCCTCCCCAATCTCTCTCTCTTTGGTTTAGGCTTTAAGCAGTTTATGGTTTTAGGTGTTTAGGGCTCTTAAGCCACTTTGTTTAGGCCTTTGTGTCCAACCTCCTCTCTCTCCCCTTTTCTCAGGTCTATCCCTCTCCCAATCCTCCTAACTCTTTCTCTCTAGGGTATATTTTCCCTCACCTCTTTTCTCTCTCTCTCTCTCTCTCTCTCACAAGTTTCTCCTCCTTTTGTTCCCCTCCTCTCTTAGGTCTCTCCCTCCCACCCTAAGAAGAGAACACACAAACACACACACACACACTCTCTCTCTCAAGTATCTCGTTCCCACCCCTTCCCCTCTTCTCAAGTATCTCCCTCCCACCCTAACTATAGAACACACACACACTCTATTGTATCTCTCTAAGGTATCTCCCTCACCCGCCTTCTCTCTCTCCCTCCCTCCCTCCCACTCCCTCTCTCCTAGTTCCCTCTCTCAAGTCTCTCCCTCCCATCCTAACTAGAGAATCTCTCTCTCTTCCTCTCAACCCCTAT
>VDFB02168118.1:147929221-147972634 GCA_007258455.2 Sequoia sempervirens | reverse complement strand
CTCATTGAGTTAACACATGGAACTCCTATGAAGTGCATATTTAATTATGTGGATGAGGACTCATCCCTATTGGAAATTTTTGTGAAGTCATTGACTTTCATCCCATAGGAATTAAGTAGAGAAGACCTCATGGGGCCTTCTTCCTTGGCTCTTGTTACAGGAGGGTTGGAGGGTTACCCCCTTGATATTTCTCCCTTGTAGGCCCATTCACCTTCCCCTTATGATGATCTAGATTAGGAGATTGGCGACCTCTTTCGTGATGAGGACTAGGAGATGCCTCTTCAAAACATAGATTTTTGGGTCCTACTTTCTTTCTAGCACTTCTAGGGTTTTTCACCTATAATGAGAAAGAAGGGAAGGGCCCAAAATGCTTATGTTCACATTCAAAGATTAGTGTGATGTGGATGGAAAAAGGATACAAAATTCCTAGATGTGATGTTTAAATGCAAGAAACTAATAAGATTACTTGACTAATGAATAGAAACTAAAGAAAAACTTGTTTGAAAACACATTATGTGTTGCAAAATCACCTACAAATGAATGGAAAAATGCAACATAAATGAATCAAACTAAAAGTGTGCACCCGGGATTTTGATGAGAACTGAAAATTTCTATTTGAAATTTTGTTGATGACATTTTTCAGTCTTGGAGGGAGTCATTCGCCATTCTGGGTGAATCGGTCCTAGTTCTAGTAAAGTAAGCCAAAATATGTTTCTGTCAAAAGGGTGTCAGAAAATGTAGAAAGCAAAAAACTAACCTAGAAATAGGACTCATTCACCACCCATGGTGAATGAGTCCACTTTTGAATTTCTAGATTTTCAAAAGTGCTTTTTGGAGCTTCCGATTTGCACTTTGATATTCTATAGGTGACTGCTTCCGAAACTTTGATTTACTGGTGTAAAAATGATATTTTGTTGATACTTTGACAAATTGAATGAAGAGAGGACTTTAACAACCTTGCAACTTTATCTTCAATGATTTCCAAGCTTCCAAGGGACCTAAATCTGCAACTTTTCTAGCCTCTTTTTATTATAATTCATCTAAAACTAAATAAGACACCGTTAAATGCATTTTATTTAGTTTTAAGGGTCCAAGAACTAGTGTGGATGTATAAAATGCCTCAAAACACCTGAATCAAGACCTCATTAAGTCCATTTTATCATGAATTAATCCCATGTAAAGCAAAGGGTCCTTTTTTATATGGCACATTTAGCTTCCACTTTAGTGAGAGGATGAAATTTCTTCAAAATCACGCTAAAGTAGACATTCAAGAGAGAGTCGAGTGTTTAGATGCAGATGAAAAAGAATGAAAAAGATCAAAGGAGATTATGCGAGCCCCTAGGATCTAAGATCATAAGTCAAATTATCAAGATAGAAAATCATGCAATGGCAAGATTGAGAAAGACAAAAAATGAAAAGATGGATCAAGCTTCGACCATTTGTCTAGCTAGTTGTGAATTAGATCTAGGCTTGCTTGCTCAGAAAAATAAATGTGTACTCACTCTAGGGTGACAAAACTCATGATGGTATGCTTGGTGAGAAGGCCCAAAAGGTAAGATACATACACTAGTTGGTATGCACTCACAAACACAAAGGTGGCTATGGAGAAAAGTCATGCTGCTAGGTGGGCTTCCTGCTCATCGATATCAAATTTATACCTCCTAATAACTTTAACAAGGCGCAACAAAGGAAAATGGTTTTTGAGCTCCATGAGTTAAGAAAAACTCTGTATGCTTGACACTCACAGACATTGTTAATGCAAAATAGTGTAAGAAATGTTAAAAGGGATTTTTCTTTGTTCATGCAAGGTCTCATCTTAGGGAACATCATGGTCAATGTCTCCAAGAGAGGGTAGATGCAAACGGTCTCATCTTGTCTCCAAGAGAGAAAAAGTGCAAGGTTTCATCCTAGGCAACATTGTACAAAATGCTTCCAAGAGAGGAAATCACATGAAAAATAAAATAACACAATGAAATGTTAGTGGTGATGTATGCCCCCACTTTAAAGTGGTTGTGAGCACATGTACTATGAGTAATTGCTTTAAACTAGAAGAATAGGACATGAGAGCTTACTCAAAAAGACCTATGCCAAGTCATATGTTTTTGATAAGCTACGTCATGAAAAGGGTAGTATGTCATATTGAGCCAACTTAAGGTATATCATCCACATCTCAAGCTTTCTCTTATGTGTTCATGAAAAGTTAATGACTAGCCAAGGGAGGAAAGTGCAAGTGACATACAAGGAGAAGGCTATCAAACCCATTTCCCCCACTTAGTGCAAGACAAAGGTGAACCAAAAGGATTGATGAGATGCATGCTAGAGTGAAAATCAATAGCAATTAGAGGAATTAGATTCCCCTACATAGGGAAGCATACCAAACTCCTGAAAATGTTGTATTTTATGACTCAAAGAAGTGCATTCATTAGTGGAGTGACCATGAAATCTATGATATGCACAAAAGGAAGTCTTGGAAGAGCATTTCTTGCGAGTTCATGGAGGGAGAGTGATCAAGTTATCTTGGAGAAGTCTTGACAAGATACCCTATTGATCAAGAGGAGAAGGTGGTCTTTTGGTTGGTTTGGAAGATACATTTTGCTTAGTAGTATATGTCATACTTTCACAAGTGTCTCTAGATTGTGAGATTGTATTATTTCCATTATAGGAAGATATAAAATCTAACTAGTTCAAATCATGATCATTTTGTGAGATGACAGTTTGAATGTTTTGGGAAGGATGATGTTCAAGACCATTTGTTAGGATAGATGATTTAGGAGTGTGTTGTGTGAGATTATTGAGATTGAATGAAGGTGGGTAAAGGATGAGAGGGTTGTTAGTATGGCCCATATGATATGTATGAGGTTAATTGATCAAAGGGGATCTAATGGAAACTTGTGCATTTGTATCCTTAGCAGTCTTGTTTTGATGCATCTCTAAGTGAGAGCAATCAAGAACCAAATGTTGAGTGAAAGAAGACATAGGAATAGTGTTTTCATATTGTAGAACCATGATATTCTCCCTAGGAGGAGAGTTTTGAGGAGAGAAACATGCCACATGTGTTTGATAAGTAAGGCTTCGTTCTTCCACAACAACTTCATCGCCAATAGAGGAATGATCAATGATGGGATTATGAAGAGGGGGATGATTTTGAGAAGGTTTTAGGTGAGTTTCCATTTTCATTAAGGTTTCATTCTCTTGTTCCATATTATCTACCCTACAAGGAGAGCTTGTAATATGTTCATCCTAGTTTGAGGTTTGTAAGGTAGCTTCATCACAAGTGGAGGAGGTATCAAGAGAAGGATCATTATGGTTTTCAAATAGATCTTCCCATAGGATAGGGACATTAGGGAAGGGAGGATCAAGGGTGTCATGATTCTTAATAGGAGTATCTTCTAACACTAACCTATCCTTGTTACTTCGAGGAGGGATATTAGGAGATGAACAAGTGTGATTTTCTAGAGCATGGAGACTTGGTAAGGTGATGTTGAGGAATGTGTCTATAATCTCATGTTCTTGTTGTGTAAGTTCATCCAAAGGGAAATAAGGATATGGAAAATCAAGACTTTCAAGGCTTGTAACTTCTTGCACCAAAATACCCTCATCACTAATAGGAGAGATATTGGAAGAAGAACAAGTATGTGTGTTATGATTTTCTACATTTCTATTCTCACCAATGGGTAATGTAAGATTAAGGATTGTATTACTGGATTGTTTCTTAAAGTCCTTCTTATGGTAGTCAAAATCAAACTCATAAAACGAGATATTATGCTCATTAAATCCATGTTTAATCAAATCAAGAGCATATCTGGGTATGTCCAGGATCATGATGAGCCAAAGAGTGGCAATATGATGGGTATGTGGATGATGACTTTTTTTTTACCCAAAATTGATGAACCAAAAAGGATTTTTAATGGAGATTCTCATCTTTCCACCAATATAAATTATGCTTTACTTTGAATTTAATAAGTAAATTGTTTTTTCTTTGAATTACGACTAAAGTTGAAGTGGAAAAAATCATAAACTTAGTGAACGCCGTTTGAATCCGAAACATAGCATGCATTCCATTAGCTTTATAGGGTTAAAGAACAGGTTTTGTTCCAAGTTAGTGGTGGAACATACGAGTTTTTATATTTTTAAAAGTTATAATAAAAAAATCATAATTAATTATTTACTGGAAAAAATTACAAAAATGTGCATCCACATCGGGACATGGAGTCCTCAACTTATATCTAAAATATTATCATTTATTATATGGTTAAGGGTGGTGAATGACGATACTTCTTATTTCTTCCTAAAATTTAAATTGCTACTACATTGAAATTTCAGTTTTCACCAGTAAGATTTTTTTTTTTTTTTTGAAAACCTAGTAGTTTAGAAACTACATTTCATTTGCTACAGATTCTATTCTTACATATTTTTTAAATAATAAAGATAACTTATTCAAATTTTTATGTCAAGTTTCCTAACTTTGATTTTTATGAATTTTTTTCCACTTAAGGGCCTGTTTTTTCCATGATGGTCCTGCACATACCCATCTTTTGAAAGAAAACATGTTAAAATGAAATAACTCACAATGCAATGCAATTTTAAGTTTTTTAAGTGTTTGTTTACACAATGCAACTATCAAAATGATATGTTGTGAGTGCAAAAGTGAAATTAAATAATGCATGAAATGAGCTATTCTAAGTAAAATGTAGTGAAATATATGTTACAGAAATTCAACCAAGTGATATAGATAACTAATAGCACAAACAGAAGCCTCAAAACAATGTTTTCAGCTCTATACAAGGCTGTTTCGAGGGGTGAAAAGGGACTAATTCTTAAGATGAAAGTCAGTCCCAATATGGACTATTTTCAAAAGTTTCAAAAATGTGTGACTATTTTTTATGAATTCTAAGTACTATGATGTAGAGCTAAAAGGAAAATGCAGAAATCCAAAAAGTTACATGAAATTAGATGCCTAAATTGCAATCTAAAGGCACTTTTGATGAATACAAAATTTGAAACTTATCATGGAAAGGACTTCATGCAAACCCTAATGCAAGATGAATGCAAGCTATATGTATGATGAAGGACTCCAAATCAGATAAGAGAGTAATAAAAAAATCAGGTTCACCAAAATGGAACATAGATTTTTGGGTCCTACTTGCTTTCTAGCACTTCTAGGGTTTTTCACCTAGAATGAGAAAGAAGGGCCAAAAATGCTTATGTTCACATTCAAAGATTAGTGTGATGTGGATGAAAAAGGATGAAAAATTCCTAGATGTGATGTTTAAATGCAAGAAACTAATAATATTACTTGATTAATGAATAGAAACTAAAGAAAAACAACTTGTTTGAAAACACATTGTGTATTGAAAAATCACCTACAAATGAATGGAAAAATGCAACAGAAATGAATCAGAATAAAAGTGTACACCTAGGATTTTGATGAGCACTAGAAATTACTTTTTGAAATGTTATTGATGATGCTTTTTAGGCCTAGAGGGACCCATTCACCATTTTGGGAAAATCAGTCCCAGTTTTGGTAAATTGAGTTGAAATATATTTTTGTCAAAAGGGTATCAAAAAATGTAGAAAACAAAAAAATGACCTGGAAATGGGACTCATTTTCCACCCATGTTGAATGAGTCCACTTTTGAATTTTTGGATTTTCTAAAGTGGATTTTGGAGCTTCCGATCTACACTTTGGTATTCTATAGGTGATTGCTTCCAAAACTCTGATTTACGAGCCTAAAAATGATATTTTGTTGATACTTTGACTAGTTGAATGAAGAGAGGAATTTAAAAAACTTGGAACTTGATCTTCAATGATTTCCAATCTTCCAAGGAACTTGAATCTACAAACACACAAGGAAAGAAAAATAAATGTTGAATGTTAGGGCATGGGGGGTTGCCTTGGTCAAACCCCATTTAGGTAAGTAAACCAAAATGATGAAAGAATAGAATGAAACATGCAACAATGGAATATATTACCTTTCCATGATGATTGATTTTGAAATTCTGCAACAAAACATGTAGAATCTACCCTTGAATGTCTTAGGAAGCTAAATTAATGACTTGCAATGTGAAAGCCCTAACTTGCTTAACTTGAGATAGAAGGATGGTGAATGAATAATGAAGAATGTATGTGTGTGAGATGAAGGATTAATGAGAGATGTAAAATGAGGAGAAAAACACATATTTATATACTCTTGTGCCTTAGTAACCCATTCATACCTCATCATGTCAGGCCGACATCAAGTGTTTTATGTCTTAGGAAGCTAAATTAATGACTTGCAATGTGAAAGCCATAACTTGCTTAACTTGAGATAGAAGGATGGTGAATGAATAATGAAGAATGTATGTTTGTGAGATGAAGGATTAATAAGAGATGTAAAATGAGGAGAAAAACACATATTTATATACTCTTGTGCCTTAGTAACCCATTCATACCTCATCATGTCAAGCAAACATCAAGTGTTTGTGAATAAAAACCCAAAAGGAATTTTGAAAAAAATTGAATTGGGGGCCAAGGGGGACTCATTCGCTACCCATGGAAAATGGGTCCCACCTAGGACCTAAAAATAGGTGTCGAGAATTAGATTGTATTTAATGTGATTTGTCAGACTAAAATTCAAAAATACACTTAAGCCTTATAAGGGCATAAAGGGACCAAATAAAGCATAAGAAAGGTGTAAATAGTGAAGTTATTCCTAGAAAAGCATGAAATCTTGTTATAATTCATTACAACACTTTAAAATAGGACTTGATGATGAATAAAAAGGAATATTTAAATGAATTATAATAAAAAGAGTCAAGAAAAGTGTAGAAATGTGTTACAACACTTCACAACACCTTCACAAGACACCATTAAATACATTCTGTTTAGTTTTAAAGTGTCCAAGAACTAGTGTGGATGCATAAAATACCTCACAACACCTCAATCAAGGCCTCATTGAGTCCATTTTATCATGAATTAGTCTCGTGTCAAGCAAAGGGTCTTGTTTTCTATGACACACTCTTCTTTATCTATAGAGTAGAATGTGTGTGTGTTTGTGTTCCCCTATACTTGTGTTATGTGTTCCTAGATGGCCCTTGTAACCATTGTAGGTGCTTGGATATAGGAGTTTTTTTGTGTCATAAAACTTCATCTATTTGTTATGTATCATTCTTCCTCTGTTGTGTATTGATTATTGACAATTGGGGATGATGCAAAGTGTTGCAGGAATTTAGGCTTTGCTTCCATGTTGACTCAATTTTTTATTTTTATTTTTTCTTCTATTGCATTCTTGATATGGTTTGATATAGTCGGGGGTTGATGGTAGTTCATTTATATACTATTATTATCTATTTATCTATATTTATGAGTAGCTCTAACCTTGAAATATCAGACCGCCCTTGTGCCGCTTGTTTGTAATGTTATTATTCCTTCTTGCATTATTTTTCTCTTATCTTTTGTGCTTGTTTTGTGATGTTATGGTGCTCATTTTTTGTCCCTCACATGCTCAAAAATATTACCATGGAAATACATCTCGCTATGTTCCATGGGCCACAACATCACTTTTTCTTTCTTTCTTTTTTCTCCTTAGAATGTCATGTTCCTCTACTTTCAACACACACCATTCTAAGGGGGGCTATCATGTTCCTTCTAATTTTTAGAAACACATTCAGTGGCCAACAAATCTTTTCTCAAAAATCTCTTCAAAATATTTTTCAAAAATCATATTCCTCAACAAGTACCCCTAGCATAATAATTTTCCTTCATCATGGGTTTGCAAAGAAATAATTTGAAAAATCTCCATTCAAGGAGGGAGCACCTTCCCCTATGGGTGAAGTTTGACCTTCCCTTTGTAGGGGGGCTTTCTTCCTTTCAAATTCCTTGATGAAGTGAAAATATTTCAAAAGGATTCCTTAATGTTGACTTGATTCATGAAAAATACTCTCATACTTTCAAACTAAGTGTCTCTTAAGTGGACCCCTTTTCTTTTGAAGGGTTCCTAAGGGACACCTTTGAAAGATTCTCCTTCAGTTTTCAACTACCTGCTTGCTTGCCTGTGTGGCTACTTTCTATTTTCTAACATGTTTTGTCTACAGATTAACATGTTGCTTTGCAAGTGTGTCTACGAAGTTGCTTTCTAGTCTGACTCTATGGAGTCCCCTACATTGGCCTTCCTTTAGGAGAGTGTACCTGAGGGTTCCTTCTTTGTGGGTCTGAGGACCTACGAAGCACTTGTATCCTGCAAAATTTATCCAATGTTGGTTTGTGGGCCTTCAGTGCACTTTAATCAAATCTATAGTTATAAGGATCTGCAAAGTCCTTTTGTTGAACCTCCTCAAGAGAGAGTACCTATGGAGTTATTTTCCTACTGTACACTTTTGAGATTCACCATATTGTGTTATGATTCCTTGATGGTTTAGGTATACATTTCTAAACTCTCTAATCTACTTTACCCAACATTCATTGGCACTCATGCTCACTAAAGTGGGGAAAAAATATATAGGTGTGAATTTGTACCCTTCTTGCAAATTCCCCTTTTACACTCCACTTTAGGAAAACCAAACTTGACTAGAAAAAATTCTACATCACCTATCTATAGTGCATCAACTTGGAACTTGTCCTTTGTGTTGGTGGGGGAATTTATGTTGGGGATGTGCATGTGGTGCACATATGTTAATGCGGTGTGTTGTTGTCCCAAACATATTCCTACCTCTACAATCCACAAAGATGCTACGTTCTCCATTGGTGATGAAGCATAACACCTTTGCACCTTCTTGTTGACCCAAGAATGGCTCTTTCCCTCCTAAATCCTCTTTAAATGCCTATATTTCAACTTCATCATTTTAGCAATCTCTTTAGAAATTTGACTCATCCTCTTCACAATTTCACATACTAGCTTGATCTTGGACAATTCTTGAGCTTCTACGCAACCTTTCTACACCTAGCTGCACTTTTTCCACCATTGGAGTTATCACATGGTGTCCTATGAGACTGTTTCTTCATCATTGTGGCAGTGTAGAACTTACCAAGCTTGCATGCTGCTCTATGTGGTTGAGGTAACATCAACTAAGAAGGTGATATCATTTCATTTCAATATTTCCATAGCATTGTCAATTGATTTACATACCATAGTGCTATTATTATTGTTCGATATCTTTCCTATTATACTCTTTATCATTTTTCTATCTCGTGGAATTTTTGGCTATCCCTGGAGGTGGAAACAATGAAGTGGGGGTTTGACTACGACAAACCCCTATATAGCCCCAAAAATTTTCCTCTCTTGGTTGCATGTAGGTATGTGTTTGGGTGGAGCTTGCTGGTGAACTAGAAATCTCATGAGTGGATCTCCATCACCTTCACTTTTATCATCTCCTATATCACTTTTATAGTTATCTTGATTATTCTATGTATTATCATCTTAGTTAGTGCGTTAAACCTCAACTGCTAAGTATTTAGTAGGTTCTTGTACCCTACATTGTACTTTTACACTTTTTGTCCATATGGATGCTACTGTCATAATGAGTCACCACCGCATTGCACTATCATCCCTGATCCATGCTTTAAGAAGAGATCTATTTGAGGTACTGTTCAGGTTCCACAAACCTACTCATTTAGCCCCATTAAATCTCTAGGTATACGCAGGATCATGATGGGCCAAAAAGTGGCAATATGTAACTGATATGATGGCCCATGTGGTTGATGACTTTTTTTTACCCAAAATTGATGAAACAAAAAGGGTTTTTTAAGGAGATTCTCATCTTTCTACCAATATAAATTATCCTTTACTTTGAATTTAATAAATTATTATTATTATTTTTCTATTTCAATTACGACTAAAGCCCTAATTGATAGGTTGATTGAAAAGCATCTATAGCTTTCAAATGGTATCACATTTTTTGAATCTAAAACATGAATCACATTCTATGCTTTTCATACTATAGGATTAAAAAAAAAAATTATGAAGTTTTGACCAAGTTAAGGTGGTCAGACATACGAGTTTTTATATTTTTTAAAATTTGTAATAAAAAATTCATAATTAATTATTTACTTGGAAAAAATTACAAAAATATATGCATCACATTAGGACATGAGTTCTCTACTTATATCTAAAATGTTATAAAAACTATTATCATTTTATTGTGGTTAGGGTGGTCAGACAGACACCTACTTTTTATTTTTTCCTTGAAATTTAAGTACTACTGCATTGAAATTTCAAATTTTCACCAAATAGATTTATTTTTTTAAATAAACCTAGTAGTTTAGAAACTACATTCAATTTGCTATAGATTCTATTCTTACATATTTTAAAAATAATTTATAGATAACTTATTCAAATTTTTACGTCAAGCTGCCTAACTCTAATTTTTTTTCCACTCAAGGGCCTGTTTTTTCCATGATGATCATGTACATACCCCTCTAGGGCTAGTAGTGTGAAAAAGTACTTTAGAATTCTCTTCATTCTCTATCATTGAGCTAAAATATCTTATCCAACTTGAGGTAGATTAGGGCAACCCTTTTCTCTTAGCTTCCAATGACCTAGAGAATTGGTGCGGTTGGTCCTCCTCTTCTATAATCATAATGAATCTAACTATACCATATTTTTTTCAAAAAATGATTTTAATTATAATTTCTTAAGTCTACTTGTGCTAACAAGCTATCTAAAAGTGTGACACAACATTATACTTTTATCTTGTAATAAACTAATCAAGATTCTTTAATCATAAATTTGGATTTATACAAGGCCTATTATCATATTTGTTAGTCATTCATTCTAAACATGCTCAAGTGTTTGGGTTTTGGCCCCATGATTTGCAAACATATGAAAAATGCTATTTATAGATGCCAATGCCAAATTTATTGTCAATGGATTCTCTCCCCTTTGTTCGCTTTGTAGAAGTCAATTTTCCAAGGATGTTGCTTCCTCCCCTTCTTTATGTCTTGGTTGTCGATGCTCTGGTGTACCTCTTTCAACTTGACACTTCCAATATCACCAAAGGAATCTCCCTTACACGTAACTCTACAACTCTTATTTCATATTTTATTGATTATAGCATGTTTTTCATTTACAACTCAAAGTCACAACTAAATCATACTTTACATATTCTTGACCTTTTTTTTTCTGCATTTCTAGCTCTAAATTGTCTAGGCATAAAATTGAATACTTCATCACTCAGCCTAACACTCATCCTCCATTGATTTGAAATGATTTCAAGATATTTTAAGCATTGCTACATAAAAAGATACATAGGAATCCATTTTGGCATTAGAGTCTCCCTCAAATACATGTGGATCTAGTTTATGATTATGAACGAAATGTTTTTTGAATGTGGGGCTCTCTTACACTTCTAGGGTTTTGCACCTAAAATGGGAGAGGTACCAAAAATCTTAATGGCTCACTCAAGAATAAGCCCTTGATATTTCAATGCAAAGATGATTGAAATCTAACAAAGGGGAATTTTCTAGATGTTGAAAATTGATTAAAGAGATTAACTACTAATGCAAAACTAATAAAATGCAAGATGTTTGAAAACACACCATGATAAGAAAAATGACCTAAAAATGCAAACAAACAGTAACAAAAATTTATGAAATCAAAGGTGGGTATGTGCAGGATCATGATGGTCCAAAAAGTGGCAATATGATGGGTATGTGTAGGGTATGTGGTTGATGACTTTTTTTTACCCAAAATTGATGAAACGAAAAGGGTTTTTAAAGGATATTCTCAGCTTTCCATCAATATAAATTATGCTTTACTTTGAATTTAATAAATTATTATTGTTCATTTTCTATTTGAATTACGACTAAAGTCCTAATTGATAGGTTGATTGAAAAACATCTATAGCTTTCAAACGGTATCACATTTTTTGAATTGAAACATGCATCAAAATCTATGCTTCACATACTATAGGATTAAGAAAAAAATGAATTTCATGAAGTTTGACCAAGTTAAGGTGGTCATACATATGAGTTTTTATATTTTTAAAAATTGTAATAAAAATTCATAATTAATTATTTACTTGGAAAAAATTACAAAAAAATATGCATCACATTAGACATGAGTCCTCTACTTATATATAAAATATTATAAAAAATATTATCATTTTATTGTGGTTAGGGTGGTAAGACAAACACCTACTTCTTATTGTCCCTGAAATTTAAGTACTACTACATTGAAATTTCAAATTTTCACCAAATATATATTTTTTCAAAATAAACTTAGTAGTTTAGAAAATACATTCAATTATATATATATATATATATATATATATATATATATATATATATATATTATTGTTACATATTTTTGAAATAATATAGATAAATTATTTAAATTTTAACATCAAGTTTCCTAACTCTAAGTTTTCTAAATTTTTCACCACTTAAGGACCTGCTTTATCCATGATGATCCTGCACATACCTAGGTGTGCACTTGGAAACTGGAAAGTGATGGATAGAATCTTTGGAATCATGTATAAATCACTGTTGAAGCCAACTAGGATTTATACGCCAAGCTGGTTGAATTATTCTAGTTTTGGGAAGATTCTGCCAGAATTTGTAGCTCTCGGTCTGCACTTCAGCTCCTGACAAGTTTCTAGATCTAAAACTACAAATTTTGACTTGTAGGTGTTCTCCAAGCTTTTGTTAAGGCTTTGAAAACTTTGAATGACTTTGAATAAAAATTGACAACATTTCCAACCTTTCTCTTTGACAAATCTACACACTAGACCTGCAAAACACATGCAAAGAGGGGGGAAAATTGTTAAAGGGTTAGTGAATAGGGGTTTGCCTTGGTCAAACCCAAGTTTGGTAATTAAAAAATTGTAAATGAAATTAAATGGAAAGAGAATGATGAATGAACAACATGTAATGCTACAACTCACAAAACCCTTTGAGTGGAAATTTAAAGCCATCCAAGTAATAGCTTCAATGAATGTAGACTTGAGAATGCTTGAAATACCTATAATGATTAAGTGAATGATTGATAATTGCTTGAATAACTAAGAAAATTGAGGAGGATGAAATGTGAGGAAAAAACCTATATTTATACACAATTATGCAATATTTCCTAAAAATACCACATCACTGGCTAATCTTAGGTCTTAGAAAATAATAACCCGTAAGAAATTTATTTTGATTTTTGAGCCAAAGGGGACTCATTCACCCCTAGTGGTGAATGGATACCACTTAGGAATTTTCAGTGGGTGTGGGAAATTAAATCTATTAATTATTTTTTATCTGAATTATTTTCAAAAATACACTTAAGTAAAGCCTATAAGTGTAAAATGGGGCCAATTACAACATAAGAAAGGTCAAATTATTGATGGAAGGCCTAGAAAAGCATAAAATTTTGCTACAATACTTTACAACACTTTGAAATAAGGCTTGGTAAATAATAAAAAAGAGGTTTTTTAGGTGAAATCTATTAATAAGATAGTAGAAAAGTGTGAAAGTGTGTTACTACACTTCACAACACTTTTACAAGGCATCATAAAAAATTTATTGATTCACAAGGGCCCAAGACCTAATGTGAATGTGTTGACCACATTACAACATTAAATCAAGGAAAAAATAAGCCAACATCCATAAGAAAGACACAAATGAGCGTGAAAATGTTCAAAGATGCATTTTTCTATGCTGCATTTAACCTCCACTTTAGTGAGAGGATGAACTTGCTTCAAACTCACACTAAAGTAGCCAAAAATGTTATTCAAGAGGGATCCAAATGCACCCATGCTAGCAAGATGAGAAAACAAAAATCAAGAGGGGTGATCAAGCACCCAAGATCAAGATCCAATGGAAAATCAAACATTAGCACAAAGGAACACACATGAAGATGATGTAAATAATGGAAGGGAGAAAAGGAAAAAGAGAAGGAAAGAGAAAATCCGATCAAGATTTGATTATTTTTCCATCCTATTTTGGATTAGATCTAGGCTTTTTGTCCCAAGAACACATACTCGCTCTGAGGAAATGGAACTCATGGTTGTCTACTGGGTGAGAAGGCCTAAAAGGTGAGAAACATACACTCAAGGCTAGTATGCACTCACACACACACACAGGTGGCTATGGGGAATGTTGTGCCTCATAATGGGCTTCCTACTCAACCATACCAAAGTTATACCTCTTGATAACTTTAATAAGGTGCCACAAAAGAAAATGATTTTTATAGCTTCACGAGACAAGCAAAACTCGTATGCTTGGAGCTCATGAATAAATGTAATGGTGCTACAGGCATGCAAGTTGTGTTATGCAAGTTGGTCATGTAAAATGCAACATGCAAAGAATGTTCAAAGGAGTCTTGCTTAGTTCATGCAAGGTCTTTAACTTAGGTATCATTGTGCCTAATGGCTCTAAGAGAGGACCAATAAAGAATAAAAGGTTCGTGACTTAGGGGATGCAGTGCATCCCATCAAGCCACTAAGAGGAATTTAATATGCTAAGATAGATAATGCTCATAAAGGACATTACACCCAATGTCATCCACAAAGCAATAAAACACATTGTATGAAGTAATAAGGTTGCACTAAGAACCAAGAAAAAGGAAAAACGCAAAAGGATAATGCCAATGTATGTCCCCACTTTAAAGGAATTTCTAACACCATACTATGAGCAATTGCTTTAAAGTAGCAAATGAAAAATGCTAACAAGAAGAAAGACATGAGAGCCAACTTGGGAAGCCCTATGCCTAGTAATATGTTTTCGATTAAGGCTATGTCATGTGAAGGAAAGGAAAAAGAAAAGGAAGGGGTTGCCCCTGAAATGAAAACACCAAACACATAAGTGATCTATTGATTTGGGGTCAGTATGTTCTTTGCTACAATGTTTGTTAGAGAGCTTGGAACTGTCAATGGTGAAATCTACATATGTCTAAAAAGAACTCCAACATACAACTATTAGCATGGTTAGTATTTTAAAACAAAGCAAGCATTCAACATCTCTATGAAATACTCCAATATGCTTCATAAAAAAAAGAAACCAATTGAGAGCATGAAAAACATATTGAATACCTATCCCATAGTGGATTGGTGAAACTTTGATATGAAAAGTGGCCCTTTCCCAACCCTTGACAAGCTCAATAATAAAGTTCCTTGAAGATGCTATGCTATGAAGTGGAAAAAATTAGCTCTCAAAGTGAAGAGAGTAACTTTGCTCTAAGTTGTGGATGATAAAAATGAAGGATAACCTCTCTATTTATAGAAGAATTTGATGAGAGAAGAGACAAAAGGGATGAATGTGGGATAAAAATCCAACCAATAGAAAGAAGCCACTTTTCAACATATGAATGGGCCAAGGATGTGCATATTTTGATGAATGTGCCCATAAATGTAATAAGTTGAAATTGGAAATTAGTGAAATGACAAGGTGGAGGGAGAGTCAAAGGGAGTTATGCCCACTTGGCTCAAGGAAAAAGGATTTGTAAGATGAAATAAATGCCTTGTTGGAAGGACACATCCCATTTGGAGGGATTTTCAAATTTGGAGGAATATTCCCTCAAAGATGCCAAGTTGAGAGAAAATAAAGAATTAATAAATTAATTAAATTGATTTATTTGTGCAAGTGGTAAAAGCTAGAGGATGTGACATGGATTAAGATTAGATTTAATCAATATTTGATTAAATAAGAGGAGGTTAGGTGATTTGAAAATTTTGACTTAGATTTTAGGATTTAAATAAATCAAAGTTGAGAGGAGAATGATTTTAGGTTTAATTTAATAAATATTTGATTTATTTAATAAAATGAGGGACTTTAGAAGTTAATTAAATAAGATTGATTTATTTAATTAAAGAGGGACTTTAGGATTAAATAAATAAAATGATTTACTTTATCAAAAGAGGATGATGATTTAATCAAATAAATTTGATTTATTTGATTAATAGAGAAATTAAGATGAATTAATTAAATGGTTAGTAGAGAGGGGTGATTAAAGAAGAATCGAAGTTAGTTGATCAGGATATTTTCATTTCTACATTTTTCCCCTCTTTGAAGCAATGTACCTGCTACATTGGTTCAAAGAATAAACTTGCCGCGATCAAAATTTAAAAAAATTATGTTTTTTCTGGATGCTCCAACAGAAAGAAGTATACTGGTACATTGCCCCCTTGAGAGATCAAGTGAAAAAGATTCAATTTGAGGGTCAATCTCCCAATAAAGAGGTTCAAGATGGACGTACGGATGGTTATGATGATGATGCAACTGAGATTTTTTCAAAATGCTTAGAATAACCATTCTATATTATGCGAGATGATCAATGTTTCTTATATGATATGATATGAAAATGGTTTGTGGATGTAGGATGGATGCATTAATGATGATGATTAACTATCCCAATATGTTGTTACTGTGGAGAGAAGAAAGAAGAAATGAGATGATGACAAGAGAATACAACAAGCCAACTTTATTAGAGATTGATGATTTGCTTATTAGGAATTGGGACTTTAAAAGGGATACTTACCTTATGATTGATAACACACATAGGCATGATGCTTCATGGTATAAAGAACTAGGATGGTGTTGCACCTAGTGTGATGGACTTTGACTAGACAATTAGATAGGAGTACTCCTGTTCACACTTGACATATGAAACCTCATTTAAAATGCAGTTCAGATATTTCAAACATCTCAGACCAAAACATAGAAAGGAAAGCCTTCCTATTTGGTCAACAAGATACCTAAAACATCCTCCCTACACCCAAACAAACAATGCATGATGAAGGTTATATTACAAAAATATCCAACAAGCACAATAGATAAAAAAGATAATGATCATTTCCCCATTCCTATCTCTCTAAATCATTTTGTTTGGGACATCATCAACAGATCATCAAAATGAGCACAATAAGATAAGTCAAAAGAAAAAGATAAAGTAAACAAACAAGCTAATGTTCTTCATACCTCTAACCAAAAAGAAATGTGTTTTCAAGGATAAGAATTGAAACAATTTCTAATAGAATTCCCATTGTAGGAACGATATAGCCTAGGACATGTTAGTGGATGGCGGTACATTGTTTCATTTATCCAAAGTATTTTTTCTGATAAATAATGCCCATGGTAGGAAGGATACATCCTAGGACATGATGTTATCAAATGATTGATTTGGGACTGATTGGATGATGGGCTATTGACAAAAAGAGTTGACCAACTTGTTTATGTACTGACCTAGACCTTAGACTTTGACTTTTTGAGTTTTCACTTTTGATCTGCTAGAGTTGTTTCTGACTGTTTTACCAAAGGTTGAGTATGACAATTGTTTATTATTAGTGATGTTTATTGCAGGTGAACGAGAGATGAGATGGATGAATTTTTCAAATATTTGGATGTTTTTGGTGTTTTTGAAATGTTTTGAGGCTATTTTTTGGTATTTTTGAGATTTTTCAAATGTTTTGATTTTTTATTTTAAAATGTTTTGGAGTTTTCTAAGATTTTGACCAAGACCTAACATAAAATACCTATCTTAGGGGCCTTGGGGGCTAATAAACAGATTAGCCTTGCCTACATTACACATGCAGAGACCACGTAGTTTGACTAACACAAACTCGATTATTGATGAGATATGAACAAATGGATTGCCAGTTTATTATGGACTCCTTGAGGACTGACCTAAGTGTCTCTGGGGATGATCAAAGATCACCCTTGCCAACATTCAATGCTCAGAGACCTGTAGTTTGACAAGACGACTCCATTTTTGACCTATTCTTGGATTTTGATATATTTTGAATGTCTGGATTTTCTAATTTTTTGATGTTTTTTGGATTTTTTGGATTTTTTTTATGTTTTTGGATTATTCTGGGTTTTCTTATGTTTTTGGATTTTATGATTTAGGGACCTCAAGAATATACACAAATCTGATTTGATGAGAACATGCCCCCAATGTGATGCAATAGACTACTTTGATAAAGGTAGGACAAACTGGCCTTGAGAATGGATCAAGTAGTACTAGGAGGGATCATGACAGGAACACAGGATCAAGCTATGATGCAGACACAAATGGGTCATGGATGGAAATATGGAATGTGATGGATGATGGAAGCATAATGGATGGATGATGCAGAACAAGTTGTGAAGATCCTGGTGGATGGAAAGTGCTTATTACACAAGGCACCTGTTTGCCAGGTTTTCACCAAGGTACTTTCCCAAAGTGCCATCGAAGTGGTTTTCACTAGAGGACAATTTTTCTCTTTACTGTTTTCAATCCTTTTTCTAATTTTTTTTTATTTTTTCTTTTTTTCTTTTTTTTTTGTCACCAAGTCACTTGTTTGCCAAGTTTTCATCAAGGAGACCATTTTTTAGAAAATTTTCTAATTTTTTGGTATTTTTGGTTCTATACCTTGAAGGATTTAGGCATAAAACTTTTTAACATGGGAGTTGTTCATGGGCTCCTATAGAGGTTTTCCTTCTGGTGTTGACAACTGATATGTCCCTGGCTTGTAATTTTTTGTGATGAAAAATGGTCCTATCCAGTTGGGTTCAAATTTTCCTTTACTATCTAGATTAGGGATGTTCTTATGATTCTCTTTTAGTACCAGTTCTTCGACTTGGAAAGTCCTGCTTTTGATCTTCTTGTTATAACTTTGCTTGAGTCAATTTTGATATACCTATAGGTGGTTCAATGCCTCCATCAGTTGTTCATCTAGTAGTTCCAGTTCCTTTAGTCTTGATACCCAGTATTCCTCATCTGTGATGAACTTCTGCAATGATATTCTTAATGAGGGGAGCTCGATCTCAATGGGGAGTATGGCTTCTGATCTATAGACTAGGGAGAAGGGGGTGGCACCTTTTGTTGTGCAGATGCTAGTTCGATTGGCCCAAAGGGAAAGATTTAGCTACAAATTCCAATCACAACTAGCATCGTTGACCGTTTTCTTAAGGAATTTCAAAATGGTTTTATTGGTGGCCTCAACTTGGCCATTGCCTTGGCGATAATATGGGGTGGAGAAGAGATATTGGATTTTGAATTTGTTGCATAAGTCATAGACATCTTGATTTTTGAATGGTGTCCCATTATCTAAGATAATGGCATGTGGGACACTGTAGTGGCATATGAGGTAGTTCAGGATGAACATTGATATTTTCTTTCCCATTATATATGTCATTGGTATGGCTTCTACCCACTTGGTATAGTATTCAATGATAGTTATGATAAACTTGTGGCCATTGGATGAGGTGGGGGTTATTTTTCCAATGAGATCGAGCACCCACTACACAAAGTGCCATGGTGTGATAATGGGATGAAGCTCCTGAGATGGAGCATGGATGAGATCTCCATGTTGTTGACACTGCAAGTGTTTCTTGACGTAGTCATGTGCCTCTCTTTCCATGGTGGGCCAATAGTACCCTATTCTTAGCAACTTCTTGGCCAAAGTCATACCACTCAAATGGGAACCAAAAATGTCATTATGCACCTCAGTTAGAGTGGTCAAGGCCTCCTCGAGATTGAAACACCTTAATAGGGTTCCTTCTATGCTCCTATGATATAGGGTATCTCCTAGGATCACAAAGTGGGATGTCTTTCTGATAGAGGTTCTCTTCAGGCTCGAAGGTAGGTCAGTGAAGAGGACTCCTATTCATAAGTAGGTATAAATGTCATGGTACTAGGGATCACTAATGATTTTTCACACAAATTTTGACTTTGTTAACTCAAATGTAGGTACAAGAAGCTGCTCTACAAAGAATTCATGTTTTGGGACATTGCAAGGGATGTCTAGTAGGGATCCAATCATTGCCATGGCATCTACTTCTCTATTATTTTCTCTAGGAATCTGCTCAAATGTGATGTCAATGAATGATTCCTTGAGATTTTCTACCAACCTTTTGTATGGATTCAGCTTACCATCCTTTGTTTGGTACTCATCATTCACTTGATTGATTATCAGTTGGGAATCTCCATATACCCTGAGGGCCATGATGTGTGACTGCACTGCAATTCTGAGACAAATGGTTAAAGTCTCATATTCTTCAATGTTAGTATAGGGGAATGCCAACTTGTAGGATCTAGGTATACAGTCCCCTTGTGGGGTGATGAAGAAGACATCGGCTCTTGATCCTTGTTGTGTGTAGAAACCATCAAAGTAGAGTTTCTAGTGGTCAGTTATGTTGAGATTGAAGATGGATTCATCCAGAAACTCTTATATGAGTGGATTCTCTAAATACATGGGTGCTTCTACAAGTTGATCTGTGATCACCTGACCTTTGATTATTTTTCGTTCCACGTACTTGATGTCATATTCAGATAGAATCATGACCCACTTGGCCATCCTTCCCATGAGCATTTCCATTTATAATAGGTATTTGAGGGGGTCAATTTTAGCGATGAGTTTTATTTTGTGTGCCAAAATGTAGTGTCTAATTTTTTGTGAAGAAAACACTACTACTAGACAAGATTTTTTGATGAATGAGTAGTTTAACTCATGCCTGACCATTGTGTGGATGATGTAATAGATGGCTCTCCCTATCCCATTTTCATCATGTTGAGCTAGGAGAGCACCAAGGGCTACTGCTATTTTGCTAATACGTAGAGGATGAGAGGCTTTCTTGGGATCGATGGCACGAGGACCAGAGGTGTGAGTAGATATTCTTTGATTTTTTTGAATGCTTCATCACACTTGTCATCCCACTTGTACGCTACCCCCTTGTGGAGTAGGTGAGAATAAGAGATTTTCTTGTTTGCTAGTTGTGCTATGAATCTGTGGATAGACTGAAGCCTGACTTGGAGGCCTCTCAACTATTTCAATGTTTTGGGTGCCTCCATCTCGAGGATTGATTTTACCTTGGTGGGATCTATTTCAATACCCCTTGTTGAAACTATGTATCCCAACAACTTTCCTGATTGTACGTTGAAGACACACTTCTTTGGATTTAAACGGACCTTGTATTCCTTTAGCCTATCAAAAATAGCACTCAAGGTTGCTATGTGATCTCTCCTCTTTCTAGATTTTTCTAGTATGTCATCAACATAATCTTCCATAGTTTTATGGATCATGTCATGAAATATTAACGTCATGGCCCTTTGCTAGGTGGCCCCAACATTCTTTAGGTTGAATGGCATCATGTTCCAACAGTAGGTCCCTTATGGACAAGTGAAGGTCATTTTGTGTTGGTCTTCTTTGGCAATCATTATTTGGTTATACCCAGAGAAACCTTCCATTAGAGAAAGCATTTCATGTCCCGTTGTCATGTCTGCAATCATGTCAATGTTAGGCAACAAGAAATCATCCTTTTGGCATGCTTTGTTCAGGTCTTTAAAATCTATGTAGATTTGGATGCCCCCATCATGTTTTGAAATAGGTACTAGATTTGATACTCACTCCAGGTAGTTGATTGGTCATATGAACCCTACATCAAGTAGCTTATTTAATTCCATTTTGACTAATAGGGCGATCTGAGAATGCATTTTTCTCATTTTTTGTCTGATAGGCTTTGCTTTAGGGTAGACTGCTAGATGATGGACCACAATCTCTAGATCGAGCCCGGGCATGTCTTCATAACTCCATGCAAAGTTGAATTTTCTCTCCATTAAGAAGGCTACTATGAGCTCTTGTTCTTCTGATAGTAATGACTCTACATAAAATGTGATGTGCAATGTCTCCTCTGTTCCCAAGTTGACTAGGTTGCATTTTTTCAGCTAGAACTGCTAATTTTTCCTGATGTAGATCTCTGAGAGGAAGATTGAATCCCCCATACTCAACCTCCTTAGAGAGGTTTTCACCATTGGATGTGTCCTTTCTTTTTACTATTTTTGGGTCAGAGAGTGAGACGGTGTGGTTTTCACTCAAGGACCTAGAGATTATTCTCATTTTTCGCTTTTGTGACTGAGGGATTCAATCATTTCCCCATAGTATGCATGTGTATCCAACTCAATGATAAATCCTAATTTATGGTCCCCACATGGAATATTATCCTACAGTCCCATGAATTTTGAGAGTGCCTCATCGTTTTTCAATGTGTCAAGAATTGGCGGTCCTCGTTGGTCATGATCAATGAGTTGGGGGTAGACTAGGCGGATTTCATGGTTTTGGTTTTCTAACTCATAGGATAGGGTTCTGATCATAAAGAGCTTAGATTCTTCAAATAGTGCGGGTATACCTCTCTTGGGTTCGTCATCCTCACTTCTGCACACCTCAGTGATGTCAAAGGTGAAATTGTCTAAAGGAAGACCTATGGATACTGGTAATCATTGTGTAGAGACTAATGACCTAGGGGAGAATGTTGATATCTAAGGAGGTGTCCTATTTCTTTTGACTGAGCTAGATTTTACACATATGGTAACCCTAGGAGGGTTACAACCAAGGCCAAGATTTTTCATGCATTTCTCAATGATAATGGGTTCTAGAAAACCGTTATCATTTTTCCCAATATTCTTATTTTTGTCATACCCCATGCCGAGCATCATTTGTAGACCCTTACTACTATTATCCATAAGAAGATTAGTTGCTGGTCTATCATCTTGGTACAAGAGGTGAGATGGATCCTCTTCTATTATCTCTCAGCCTAGATCTCCCCAACTTTGGAAGTTGGAAGAGCCTGCTATGAAGGTTTGGGATGAGGAAGCATCATTAGATTGTGGTCATCCTCGTGACTTGAGAGATTGTGGTAACTCTCCTATCACGAAGGGATTCTTTGGAATGGTGTAGTCCCCACACCCATTGTCCTGGATAATGACCTTGATATCAGAGATGGTGGGGATGGTGGGTGTCTCTATCACAGAAGTGGAGGGGAGAGTACCTAGGTCAATGTATGGAGTTAATGGGCCTTCATCATTCTTTGGCACTTGGGGAATTTTGTAATATTTGACTTCTAGGCTCTTGCAGTAAGAAAAGGGTTTGGGGTCCCCATGGATAGTGACCTCTTCGGCTTGGTATGTGAATTTGAAACATTAGTGGAAGGTTGATGTCACTGCTTGCATCCCATGGATCCATGGGCACCCCAGGAGAATGTTGTATGGAAAATCAAGGTCAAGGACCTGATAGGTGGTTTCCATAATTGTTGTCCCTACTTGAATAGGGAGTTGGATAGTGCCCTGAGACACTCTTTCTTGATCATTGTAAGCCCTGATTGTGATGCCTTTTCCTTTTTCAATGGAATATTTTGAGATTTTTAGATTCTTTATGAGCTTGAGGGAACAAATGTTTAAACCTACACCTCCATCCACTAAGGCTCTCTTGACTTTGTTCTCATGCACTAAGACCTCTAGATGGAGTGTGTGATTGTGAGATGGTTGGGTGGGAAAGTCTTGATTAGAGAATGAAGGAGATTTGGGGTAGTGATATTTTTGACCATAGCTTGGAATTTTTCAGCATCAAGATCCATAGAGATGGTGGACATGAAGCCAATGCTTCTTCAAGGATCATTTTATGGGTTGATGATATCTTCAATAACTCCATGATGGAGATCTGAGCTCTGAGGGTTCTTTTTAATTGATCCAGGCCATTATAGCCACTAGGAACAAATCTCAGGTTGGAAGTGTGTGCTCTGGGAGGCTGAGATGACCCTGCGATGGTAATTTTGCTGCCTCTTGTGGTGACTCCACAATCAGGTTGGGCTCCTTTGATGGTGATAATAAAGCAATACTCGTCCAGGGATGTGACGACATGGTTGTATACATGGTTCACACTTTTAAATGCACCCTTCCCCTTATCATTGTTATTTTTCCCTTTATTATGATTGGGCATCAGATTCGTGTAGATATTGAGATTTTGATTTCTGTTGTCTGCTCCACATTTATGATTTTTTCATTAATGAGGTCCTGAATTAAGTTTTTCAACCTCATACAACTGGAATTTGTGTGTCCCTTGATCTTGTGGAAATCACAAAGGTGATTTTCATTGTACCATGGTGGTTTCACCAAGGGTTCTTGATAAGTGTCATAAGTGGGGATAGTGATGAGTTTTTCCACCACTAGTCTCTTCATGATGGATTCAAATGATTACCCAAGGGTTGTGTACTTCTGCTTGGGGGAGTTTTTGTTTCACTGGGGTGGCTCCCTTTGATCATTCACATTGTTGATAGTTTGATTATTTGGTTGTTGATTCACCATGTTAGATTGGTGATTGTTTTGATTGTTGTTTTGAGGTTATTGTTGGGGTGCTGGTGTGTTTTGTCGAGGAGCATTGATGACAACTTTAGCATCGATAACACCATCGTTGGTAATTTTTTTGGTTTTCACCCATGTGTGAGGTTTTTTTTTATAGCTTGTGGATGGGAAATTGTTTCGTTGTTCAAAACATGTGGGTGTCACTCCTTGTGCAGTAAGGGTTTGTTCAATGTTGAGTGCCTTGGAGATCAATTGATCGTATGTAGTGATCTACCTTGCACCTTGAGATGGAATGCCAAGGCTCCTTCCAGATTAGAGATGATGGTACAAAATTGTTGTTCTTCTGGCATGACCCATTTGCTCCTATTGGCCTTGGATCACCATCATTGTAGGAGAGAAGCAAATGATTCATTTTTACCTTGTTTAAGAGCTGACAGCTCCTCTAAACTGATATCCATACTGATATTGAATGTGTATATTTTTGTGAATGTGTCTACTATCTCTTGGAAATTTTTGATGCTAGGAGGAAGGTGAGAGAACCACTCCATGGCATGTCCAACCAAACTTCTAGGAAATAGCCGCATCAGATATGTATCGTCATATGTGACTTCCATGCAATGAACTTGGAATTCCCTGATGTAATCTTCAGGGTTTCCCATCCCATGGTATTTATCAAATTTGGGGATTTCACATCCCTTTGGGAATGGTTTCATTAGAATACTCCTATCAAATGGATAGGGACACAAGTTACTAGGTGTCTTTTTGGTTTTCCCTAATTGAAGATCAAGCACTTGTTCTGAGAGCAACTTGATTTGCATTGCTACGTCATCTTACGGATTAGGGGGTGGGATGAAGGTGTGTTGCAGTGGTTCAATCGTTGGTGGGATGGGTGGATTGGTTCGTGTGTTGGTAAATGGTGCTTATGCATTTTTCTATGCCAAGTATGCTTGTACTTGTTGTATCAACAATGCTTGTTGTTGCGCTAATAATGCCTACTATTGAGCTTGTTACTGATGTTATACCAACGTTTGTTGTTGGGCTTGTTGTTGTTCTACCAACAATGCTTGTTGTTGAGCTAGTAATGATGCTTCTTGCTATACCTTATACTACTATAAGCCTTTCTAATATGCTTTTTGTCGAGTTGCTTGTAGTTGTGCTTGGTATTGAGCTTGTGCTTGCACTTGTTGAGCTTCATACTAGGCTTGAGCTTGAGCTTGTGCTTGTTGGGTGGCTTGCACAATTTATGCTTCTTATGTGACTTGAGTAGTTTGAGCTGCTTGCACAACTTGGGTGGTTTGTTGTTGTAATAGAGCCTAGGCTTGAGTAGCCTGCTATGCCTATTGAGCTTGTTGTGTGGCTTGAGTGGCTTGAGTGGCTTGTGTTTGTTGAGCAACTTGTTGTGCAGCTTGCGTGTTTTTGGTTTGTTGTGCAGCTTGAAATTGTTGAACTACCTTTTGCTAGGCTTGTTGTGCGGCTTGCAACATGATGTTATATTGATTGGCAGCGGTGGTGGCAGATTTGGCATGGTGTTCATTGTTGTGATGAGAGGTGTGGTTGTATTGATGGTGGGAATTTGTGTGGTGGATGAGGAAACTGATGTGTTTGGTGCAATTGATATGCTTGGTGTGATTGATGTGTTTGATCCTTAAAAGGCTACCATTTTAGATATTTGGGATGTGGTTTATGGTGTAATGATTGCTTGGGTTGTTTGAATGGTTTCCATCTGTTGTTGTGATATTGAAGGCATGTTTAAAGGATTCGATGTGATGACTTGATTCATGTTTGGGGGGTTGTTTTGATTTTGATTGAGTGGTGGTAAGTGAGGTAACCCTAAATTGAGAGGTGATGTTGATGTTAACTGTAAAGGTTGAAGTGGTGGGAAGATGGGTGGTGTGTTTCCTTGATCAAATAATGATGATGAAGAGGGATCAAAGATTCCCCCTAGTCCAAATAGCCCACCCCCTCCTTACGAAGTCATGGGGAGAGAGGTTTGTGTATTTAACGATTATTCCAATGTTGCGTGAAAAGATGATGATGGGTCATGAGGATCTTGGAAGGTGAGCAAAACATATGGGTGTAATGTATTTTGGGGGACAGATTGACCCAATATGGTGTTTGCATCCAAATTTTTATTGTTCACAAGGGGGTGTGTTTTTAGTGCATTAAGAAATAAGCTCCCCTTGTTCACAATAGGTTGAGTTGGAGCAATGGATGTAGTGATTTGGGGTATTCTTTAGGTGATGTTTTGGAATTGAGGTATGGATGAAATTGGGGGCATGGCCCCAAGAGGTTGTTCCACTATAGAGATCACATCAAAATCGGAAGGGAGTTTAGCCCCTTGTTTTTCTAATTCAAGCATGTATTGTGAGGGACTAAGTTTCATCATGACATCAATGATTTTGTGTGTTTCAGGATTTTGAACCATTTCAATTATCTCATCTTGTGTCATCCCTAGCACGTTGTTGGTTATGTCCTCCACTTGGACACCTTCCTCTTGATGGTCTTGTGAAAATGTTGGAAGATTGATCATGAGATTGGTAGACCCAATGGGATTTATTTCAGTGGTGGTTTGACTCAAATCACTTGAATTTGATGTTTCTTTGTTGGTTTCCATGCTCTTCTTGTGTTGAGATCTAGTTTGAACCATAAAATAGGGATCAATTTTCAAGAATGTGGGAGATGAATCTCTAATTATTTAGATTGATCTAACTTTAGGCTTAAAAAGATAATCTCTAGGATGATTAAGGATCAATAGTGTGATGGTGAAATATGTGAAAGGTGTATGATATGGATGATTTAAACTCTTAGAAGATCTTGAGGGGGATGCTAGACTTTTAGGACTTTGTTGCATTTTGACTTGTTTGATTTGATTTGATTTGATTTTGGATTCTTTTCAATTTGGATTTTGACCATGATTTGGTGATTCTTATTGGTTTGGATAATGAACAAATGGCCCCTAAGATGTTGGATGTTATCTATGGGATTAAATTTTCTCACAAGATGATTATTTGACTAAGTGTAGGGAGAAAGATGCATCTACCCAAATCTAATCAAACAAGATGATTTGATGATAATTAAACTAAGCATATGGAGAAGGATGCATCTACACATACCTACTTGAACAAGATGATTTGATGTTTGTTTCAAGGACTTCGATTCAAGGATTTTGATATACAGATTTTCCAAAAAGACTAGCATGAAGGATGGTTTCAATACTTTCAAGATTTGTTGGTGAGATGATCTTGGTTTGATGTTTGAAAGATAGATGAAGGTTTGATTTTGATCCTATGTGTACCTAAAAGAGACTCTTGTTTACAAGACCTCAGTTTTGAAGAACACACTTTACTCTAAACAAGGTGTTCAAATTCCCAAAAAAGATTTGGATTTTGACAATAATAGAACAAGTACAAACTAGGATTATTTCTTGAGGCTCTTCTATAAAAGTTGAAAAGAAATCTTTATCTGAATTCATAGAGCGTTGAGAGACACTTTTTTGGATTTTGATCTTTTTTGAAATAATTTGAGACACATTTGTGAGATCCAATTGTTCTTAGCTTTGCTTAGTGACTTCATTTTACCATGAACACTTCTTGATTAGGTTTTGGAACTAGATGTCTAATGTTTTAACTTCTTCTCATCCCACAAATTGTACCATGTGGAAATTGAGGAAATAAAAGCAGACGTTACCTAATGTTTACTTTAGTAGGAGCAAATTGAGATGAAATCCAAATGCCTAGAAACCTCTAAGGATACAAATCCAAAGGGAAAGCAATAGCATGTGAATTTGTTCAAGGATATTTGATTTTCCTAAAGGGTTTGAGATTTGATGCTCATGTTAAATGTTTGTTTTTCCAATGTTTTCAATCAAGCAAATTGTTTTGATTTCAAAAACAAGTACAACCCTATGGATATGAAAGATTGTATTTGTTGAATCTCCACTTGGACAAGTCTAGCTATGCCTACTTTTAGCGAATGGTTAGATGCTTGACCACACAGGTTCCCCCTTACAGTGCACTCGCTTCTTGGATTAGCCAAGCATTAGTACCCATGAATCTCCCATGGAATAATTTCCATCTCCACTAAAATCCATAAAAGTGTGGGGTGGATTCAGAATGACAATTCTTGCACCAATAAATAGATCAAGTATTTTGGCCTTTTCTAAACAAGAGTTTTAATGCAGGAATTCTATTCATGGATCACCATCCATGTAGCGAGAGACCATTGTTTCCCTTCTCATCAGAATAATCCTCGTGATATTGGCCTTTGTTCCAATATCCACACTTATATCTTGGGTGCAAGTCACTTGGCTTTAGTGTGTTCCTGGTTGGGTCTTTCCCTTGGGTGATTACTTTTTCCCACAAGGTAGGCCCTCTAAGATAAACAAAAGCAAGCAAACATATATGTAACTTGATCAATCTTTTTTGTGAACCAAATAGAGAGAATGTATGTAATATGCTCCACTCACACTCGCAAGATTTGTTCAATTTTAAAATCCAAATTTAAGTGTGTGGCTAATTACTTATGCAACTTAATGTCACCAAAATCCCTTTTGATTCTCAAGATCACCGTGAGGCGCAAGAGAAGCACATACGTCCTTTTAATGATATTACTTTGAGTAAGTAATTACAAAACAAAGAAGCACTAGTTCATTTTAAATCCACAAAGCAATGGTTTGAATATTTTTTAGAGCACCAAAATGAAATATGGAGATTGCCTTGTTCAATTATTAACCATCAAACCAAACCTAGTGAGTTTGTCCTAAAGTTCTTTTAAAGCCCTTTGTAGCAAAAATTGAAATGTTCTTTTTAGAGCCCCAAAAAGATGTGAGTTGATTTAAAATAGAAAACTAAAGCATAGAATGGAAGTTCTAAGCATTTTTAAAAAAATTATCAACCCCAAATTTAATGCTCAATTCTCTTTAACTCTAAGATTCTTCCAAAGATTTCTTCTTATGCTTCAATGTTGCAAGTCTTTTGCACAAACAAAATCACTCCTCCTTCCTTTTCCTATCCCATAGTGGATTGGTGCCACTTCAATATGAATAGTAGCCCTTTCTCAACCCTTGACAAGCTCAATAATAAAGTGCCTTGAAGATGATATGCTATGAAGTGGAAAAAATTAGCTCTCAATGTGAAGAGAGTAACTTTGCTCTAAGTTGTGGATGATAAAAATGAAGGATAACTTTTCTATTTATAGATTAATTTGATGAGAGAAGAGGAAAAAGGGATGAATGTGGGATGAAAACCCAACCAATAGGAAGAAGCTACTTGTCACCATATGAATGGGCCAAGAATGTGCATATTTTGATGAATGTGCCCATAAATACAATTACTTGAAACTTGAAATTAGTGAAATGACAAGGTGGAGGGAGATTCAAATGGATCTATGGACACTTGGCTCAAGGAAAAAGGACTTGTAAGAGGAAAGAAATGCCTTGTTGGAAGGACACATCCCATTTGGAGGGATTTTCAAATTTGGAGGAATATTCCCTCAAAGATGCCAAGTTGAGAGAAAATGCAGATTTAATAAATTAATTAAATTGATTTATTTGTGCAAGTGGTAAAAGCTAGAGGATGTGACATGGATTAAGATTAGATTTAATTAGGATTTGATTAAATAAGAGGAGGTTAGGTGATTTGACAATTTTGACTTAGATTTTAGGATTTAAATAAATCAAAGTTGAGAGGAGAATGATTTTAGGTTTAATTAAATAAAGATTTGATTTATTTAATCAAAGAAGATGATAGTGATTTAATTAAATAAATTTGAGTTATTTAATAAAATGAGGGACTTTAGAAGTTAATTAAATAAGATTGATTTATTTAATTAAAGAGGGACTTTAGGATTAAATAAATAAAACAATTTACTTAATCAAAAGAGGATAATGATTTAATCAAATAAATTTGATTTATTTGATTAACAAAGGAATTAAGATGAATTAATTAAATGGTTAGTAGAGGGGTGATTAAAGAAGAATCAAAGTTAGTTGATCAGGATATTTTTCATGTCTACATGAACTATCATCATCCCCCAAATACATAGAATGGGAAGAATTACAATAATAGTGAAAACAAATAAAAATATTTTGGGTCAACATTGAAGAGACATAGGGTGTCTCGACGCTTTGTGTCATCCCCAAAAGGAAAACACAAGCCAAAAAGGTAAAAGAAAAGGGGCCTTTTAGGTCAACATGAAAGAGACATGAATGTCTCAATTCCTTGTGTCATCTTCAAAAGGAAAAACACAAGAAAAGTCAAAAGAAAAGGCAAAGAAAAAGAAAAGCCTTTTGGGTCAACATGAAAGAGACATGAATGTCTTGATTCCTTGTGTCATCCACAAAATGAAAATAGAAGAAAAAGGAAAAAGAAAAGGCAAAGAAAAAGAAAATCCTTTTGGGTCAACATGAAAGAGACATGAATGTCTAAATTCCTTGCATCATCCCCAGAAGGAAAAATGCAAGAAAAGAAAAAAGAATAGGAAAATAAAAAGAAAATCCTTTTGGGTGAACATGAAAGAGACATGAATGTCTCAATGCCTTGCGTCATCCCTAAAAGGTAAACACAAGAAAAAGACAAAAGACAAAAAGGAAAAAGCCATGTACAACATAGAGAAGAATGAAGGTACAAATAGAGGAATGTGAAAAAAAGAGAGAACATCAAACAGAACATTACAAGAGATCACATTATGCAAATGCAAACACACAAAAGAAAAAGAAAGAAAATAAAAGTGTAAAAGGAAAATGTGAATCAACTGTTGAGCAAGTCATCCACCTCCCAGTCATGTTCATTATATGGCGAGACTAGGAAACTGGCTAAAGGGTCAATAGCAAGTACCAAACTAGAAGCACCAGGTTCATTACTTTGTATCGAAGATTTATCGCTTAAGCTCATGGAAGAGGAAAATAACGTGTTCAATTCATTATGCACCTCTTCGTCGATTTTCGTGACCTTGTCATCTTCATCCAAATTAATCACAATGGGAGGACGAATGATAATGTCCAATGAAGAATGTAACTCTTTTTGTGATTTTTGTATTGGATTGTTTTAAGTTAATTAAGGAGGAGGGTCATCATGTATTGCTTCTGCCAAGTTCGGATTTTGATTTTTTGTACTTAACTCTTCATGTAACTTGCGAGCAAGGGCACGAAATTTATGCCTACGCTCTCTAGAACCTATGTTTCTTTTGGTTTTTTTATCAAGTTGTGTTTGTGAAGGAGCAGGTTGATCAACCATAGGTGGATTTTCTTCCCTAAGGGGAGGAACAAAAGGAACCATGGAAGGTTGGTCATCCACTTTCTCTTTTTCTTTGTAAACTTTTTTTATTCAAGGAGGCATGACAAATTTGATTTCATTGTCTCTTGGTCTCTTGGATGAGGTAGGGGAAGTTTTTAGTGTTGGTTGATCTAGGTTGTTTGGTTCTTGTTTGGGTTGAAGCATGGTTTTGTCTAGGATAGGAGTGTTAGAGGTAGATGGGTACATGTGTCAAAGAGACAATTCTACTATTTTCTTTTCTTTGAATTTTTGGTAAGCTATGAAAAAGAAGTCTTGTCATGGTGTTATAGGTTCCATGGGCTTAGGCCAAAAGGCTTCTAAGGAAAAGTTTCATTTGGAAGACAAGGAGTTAAAGCCACTATGGTTGACACTGAGTATTTCATTTTCAAATGGAAACTTTAAGCATTTATGTATAACTGAAGGGATGAATTTCATTGAGCGAAGCCACAGATGGCCTAGCCACAAACGAAATTGGTTTGACTACGAGATGATGGAGAATGTGACATCTGATGTTTTTGGTCCTATTTGTAATGGAAGGGTGATCAATCCAGTTGTAGGGAAAGAAAAACCATTATTCATCTTGATCCATGCTTTCAATTTATCATAGTCATCTTGATAAAGTTCATGTAATACTAAAAATTCCTTAATGATCACGTTCTCTCCACAGGCGGAATCTATTAATATCCCATTAGTGGGCTTGTCATAGATATGACCAATTATGTATAGAGGACCATCGAGTAGATGTTTAATTATATCCTTAGAGGAGAAAGCAATATAAAGAGATTTCTTAGGTTGGCCCTTACTAGGGATAATTTCTATCACACCTACCATTTAATCCATAGGATTAACATGGGTAACATGTGCGATAGGATCATGATGTTCATCATCTGTATCAACATTCATCACATCATTCTTTGTAGTTTCACTAGCTCTGACAAATGAAATATTATGTTTGGGCATTGGATTAGTGAAAATTTGCAAGTTTTGATTCAAAGGGGCAACAAACTTATTACCTTGATCGTTAACACCTACGATGGATAGACGACTGAAATCAATGAGTTCTTGCAAAAGATGTTTAAGACACTTACAATGTTCTGTGTCATGTCCATTTTGTTGATGATAGTGGCAACAAGCATTAGATTTAAATCTCAAAGGTAAAGGCTTAGTAGGGTCAGGTGCTTTGATGATAGACAAGGTAATCATTTTTTTTTGTAAAATTTGGGTCATTGTGCTATGAAGGGTGTTAGGAAAAGGTGTGGATTGTCTTTTCGTATCTCCATAACTAAAGGGCATTGCTGTTTTAACAACTACTATTTGGTTATTCACATTTTGAGGTGTAGGTTGAGGAGGATTGAATTGAAGGAACCCTTTGTTTTTCTTTCTAAATGGTTGAGAATTGTTTTGGTTGGTAGGTTCAAATTTCTTAGTTTAGCTAGAAGTGGAACATGTATCTTGACTACTAACTGAATTGTGATAATCACAAAGGGCAATACACAAGTGCATGAAGGATTGGAATTTCATCATAGTCAACTTGTCTTGAATCTTACTTTGTAAGTTTTCTATTAACATATTTTGAAGATGTGGGTTAGGAACTTTGACATCAATTTGGGAAGAAATCGATTGATAGCATGAGATAAAATCAATTATATTTTCATCCTCATTTTGCTTGCATCTCATCAAATCAACCAAGGTTTTCTTAGGAGCCATGTACACTTGGAAATCATTTACAAATGCATCAACAAGTTCATTAAATGAACTCATTGAATTATTCAGTAAAGATGAAAACCATTCTAGGGAAGTATCTTTTAAAGTCCTAGGGAACAATTTTGCTAATAGTTTATCATCTAGGACAAAATCACTACATAAAGTGGTATAGGTAGTGACATGGTTAGAAGGATCTCCCTTCCCTCCATATTTCTCAAATCTAGGAACCTCTACACTTGTGGCATCTGTGTTCGTAATATCTCCAAGGACAATGGGATACTTTTAACATAATATGTGGGTGGGCCATTATGATTTTGGTTTATGGTGGAGATTTGTTTTTGCATGGATGAAATAGTTTGGAAAAGTTGTGTTATGAGAGGGTCAGTATAAGTGGTATGGAGTGGAAGTGAAAGTGGTGATGGAGTGTATGAAGTGGTAGGGAAAGTGAATGGAATGCTTATAGGTGGTCATGTGGAAGAAGGTAGAACATGTGATGCCACATAGGAATTAGGGATGGTAAGAGGAATACTCAAGAAAGGAATCACATTACTAACTTGTTGCATTGTTGTTGTGATTTGAGGAGTGGCATAGGTAGGTATTGAGGCTATGGTTGAGGGAGGAGGAGTTTGAGGTCCTCCTTGGATTACCACATTGTTGGCTAGTTGAGGAGCACTAGAGGTTGAAGGAAGATGTTTTGTATATATCTCAACTATGTGTTTCACAATGTCTAGGCCATCTTCACTTTCAAGCATACAAAGGATGTTTTCTATGGTAGGAATTGTAGTAATTGAAATGTTTTCAAGGCTTACTTGATGTTGTAGATGCGCTAAGTCCTCATGAATTTGAATTGTTTTGTCTTATAGGAAATGATTGTTCTGTGTTTCAAATTGCATGCTATTTGAAGGAAAAAAGTTGTTAAGGGTATTATACATGCCTAGTGTACTAGTTGCAATACTAGGAGTGGAAGCTATAGATAACCCAAGATCCACAACAAGGGTGTTATCATGGGACAAAATGAGTCTTGAACTTCTTCTCACTAAGGTATTAGCAATAGGACACCAAACACTCATGTAAAGGCTTATAAATGTAGGATGAATGCAAATGCAATGTAAACTAACAAGAATGAAATGCATAAAATTGAAATTCTAGAAAGTAAAACTGAAATGCAAAAACAACAAAAAGAAACTCAGAAATTGCAGATTAAATTATACAAAATGTAGTGAAAAGTATGCAACTTGACTAAGTCGCCTAGAGTGGTGAATGAGTCCAAGGAGTGATTTTCTTGAAAAAAAAAAAAAAAATTTGAAAAAAAATTTATGATTTTTATACTTTTTGATGTAGGTATAATATGAAAATGTAGAATGTTAGTGACTTTTAATGAAATGAAAAGCAAAAAAGCGAGCTAGATGAGCTTTTCACTAATGCAAATTTGAAAACCCTAGAATGCAAATTAAACAATGCAAAATGCAATGCAATGTTAATGTAAGCTAGTCCTAGGATGTATATGCACTCTAAATCAGAAATATGATGTTCTAAAGTTAGGTTCACCAAAATGAACCAAATATTTTTGGAATGTGGGGATCTCTTACACTTCTAGGGTTTTGCACCTAAAAGGAGAGAGGTACCAAAAACCTTAATGGCTCACTCAAGAATAAGCCCTTGATATTTCAATGCAAAGATGATTGAAATATGACAAAGGGGAATGTCCTAGATGTTGAAAATTGATTAAATAAATTAACTACTAATGCAAAACTAATGAAATGCAAGATGTTTGAAAACACGTTGTGATATGAAAAATGACCTAGAAATGCAAACCAATTGTAACCAAAATTTATGAAATCAAAAGGTGTACACCTAGAAACCAGAAAGTGATGGAGAGGAGCTCTAGAATCCTTCAGAAGTCACTGTTGAAGCCAACTGGGCTCATATGCCAAGCTGGGCGACTTAGTCAAGTTTCAGGAAGATTCTACCTGAACAAGTTTCAAACAACTGGGCATTTAGAACTACAAAATATTTTTTTTTGGCTTGGAAGTGGGACTCATACGCCAGTGATGGCGTATTATTCCACTTCTAGATTTTGGGAAAATTAAAAGAGGGATCTAGAGCTCCCAGTATGCACTTCAGCTCTTGAAAAGTTTCCAGATCCAAAACTGCAAAATTTGACCTATAGGTGTTCTCCAAGCTTCTGTTATGGCTTTGAAAACTTTGAATGACTTTGAAAAAATGTTGACAACTTTTCCAACTTTGATTTTTAACAAATCTGCACACTAGACCTGCAAAACACATGCAAAATGGGGGAAAAATTGTTGAGGGTTAGTGAATAGGGGTTTCCCTTTGTCAAACCTCGGTTTGGTAATTAAACCCTTGAAAATGAAATGAAATGAAATGGAAAGAGAATGATGAATGAACAACATCCAATGCTATAGCTCACCAAACCCTTGAAGTAGAAATCTGAAAACATGGAAGTAATAGCTCTAATGAATGTAGACTTGAGAGTGCTTGAAATACCTAGAATGCTTAAGTGAATGATTGACAATTGCTTGAATGATTAAGAAAAATGAGGAGGATGAAATGAGAGGAAAATCCCTATATTTATACACAATTATGCAATATTTCCTAAAACTACCACTTCACAGGCCGACCTTAGGTCTTAGAAAATAATAACCCACTAGAAACTTGAATTTATTTTGATTTTTGAGCAAAAGGGGACTCATTCGCCCCTAGTGGTGAATGGGTCCTAGTTAGGAAATGGGTCCTAGTTAGGAATTTTAAGTGGGTGTGAGAAATTAAATGTATTAATTGATGTTTCTCGGGATTATTTTCAAAAATACACTTAAGTAAGGCTTATAAGTGTAAAATAGGGCCAACTAAAGCATAAGAAAGGGTCAAATTATTGATTACAAGCTTAGAAAATCATGAAAGTTTGTTACAACACTTTGAAATAAGGCTTGGTAAATAATAAAAAGAGGTTTTTTAGGTGAAATATATTAATAAGATCCTAGAAAAGTGTGAAAGTGTGTTACAACATTTCACAACACTTTTATAAGGCTTCATAAAATTCTTATTGAATCACAAGGGCCCAAGACCTAATGTGAATGTGTTGACCATATTACAACATTAAATCAAGAAAAAACTAAGCCAACATCCATAAGAAAGACCCAAATGAGCATGAACATGTCCAAAAGTACATTTTTCTATGCTACAGATCAAAATAAAATAGAACATCTTACATTGATCTAACTGTTTCCTTTCAATGGTACACATATCCAAGTTGCCAACAAGATTCTTCTAGCTAGCCATGTTTACATTTTGTTTTATTGAATCACTTCCAAAATTAGATGCAACCAACTCACCTAAGTAATTAGAAACTTGTTCTAGGCCAAGTGGGACAATAAAAAAGTTCCCATACTTCTTCTTGGTTACATTGTATTCTCCCAAAAGATAAAGGTGAATTGGGTATCATAGATCCATTCACAAAAGGAATTTTCCTCACTTCCAAATGGTTGGTGAGAGCCATGGATGGAAATTCCCGATGGAAGAATTTGGCTGGACACCACATTCGTACAACTACTAATTATGAATCCATTAGTCAAAACCCATGACATTCAATTAATTGGTTGGATAAAATCATTATGAATCCATTATTCAAAACTCATTGTTCTGCGCACTTTAACACTATTCGGAGAGGAGGGTGGATCACTTTACAAAAATTGATTTTGTATGACCAATCTCTTAGACATTGCCTTAGTTGTGTTAAGGTTTTTTCATTTGGTGGAACTGACTTATCCAACTTGAAAGCAAACCCTTGGGGCTTATTCAACAGCTCAATGGAAAACGCTTATTGATAAAAGTAATTCAAACTTTTATACCTTTACGACCCCTCAAGCTTCAATTGGAAACCTTCGAAGCTCCTCAAACTCTGCTGCAACTTGTCTTCTTCTGATAAACAAAGAACTGAGAGCATTCAACAACTTGTCTCTCTGCAACTATTCAATCTTCTTTCCATCCATAGTCACGACTACTTTTAAAATGATTGGAGATGGACCATCACTCATAATGTTTGATCGTTCCCCTTGGGACAATGTATAAACAACTCATCCCACCTCTCACCATCTCGCGTCGCTTAAACTCCATTTGGGGGTGCTTTTTAGCGAGTCTAAATGGAATAAAATCAGTTAACAAATTCTTAAAACCAAGGCAGATGCTCAATCCGGACTCCTGGCTTGGAGAACTCTTCATTTGAAGCTCTCCATTGGCAATCATCTCACATTCATCTACACCCCTCCATCCTGCCCTTTCTTTGCCCATGCTAGGCTCATTAAGCATGCTTTTTGGTCTTGTTGTCACTCTAAACAATTCTAGCTCTCTTTTCTGCTCTCCCTACTCTTTTCCCTTCCAAATGGTCTTGGAAAATTGCTCTCTTGCGGTAATCCAAAAACAATAATCTCATCACCCAAACCTGCAAACAAGGGATTCTTAAGCACATGTTGAAATTTAGATGTCTGGCATTATTCTCCAACACCCATTATCCCACCTCCATCGATCTTCAACTGATTTTATTACGACTCCATATGTTTAGTTGCACTCTTCATTGCTACTCCCTCACAAGCCTCAATTGTGAACCATCTATTACTCTTCATAATATTTGTTCTTTAAGTATAGAACTTTGAGGACCATATTACAAAGACTAAGCTTTCATTGAAGAACCTTCTGCCTCCTTTTCCCCCATGACTACCTCTGTGGTTTTCAATGATACCGCCAATTTTTCAGATATCTAGTTTTCAGCTTTGTTCTTTTGTTGATTGGTTGATGAATCATTCTTACAGTGGCTCCAACTATCCTTATTCAATCATTCAGGGAAGACAGGAATCTCAGAGGCTTGATTTATCTAGCTCTGGCGAATGGCCAACCAATTTGATGCTGCTAATTTCAATCCAGCTTTGGAGAGTGACTCTAAAGTTAATGCTCAGCTTGTTGGATCAAATTAATTCGTCCCTGCTGTAATCAAGATCTTCTGCTATAAGCTTGTATAGGTTTTATGTGAAAAGGTTATCTCCTCCATGGCCTCCAATCATGAACAATCTTGTAAAATTCTTTACATATGTTTAACTGATTTTATTTATTTTATGGGAGTTTATGGACTCCTATTGGTGGTTGAACAGGTTTTTAATGGGTGAGTTGTGGCTTTGCTATTTTACCCGCAACAACTATTTCATTTTCTCTGCTGCTATTTAAACTATTAGTTGCTGTTGTTTACAGCTATGATATGTAATGCTCATTTTATTCTTATTTCAATTAAAAAAATATACTAGTTTATTGTATCATTTTACAATCTTGAAGATGGTATTGTAGTAGTTAAAATTTCAATGATTTAAGAATTTCCTTTTCACCCTTCTCCCAAATTAACAAGAAAATTTAGCAATGACTTCTCGGAAATCCGTTGATGTATTTTTTAACATCAACCACTGCTCTGGAGTTTGTCGTCTTATACAGGCTGGGGGGCTTTGGAAATATGTGACCATTTGGGCTCTAGGAAAATTCACGCCGGAAAATTCACCGCCACCAGCAATTCACAGTCATGAAAAATTAACCGCCAAAAATTCATGCAATTAATTTTTCACGCAGTGAATTATCATGGCAGTGAATTTTCCCACGGTAAATTGTTGATGGTAAATTTTCCGTCAATAAATTACTAACGATGAATTTGCCGTATGCCCACCATTTGATCCCACACTGTAAACTTAGTTCTCTTTAAGTTTGAAATAAATATATAGAATAAACTCTATCTGGAAAACGTTAAATAAATCATAAATTAAACATACACTAATTTGGATTGGACAATTTTGAAATCGACACTAGACGCCTTCCGCGTGTGTGTTCCTAGTTTGTGTCCTCAAACAACACTAGAAGCTTTGTCTGTCTTGCAGACGCCTCTACGCAAATCTACATATAACGCACATAATCCCAACACTCTATGGACATATACATCGTACAGATAACAATAAAGCTAACTAACCATACATTTGAGACAGTTGAGTGTCATTTAAACTCTTACTTCTGCATCAGATGAGCAGCGGCGACGACCATGGACTTGTGCGAAGCCCCTCCTTCCATCAAGGAAAGTTTTCCCTTTTCCTTCAATTCACGCATATTCTCCCTTGCATTAATTCCTTCTTCTCCTTCCATCAATGGCCTCACTACTCTCTCCACTTCCGCTCTGGGTATAAACCCGTCTCTTTCCATCTTCAGATCTATGGCTACCTTGTCGTGGTTAACAAGCATAAACCTGTTTAACCTTTGTTCAGCAAACAAAGGCCAGGAGATTATTGGAACCCCGTACGAAATGTTTTCTCGTGTGGAGTTCCAACTGGAGTGAGAAAGGTAGCTTCCAATGGAAGGGTGCGAAAGAACCGCAATTTGAGGAGCCCAGTTGAGAACTACAATCCCTCTGTCATTCGTTCGACTCCCGAAACCATCGGGTAAAAGCTCTGAAAGTTCGCATCCAGGTTGGGATTGAAGGTGATATACTTATGCTCTCCGCGCACCACCCACAGAAACCGATGACCGCTTGTTTCCAGTCCATGTGCTACTTCTGCAATCTGCTCCCTCGACAGAAAACCTCTGCTTCCAAAGGAAACATACACAACGGTTGAGGGAGGTTGTTGATCTAACCACTCGAGGCACTCGTGTGTCTCGTGACTCTCCGATATGACGGGACCGATCGAATATACTGGTGGCATTGCAGAAGCGTTGTGCACCTTACCTTCTCTGATGGCATCTAAAGCTTCCCTCTCCAGGTCATCGAAAGTATTTATGAGAAACCCAGAAGCTTCTCGAAGGCGAGAGCAATGGTGGAGAAACCAGTGAAACCGCTGATTGGATCTGTCTTTCATTGGCTCAACCAGATCGCTCGCAGAAAATGCCGGAACCCTTGGTACATCGATCTGATACTCTTCATCGTCTTTAAACGACACGGGGTGCTCCAAAGCCAATTTGGGAAGCGTACGCGAAACTGAGCACGTGAAGAATACGTAAGTGGGTATGCTTAGCTTGGCTGCAACATCGAAAGTGGCGGAGTCCGTAACAAAGGCAGAGATGGGAAAAGAGGAGTTGAACAACGAGCGGAGAATATCCCCAACGTGCGGTGCTGCTTTCTCCATGTACAATGACATGCGAGTTTCGATCTTCATATGCTCGTCTTCCTCGTCGTGGAAGTCCACATCGGGAAGCTCTGTAAAGCGGATGTCAAGGCCGGAAGATGCCAAGTGATTCGCGTACGTGACTTGCTTGGCTGGGCGCATCCACCTGCTGGTTATTACGGTTGTGGTAAAGCCGCGGTGAACGCAAAGCCGCTTTGCGAATTCAGCCGCAGGAACGAAATGACCAACTCCTACGGACGGGAAAATGGCGATATGAGGTTTTCCACTGCCATTTTGCACTTCCATTGTGAGGGGCTTCAGGTAGGAGCTGCTCTATATCTCACTTAAGCACTCTTTTCGTCTGTGCGAATTAAGAGATCCTCGTGAATTGCTTACATATATAGCAAAATTGTGGTAGCCAATGTCTGGGTGAAATGGCTCTTGCACATGGAAGAATTGGGAATGGTTGAATTATGTGTGATTGTCATCAATCCCACTGATAGGTCGCAATCCGGAATGTGCAGACAAATTAGAACTGCCTATAGTGACTCAAAATATTTACGTAATAGTTAACGGTACGGATTCACTACGATGCCATGTGTATTGTGCTCTCCCTGATTTTTCGGGCATACGCGGATAGTATCGAGTTATTTTAGGTGCACATGTGCAATTAGTATGGATATTTGAAATATATTTAATTTATCTAATGATATTTTAGAATAGTTGAGTTAGGCAATGTGGGGATAGTATTGAAGTTAAATGTGCAATTAGTATGTATATTTTAAATATAATTATTTAAAAATTTGTGGAGATATATATAAGTTGTATTTTATTTTTTTATGTTAAATTGGTTGTATTTTGTTTTTATGTATGTAGTTATGACATGACATTATTTGTCTTATTTTCATTGTGAAATACCTCTTAATGTAAAAATATTTAATAATAGAAGTTTGTTCCTAATAATTTATTATTTTTTCAATCCACCAATTGTAATATTCAATTCATCAATTCTAGGAGTAGGAAAAGGTTGTTCTCCATACCTAACATGTATATGGTTATCAAGTATATATGCATGTTCATTTTGATATTTAGATAAATACTTAGAATATTTTTGAAGCAAAACCAAATCAACTTGTCGAAAAATAATATATGTATATAAGCTATGATTTGAACTTGTCACCTATATTGTATTAGCACATGTGTCAAATCAATTATGATGCATGGGCAATGATATTTCTAAATGCAGTGGTTCTCATTCATTTGAAAGTAAATGATATTTTAAGTTTTTTACTAATCATGCATAGTATGGATTCATCCATGATGACCACACTTATATATTTAATGGCCATTAGTATGTTTTATATGAATAATACCTCTTTCTTCAATTCAATCCCATTATTCTTTAATCTTATGCTATCAAATGATTCTACAATTTAGCACCACCTTTTTAATCAAAGTAGAACATTGAAATCAACATTTTAAATCAAATTTTTACCTTCTTACATCTATAACAACTAAATTATTAAGAATATGAAGATGATGTGAACTATTTATTTCTAAAATTTTGTCTATAGATTTAAATATGATTTAAAATAATAATAATAATAACAATTTGTGATTTTTTTACATAACTTTTAATAACTTGTTTTTTTATAGTTGAGAATATTTTTAAAATGTGATATTTATTCCATACAACATAATTTTTTTTGAAGAAAAGATAAAGCTATAAATTTTTAAATGTAGATTCATCATAGCAATATCTAGTGTGTGGATTTTGTTTATAATTTTTTATGACATAATTGTTTCATTAAATTTTTTGAAGTGATATTATCTATTATCTAGATATAGGTTTATTCCATATAGCATAACCTCTTTTGTATGTATCCAAACTGACTTATCCTTTTATTAAAATAGAGACATCAATATCTAGTGCACATATTTTTTATTTTCTTAATCTTTATTTTTTTAAGGTTTGTAAAACATAGACCTTGACAATTGCTAAAGAATCTATGTACAATAGAAATAAAAAATAAATGTAATAATTAGATTAAATATATTCAAAATTATACTCATTGGAAAACTCATTTTGAGTGCTACAATATTACAAATTATATTATCTAGTCGATTCCATTTGAAGGTTTCATAAGAAATTTGACACTAAAAAGTCATAGCATGAAACTAAAAATTCTAGGAACATTTTCAAACATTAATATATTAATCTTATATTTCACATGTCTTGCATGTTAGAGTTACTTCTTAATGGTTCTAGAGATTGAAATTGTAATCATCAATTTCCATATTCTATTCCTACAATTACCTTCATTTTCGGTGGAGCATTATTCCTTCTCACATTCCCTTAATAGATTTCTTTGTAATATTTGTATGTTGGTAGCATGGCAACTTCCCCCTATCTTTTTTGTTCTTTATTTTGATGTGATGATCATCAAGGGGTAACTATGTATATACAAGTTTCTTTGATGATCATGTCATCACATATTACTTATTCATGTCTTTATGCTTATCAATACACATTAACACATTTCTAGACCACACATGATTACCATTTGTGTCGTGTGTAATGCACATTTATTGTATCATCACACTTAGACCTTTGAGATATATTTTTATTAAATGGAAACACAATGTATCACATTCATTCATGCTCATATCTTGTTTCACACATATGTTTTCATGCTTGCTTATTTGATATGATTTACATTATAACTTGTCATGTAATATTTTTTGGGTCATTTTGGGTTATCTCATTGGCTTACTATATTATGACCAGGTGTTCATGTTAGTAAATATTTGAAGCACATTTGAGGGTATCATGTATCCTATTAGAAAACAACACTTATCATAGGTTAATTGTATAAATAAAGATTAGTTGCTAGTTAGTTAGGTGGTTATGGGTAGTTAGTTGGTTGGAAGACTTTATAAAGTTGTTATGTAATTATTTAGTTGATTATTCATGAATGAAGAATTGTTGAGTTTGAGCCACTCACGTTTTGTTTTTGTTCATTAAATTAATTGATAGTGAATCCTTCGCTCCTTTGCAAACCCACTATCTTTTTCCATTCTCATCCTCTTTTGTAAAGTCAAGCGGTGTAAAGAAAGGACTAGTGTGATTCCACACACATCATGCAAAATCTAGAGTTTGTAACATCCACCCTTCTTGCATATTTGTCAATGTTTCTCATTAGGATCCTATGCTCCTTGCAACAAAATCGTTGATATCTACCGTTCATGTGCATCATCTTTTTCTTTCATTGTGTACATTCTTTCCACAATTTT
>VDFB02168118.1:147818007-147915063 GCA_007258455.2 Sequoia sempervirens | reverse complement strand
GTTCACTATTAGAAGGGTGATATAAAATATAATTATATTAGCTTCTCAAATAATTATATTTCACATTATGAAAAATTTCAAAATACTATTATTGAGTAGTTTAGAGATAAAGTTGATCTTAGTAGGTCAATTACATAGCTTTCTAATATTTAAAAAATAACAATGAATCAATTTGTCCATTTAATATTAGATAATCTCCCTTTGAGTTGTGATAAATATCCCTAAGCATGTAAGATTGATTATATAAGAATGTTTGAGATTTTATCATGGAGTTTTTGATTCTAAGTATAATATTTTCAAAAGAGATGAATCTCATAAGTCTCTCAGAGGATTATTATTGAGGTAAACATCGATGAAACCATTAGGGTATCAATGATGTTACATCTTACATCCAAAATTGTTTCTATTGATAATCCCTTAGATTTGGATGTTTAGTCTAATAAGTTGCTATAAATATTTGTAATGCTAATGACCAAGTTGTAGTATATAGTGATTCATTCCTTTGGTTTGAAGCATTCCAATAATTAGAGATACAAAATGTGCTAAAAGAGAAGTTCTAACAAAAGAAGATGAATAACCTACTAATGAAGTCAATTTAGCATTATTTCTTAATAAATTTTCTAGTAGATTTATTAATGAATTTGGTTATAGTAATGAGTCTCATGTAGCATCTTACAATGAATGTGATGAAAAAAAGAGAGCCTATAATATGAAAAACTAGGTCCTTCACATGTGGTGCCTCAACTTTCCATATTTAACTTCAATGATCTAAATGATGGTTTGGGTTATCTATATGACTCAAGTGTATCTGATATTTTCTATTTTGATTATAGCATTAGTTTTCCATGTCCCAATAATATTTTACAAGCATTAATAAAGATAACCAAATTGATAGTAGAAGTAATAGTTGGATCTTTGTGCAAATGAAGAAGAAGATGAGCTACACATTTTAGGTGACATACATATTTAACCCAATATAGTTTACTTAAGAGAATTTTCCTATATTTGAGAGTTTTGGTTGGGATTTCCTAATAAAAAGTTTTCTTTATAAAAATCATGTAGCCTAGTATGTCATTTTGCAACATGTGAATATGATGCATTTAAGTTTGATATTGATATATGTAAAATGGTTTGCATTTAGGACAATGTCAAGGCATTAGATTATGAAGAATTTTATCTTCCTATTTTTTGGGATAAATTAACTTTCCAATAATGATGAGCCATGTAATATTAGCGTAAATACTTGATGCAACTATGGTAATGTTAATATGCATGATTTTTATGTTTTCCATAGTGAGCTATTTGATTCATATAAGGGCCCAAAAGTTAATTTTTATTCTTGATCTTCAACCAAAATATGCACATGTGTGCATTCTTGAATGTATGAGAATAATTATATTTTGGCTAGGTAGTAAATGCATTATAATAAAAAGAATGAAATAACTAATCTAAAATGTCATTTTTGATTTAGGGAGGTATTAGTTTTATGTTTTCCTATAACCTTTGGGTACAATAGGTCCTTGTAGAGGATAGTGTATCACATTTTTTGTATGGACAATTGTAACTTCATATGTATGCTAGAATATTCCTAGTTGTAATTTCATGTCTCTAATATGTGGGAAATGTTGTTCATTGCGGGCTTTTAAGTTTTAGGTTTCTCTTTCTTTTATGTTTAATTTATATTTGTACATTGTTCTTGTGCATTTTAGTTTGTGGCCTTATTTTATTCTTCTCCATATTTTCTTGGTTTGGTATGCTCTATTAGAGACTTCTAGATTCTTGTTGTATAGGTTTTGGACATTTGAGTCCCTAATAAGAGGTGTTGTTGACATCCATTCTTGGAATAACCTATTTCTATCTCTTTATAGTGTTTTAGAATGCTTAACATTGACAATCAATCCAATAAATTCAAATTAGGGTTTCATCCTTGTGCCTTTACCTAGCTATATGATTGATGCCCTTTTTTTATTTATTTCTCCTACATATGTTTATTAAATCTTTATGATTTTAATAATATTTTGTGTTATAGCGATGGCGAAATATTATAACAATGCCTAAGTCCCTACTTTTCCCCATATAGTTTATTTCTAATTGGTCATTGGCTTATGATAGGTAAAAAAGCTTTTTTTGTTTGTTCAACAATGAGAAATTCTCACATTTTTGCTAGCACATTAGTAATGTACATAGTCACATGTAGTCTCTTTATTCTATATGAACAAAAATGGTTGAATTCTTTGTTGTGAATTCTATCATTTATCCATTCAAAAAAGAGTTGTTTGTAGTTTTCTGTTCTATGACATGGACTTAAGGGTCAAATAATTATTGGTCAAGAAGGTGGATGCCTAATTGGGCTTGCATCATAAAGGAGTAATTCCAAATATCCAAGTGGCCCAATGAGTTATGTTTTGTAGGATTTATATTTATTAGATGTTCTCCTTTGTGAAGGAAAAGGAGAGTGTGACATGTTCTATTTTTTGAACAAATGAAAAAATGGCTAAAAAAGTGTAGTGTAACTTCAACCATTATGTTTTATCCTTGTCCACCAATTCTTACCAATTATTTGAGAATATTTAATCCATGAATATTTGTATAGGTTTGATATAAATACTATAAATTGAAGAGGTTACATTAATATTACATTTGGCTTATGTCTTGTACTTTCACTATGTTGTTGATCACAATTGTGGCTCCACAAATCCTAAAGACAACACCAAAACCTAATTCTAGTGAAATTCAAGATTGGTTTGTGGGATAAAGTCATGATTAGATAATAGAAAAAATATTAAACTATATGTAAGAATTGGAAATATCTCATTCATCATTAGGCTCTTTTGTATCAAGGTAGGTTTTCCCTAATGTATGTTTTTGATTATTCGAAAAGCATGTTTTGAAGGGGCCCTTAAACCCTTTACAAAAGAAAAGGCTACTAGAAAGAAAAGACAATTAAAATCAGCAACTCTAGTTAAAAAATGATACAGAATAAGCATTACCACACCAACATCATACAATCAGCCAAAAATCAACAAAAAAGTAGATGACAAATTACTGCAATTTTTTTAAGTCCTAGTTGCTTCCAAATCCTTAGAGATGATCTTCTCATGCATCTCCATAACATCTTTGAGTTCTTGAGCTATAATGACAACATTTTTCTTCGTCTTGCTTCTAGTTTTGATACAAGGGCCTGCATCCATACCCATTTCCCTATCACCTTTCTAGCCATCATCCTCCACTTCATGCACTTATTTCCCTTTAATAAGCAGTTCCCCAATCCATTTACGGGCCTTCTCATTTAAGATAAATAACCTCTACACATAGTATGAATAGAGTAGATTTTCTAACTTGCATGAGAGTGCTCAAGTCCACGTGAATTTTGTTAACCTTCTCCTCAAGAGAAGATAATCTAGATTCATGATTCTACCCCAATTTTTAGCATCATCCTTAACCTTATTCAAAACTACATTCATATTCTTGACCCTAAAAAATAGATATCTCTAATTTTCTATTGTTAATAATGTCAACATTGATATTAGCCATCAAATTCACCTTGAGATTAATCTGTTTTACTTCAATTAGAAGCCATTTAAAGAGTTTGAAGAGGTTCTCGGTCCCATTCTTCACCAATCTAATAACATTATTCAAGTCACATTCTCCTAATTGATAGACTCCTCCTATAAACTGGTTGACCCCTTGGGCTGAACATTACCAGCAAGAGAATCCAATTTTGCTTTTCCTTTACCCACAAATTCTGCACCAACAAGAGAGACATCCAAGTCCACTAGCATAATATCCACCCTATTCACATTAATAGCAACTTTAGGATCCTCCAACTTCTGAAGCTTACCTATCTCATCCACAACATCACCCTGGACTTTCACCTTACCATTCATTGCCTCTACCACAAAGACAGTCTCCTTATCCTTACCCAACTCATGGTTTAGGACTTTCTTCCCCATTGAGACTTTCCCTCAATCCCTTTCTCACCTTCCACTACAAGAATTCTTCTTTTCACACTCAAAGGAAGAGATGACTCCACTTTTTAACAACTTTAGCTCCCTTTCTTAACCTTAGCTGAACCTTTACTCTTGAGCCTAACCGAGGGAGACTCCTCAATCTCCAAATCTATATGCGAACCACCAAACCAAGAGGGGATAGCCTCTTTCCTCTCCATTTTCCTAGTATGATTGTCAAAATCTTCTAGAGAAATAGAGTCCTCTTCAAATGAACCTGAATCTTCACCCCCTTCATCCTTTCCTTTAGAGTCATTACCCATTTCATAACCAAAGAGGACCAACTTAAGCTTGCAATCTCTATTTAATTTAGGTACTTCTAGTACATACTTAACTTTTACATATTCCATAATCAAAAGCATTAGACCCTCATGCAGAAAGGGGTTATTGGGGATTTTTTCTAAATTCCATAATTCCATTTTCTAGCAAGAGTAAATAAAATGGGAAAGACACCAATTTATTATGCCTAAAGTGGTTAAGAAACAAGAAATTACCATATAAATGGTAGAGAATCTACTGTCCAGAGTGAAGTATCTCACAATGGCCATGGCAACATCCCTCCAAATGGGCTTAATGGAATATAGATCATAACCTCCACAAGTTAATCCCTTAAGCTTCACCCTTTACTTCCATTTAAAGAGATTAAACAAAGTTGACTTAGAAGTCGATCATTCTCTATAAAATTTCCTGCCCTCAAAAGATAACCTGATAATCTTCGCAATCAAGTCCTCTACAATACTAATCTCCACCCTGAAGACTTTCAACACCCTATTATTCCAACCGTTAACAAAATCGTTGGAAACTTGTGAGTTGAACCCATGAAGCTTCAACATAAAAGGGGTAACCCTAGTTCCCTTCTCCAAGATTTCCAAAAAAATGTCATTCACTTGAAATTCTCCATAAATAACAGGTTCGAGTCTAACCTATCACCCCCCAATGGTCAACAAAACATGACTGAACACAAATTTTTCCCTAAAAGGAAACACCAACAAATGAAAATGAAAGCTCTAGATACAAAGGAGGAGGAAGAACCAAACACCCATAATCTATGTAAAACTAACAAATTTAAAGGACTAGAAGTCATCATGGCCACTACAATCGAAATCTTTACATAAGCTTTACCATACTTATTAGGAAATTCGTGGAGCTCCACATGTCTTTTCATATTAATGAGGAAATTATGAATCCAAACTCCTTTAACTCCCAAAAAATTGAACATCATGTGACGTTTAATCATATTTAATAAGATTTTGAATCTAAATAGGGGTGATATCTTGAGAGTCCCAATGATTAGTAGAGGACACCCCTAAATTGGCAAGGCAAAGAACTAAGCAATTAGCTTCATGATAAACATGGGATACATAAAATTCCTTGAAAGAGTTCAATATGAAAATAGTATCCTCAATAATATGCTCAATTGACCAAGAAGAAGGATGCACCCTCTTAAGACAATTGACAATATTTAGAGAATCTCTCTCCAACCATATTTTTCTAACACCCTTCTCTTGAGTGAGCTTCGGGCCATGATAGGCTGCAAAAGCTTCTACAAAGTGGTTTGTCTGGGTTCCCAAAGGGAGTGCCACCACAAAAACTAGCCTACCATGAGAATCACGTAACACTCCCCCACAACCAGCAGGACCTAGATTTCCTTTAGCAGCACCATCAAAGTTAACTTTATACCAATCATGAGGAGGAGCTTTCCATGCACCACACCCTCCCTTAATGATTTGGCCTTCCTTAAGGGAAATTGAAATAATTTTCCTCAAGTATGTTGATAGGACAATAAAAGAGATAAAAATAACACTTAATTCATCAACAACTAGAGCTAATATATGATAAACCCTTTATTACATCAAAAATTGCATACCCTTACAATTTCACATTTTGTTTTATGCATTCTTTAGTGACCATTCCCATATCATATTTAGGGATCATTTTAACATCAACTTTGGCCATTTTCCTTCACCAAATTACCAATTTTTCTATCATGTTTCAATTATTCTTATTGACATAAAATCACATGTTAAATTTTGAATAGTTTCTCTAGGATATGAGTGCAATGCTCTTGAGAATTTAGATGATATTATAGTGTCCAATGAATTTCACAAAATTTAAATGTTTCTTCTTCACCAATTACCTAACATAGACAACATATAATACAATTAATCTATAGTATGCAATTAAATAGTTAACCTAACATAGGCAAAATATAATACAATTAATCCAAAAAAAAAATATACAAAAGAACAACTATAATTGTGAATCATCCTCTCCCATTTCCTACAGTTGAAGCATCTTTCCATTTAATTTGGAATATTCTTCGCCATTTATTTTCTCTTTCTCTACCTCCTACTTCATTTTTTCATTTCGTACAGTTTTAGTTTTTATAAAAATTTAATTAAACATCCAAGTTATCATAAAATAAGTCTTTGATAGATACCCCAACAATGAATATTAGTAGTGATATCCATTGCACTCTATGCATCTAATTTTTAAAATCAAACATGATATTCTAGATTGCCAAAAACTCAAATAAAAAATAAAAAGTTAATAAAAATTTCTTGAATATAGAAATAAAACATTGTTCCCTCATGTAAGTCTAATATGGTGCACATTATTATAGTGAATCCTAGTTTTTGTATCACTTCATTTAGTGTCACCAATAATCTCCACATGAAAACTCCTAGTGGATGTGAGGATCCTTTTAATGTTAACATTACAATTTTAATTTTTTTATACTGGCAACATTCTAATTCCCACTTAGAGGAGAGCCATAAGTGCATGTTTAACTCTGGTCAATTGATGGCTTAGATTTCACTCGATATCTAATAATGAATAGGGTTTTTTCTTGACTTGGGATTATTTTGAGGGCTTCTTTCCTCTTGGGAAAATGTGTCCATTAGAGATTGACTATAAGACATCCATAATCAACAATTTTCTTGAGGAATTCATGGTTAGGAGGTATTAATACTTGGAAACAAAATTAGGCTTCAATATTACAAAGGAATCTAGTCTCAAAGGATAGGATTGATAGAGCAATTATCATGAAGGGACTCATCTAGACTTTTTATAATTAATTCAAGAAAAAATCTTCAATACTTAAATTATTTAGTCTTTAGATAATTGAATCTTGCAAAGAGCCATAGGATAATGGATTCAGTCTAGGCTATTAGAATTTTCCTCAAAGAGTTATGGTAATACTTCCTTTTATGATTTATCCATAGGGTTTATACAATTATCTCTTAACAAATCTTGACCATCTATAAGACTTGATTTGTATCTAGGGTATATGCTCAATTTATGACATAAGAAAATTACTTACAAAATTTAGGAATTACATAAATACTGCATGTTAGTCTCTAACTATCCATGGGTCCAATTGTTTAGATCATTTCCTCTCTAAGGTCAAGTACACTTAAGTAGCCAAGTTCACTAACTAGAACATTATAGAATCATGTCACATGTCTTATAAATTAAAACCCAAATAATAATATAAAGTAATGTATTTAAATAGGAAGGTATTAATCCTTAAAGGTTTCATAATTAGCTTTAGCAAATGACAATAAAACACTAAACTTGTACTAATTAAGCCTTCTAGGAAGTTCATACAAGCCTTAAGTATCACACAGTATAATCATGGTATTCAAAAACTAACTCTATCTTTGAGGTGATGGGTCAAATTTTACATAACTAGTTTACACAAAGTATTATAATCTTTAACTATTCACATATCCTTTACAATTCTCTAGATTGTACAACTTAATGCCTTAAGAAAAAATTAATAACATGCCTCTTGATCCTTAACCAATAATTTGATGATTGTCAACTTTCGCCCAACAATCCTTAATGCTTCCTACTACACATCTTTGATGGAGTCCTTAAGCAAATCTACCCCTTTCTCCTATAAACATATCATTGGGTAAACAAATATCACAAAGTTCATTACAATAGTCAAATATAATTGTAGTTAGATTCATGAATTTAGAGATAATATGCATTCATCTTTATTGTAACAAAAGTTATTCATTGATTCATATAATGTAGGAACACATGTTACCAATTTAAGTACTATTTGAGTGTAGAGTACTTTGCTTGGATGCCAACCCAAGTATCATGCCTCCTTTTCCTCCAATACACCATTACAATGATATGTTCAACTTCATAAGGATGTTATTGAGGTGTGTAGCCTTTTAGAGGTCTTCATCCCATTTGATTGGTATAGTGATTCTAGAATCTAAGCAATTTTGTAACTAATTTCTAGAACCAATCCAAGATAACCATGAAATCCACCACTCAACCAATCTAGGAAAAATATGGCATCCACCCATTAGCCAATCTAGAACTCAATATCAAGTTAGATTGACCTTGATTGAAACATACACACACATGCATACGTATAGACACAAACATGTCTCTAAGCATTTGAGTCACAATTACATTCAACATAATTTAGGGGGCTACAACCACTCCAATGAGCCCTAACACATATTAACAAGGAAATACCTTGATCACAATGTAACACCTTGCTATACCAAATCAACATTATCCAACTTTAAACTAACATAGCAATCATCCTAAGAACACCTTGATAATCAAGGCAACACCTCACTATGGAAAGACATGCTATTCAACTTGTAATAGAGATATAAAATATCCTATCTCTACTAGAATGACCATCATTGGATTTTTGATTCACCAAAATGACCACTATGTTACTTTATGCATGAATGACCATGGTGTCTCTATAAATTGGTGACCATACAACTCCATTGAAAGCTAAAGGATGCTCACCAATTTAGTCCACAAAGTCTTCCTTGTGGTTAGATCAAATGCATATTTTGCTACAAGCTCATTCACGATGATCCCAACATAGACTTGAAACCCATGAACTCACAACATAGAATGACATGTTCACACAACAACCACATTGAGAACTCTAGCTTGAACACATATCGTCACAATTTAATATCACTAATCACACACACAAAGTGTATCCACAATATTATTTCACCAATTTCAACCTAAACACATACCTCATCTAAACCTTCCTCAACTCTCTTAATCTCACATACTCTTCATTAATTTGTATGATGAATTGTAATCTCATATACTCTTTGCTAATTTGTATGATGAATTGTAACTATAGTTATGCTATCAAAATTACTCCAAAAGTTGAATATGTAGGTTATCTGAATATATCGCTACATTTTCCATACACGTCTACCAGAGCAGTTCCAAAGCTCCCATTCGGTACAAGTTGGGAGGATGCTGGCAAAGGTTGTAGAGTTTGGCTTTACACCAGCCAATCGTATTTGGTTGAAAGTTTCTAAAGCCTTTTCAACAAATGCATTTTGTTAATATCCTGCAACTAGGGCATTCCATGAGAAAACATTTCTTTGAGGCATTCTGTCAAACAGTTCTCGTGCCTTGTCTATGATTCCAACATTTTTGCATACACGCCAACCAGGGCAGTTGCGACTACAACATCTGACAAAATTCCGCTATCCATATCCTGTGATGGATGTCCATGCCCTGTTCCAAAGCTTCCATTTTGTCAGAGGCGCAAGGAATGCTGGCAAAGGTGGCGGAGTCTGGCTTTACAGCTGCCAATTGCATTTAGTTGAAAGTTTCTAAATCCTTTTCAACAAACACATTTTGTGTATATCCTGCAACCATAGCATTCCATGAGACCGCATTTATTTGAGGCATCCGGCTCAAACAGTTCACGTGGCCCTGTCTATGCTTCCGCATTTTGCATACATGTCTACCAGAGGATTTCCAACTTAACCGTCTACATGCTCTGCAGATGGGCCTGGAGTTTCTCTTGCTATTCAAAGAAAAAGAAAAGAGAGCAGCAGCAAGCTAGGCTTCCATAAGAAGTAGCAGCAGGGAAAAAAAAGACATCAAAGCATATCTTGCACTAGAAATCCTCCTGTTGCTGCTTGAGCGGGAGAGGCAGATTTGAAATTTCAATTCAAACTTAACCGTCAGTTTCAGACAGCTGGATTCGATGGAAGTTGCAGTGACCGTGACTGTCGAGAGTCAGAGGAGTGCAGTAAAGAAGAAAACGGGAAACGGAAGATGAGAACCCGACCGAACAGTGTAAGAGTGGGACCCAGAGCCACGTAAGAAGTCAAACCCTTAGTGTGTGATGTTTAAGCCGCGCCGTCCATGTGCTACTTCTGCAATCTGCTCCCTCGACAGAAAACCTCTGCTTCCAAAGGAAACATACACAACGGTTGAGGGAGGTTGTTGATCTAACCACTCGAGGCACTCGTGTGTCTCGTGACTCTCCGATATGACGGGACCGATCGAATATACTGGTGGCATTGCAGAAGCGTTGTGCACCTTACCTTCTCTGATGGCATCTAAAGCTTCCCTCTCCAGGTCATCGAAAGTATTTATGAGAAACCCAGAAGCTTCTCGAAGGCGAGAGCAATGGTGGAGAAACCAGTGAAACCGCTGATTGGATCTGTCTTTCATTGGCTCAACCAGATCGCTCGCAGAAAATGCCGGAACCCTTGGTACATCGATCTGATACTCTTCATCGTCTTTAAACGACACGGGGTGCTCCAGAGCCAATTTGGGAAAGCGTACGCGCACTGGACGTGAAGAATACGTAAGTGGGTATGCTTAGCTTGGCTGCAACATCGAAAGTGGCGGAGTCCGTAACAAAGGCAGAGATGGGAAAAGAGGAGTTGAACAACGAGCGGAGAATATCCCCAACGTGCGGTGCTGCTTTCTCCATGTACAATGACATGCGAGTTTCGATCCTCATATGCTCGTCTTCCTCGTACTGGAAGTCCACATCAGGAAGCTCTGTAAAGCGGATGTCAAGGCCGGAAGATGCCAAGTGATTCGCGTACGTGACTTGCTTGGCTGGGCGCATCCACCTGCTGGTTATTACGGTCGTGGTAAAGCAGCGGTGAACGCAAAGCCGCTTTGCGAATTCAGCCGCAGGAACGAAATGACCAACTCCTACGCACGGGAAAATGGCGATATGAGGTTTTCCACTGCCATTTTGCACTTCCATTGTGAGGGGCTTCAGGTAGGAGCTGCTCTATATCTCACTTAAGCACTCTTTTCGTCTGTGCGAATTAAGAGATCCTCGTGAATTGCTTACATATATAGCAAAATTGTGGTAGCCAATGTCTGTCGGTGAAATGGCTCTTGCACATGGAAGAATTGGGAATGGTTGAATTATGTGTGATTGTCATCAATCCCACTGATAGGTCGCAATCCGGAATGTGCAGACAAATTAGAACTGCCTATAGTGACTCAAAATATTTACGTAATAGTTAACGGTACGGATTCACTACGATGCCATGTGTATTGTGCTCTCCCTGATTTTTCGGGCATACGCGGATAGTATCGAGTTATTTTAGGTGCACATGTGCAATTAGTATGGATATTTGAAATATATTTAATTTATCTAATGATATTTTAGAATAGTTGAGTTAGGCAATGTGGGGATAGTATTGAAGTTAAATGTGCAATTAGTATGTATATTTTAAATATAATTATTTAAAAATTTGTGGAGATATATATAAGTTGTATTTTATTTTTTTATGTTAAATTGGTTGTATTTTGTTTTTATGTATGTAGTTATGACATGACATTATTTGTCTTATTTTCATTGTGAAATACCTCTTAATGTAAAAATATTTAATAATAGAAGTTTGTTCCTAATAATTTATTATTTTTTCAATCCACCAATTGTAATATTCAATTCATCAATTCTAGGAGTAGGAAAAGGTTGTTCTCCATACCTAACATGTATATGGTTATCAAGTATATATGCATGTTCATTTTGATATTTAGATAAATACTTAGAATATTTTTGAAGCAAAACCAAATCAACTTGTCGAAAAATAATATATGTATATAAGCTATGATTTGAACTTGTCACCTATATTGTATTAGCACATGTGTCAAATCAATTATGATGCATGGGCAATGATATTTCTAAATGCAGTGGTTCTCATTCATTTGAAAGTAAATGATATTTTAAGTTTTTTACTAATCATGCATAGTATGGATTCATCCATGATGACCACACTTATATATTTAATGGCCATTAGTATGTTTTATATGAATAATACCTCTTTCTTCAATTCAATCCCATTATTCTTTAATCTTATGCTATCAAATGATTCTACAATTTAGCACCACCTTTTTAATCAAAGTAGAACATTGAAATCAACATTTTAAATCAAATTTTTACCTTCTTACATCTATAACAACTAAATTATTAAGAATATGAAGATGATGTGAACTATTTATTTCTAAAATTTTGTCTATAGATTTAAATATGATTTAAAATAATAATAATAATAACAATTTGTGATTTTTTTACATAACTTTTAATAACTTGTTTTTTTATAGTTGAGAATATTTTTAAAATGTGATATTTATTCCATACAACATAATTTTTTTTGAAGAAAAGATAAAGCTATAAATTTTTAAATGTAGATTCATCATAGCAATATCTAGTGTGTGGATTTTGTTTATAATTTTTTATGACATAATTGTTTCATTAAATTTTTTGAAGTGATATTATCTATTATCTAGATATAGGTTTATTCCATATAGCATAACCTCTTTTGTATGTATCCAAACTGACTTATCCTTTTATTAAAATAGAGACATCAATATCTAGTGCACATATTTTTTATTTTCTTAATCTTTATTTTTTTAAGGTTTGTAAAACATAGACCTTGACAATTGCTAAAGAATCTATGTACAATAGAAATAAAAAATAAATGTAATAATTAGATTAAATATATTCAAAATTATACTCATTGGAAAACTCATTTTGAGTGCTACAATATTACAAATTATATTATCTAGTCGATTCCATTTGAAGGTTTCATAAGAAATTTGACACTAAAAAGTCATAGCATGAAACTAAAAATTCTAGGAACATTTTCAAACATTAATATATTAATCTTATATTTCACATGTCTTGCATGTTAGAGTTACTTCTTAATGGTTCTAGAGATTGAAATTGTAATCATCAATTTCCATATTCTATTCCTACAATTACCTTCATTTTCGGTGGAGCATTATTCCTTCTCACATTCCCTTAATAGATTTCTTTGTAATATTTGTATGTTGGTAGCATGGCAACTTCCCCCTATCTTTTTTGTTCTTTATTTTGATGTGATGATCATCAAGGGGTAACTATGTATATACAAGTTTCTTTGATGATCATGTCATCACATATTACTTATTCATGTCTTTATGCTTATCAATACACATTAACACATTTCTAGACCACACATGATTACCATTTGTGTCGTGTGTAATGCACATTTATTGTATCATCACACTTAGACCTTTGAGATATATTTTTATTAAATGGAAACACAATGTATCACATTCATTCATGCTCATATCTTGTTTCACACATATGTTTTCATGCTTGCTTATTTGATATGATTTACATTATAACTTGTCATGTAATATTTTTTGGGTCATTTTGGGTTATCTCATTGGCTTACTATATTATGACCAGGTGTTCATGTTAGTAAATATTTGAAGCACATTTGAGGGTATCATGTATCCTATTAGAAAACAACACTTATCATAGGTTAATTGTATAAATAAAGATTAGTTGCTAGTTAGTTAGGTGGTTATGGGTAGTTAGTTGGTTGGAAGACTTTATAAAGTTGTTATGTAATTATTTAGTTGATTATTCATGAATGAAGAATTGTTGAGTTTGAGCCACTCACGTTTTGTTTTTGTTCATTAAATTAATTGATAGTGAATCCTTCGCTCCTTTGCAAACCCACTATCTTTTTCCATTCTCATCCTCTTTTGTAAAGTCAAGCGGTGTAAAGAAAGGACTAGTGTGATTCCACACACATCATGCAAAATCTAGAGTTTGTAACATCCACCCTTCTTGCATATTTGTCAATGTTTCTCATTAGGATCCTATGCTCCTTGCAACAAAATCGTTGATATCTACCGTTCATGTGCATCATCTTTTTCTTTCATTGTGTACATTCTTTCCACAATTTTTCCTCCATTATATTCATTGTGTTCATGCTTAGATTTAGGTGTGTTAAACCTAATTTAAAAAATAAAAAATTTAATTCAGTTTTCTGATTGCTGTCCAATAAAAACTCTCGCTAGAACTGATAAGGAAAGTGATCAAGGTTCTTGAGGACTCGATGCCAAGCGAGGGAAAAGTTGATTCACAGTTGTAAAGAACCCTTGACTAAGAAAATTCAAGAATGTTGAGGATAAGTGTTTTTATTGGCAAAAATGTTGGAACGGACTGCACCATGCAGCGATTGAGCAGGTCGTCATGAGTCATTTCTGACTACTTGAAATTTTTGAACATGGACTAGCCATGACATTGCCAACGATGAATATATTTTATAAGGTTCTTCTAATTGCAAATATTTCACAGCGATATCATTTGAAGACATCAATGCTAGAGACAACATAGTCGTTGCAACCTTGGTAAAAGAAGTAATGGAAGATATGAAAATTATGCTCTTTGAAGCTATGTTATATTTTGGCCAATCTCCTATTTTAGATGCCGACCTGTATTGCCCACAAATAGGGCGTCTTAACATAATCTAGCAATGTTTGGTTTAGATTTAGTCTCAAGAGCTCGAAGAGCATTTACGCAATCATATTCAATATGTTTGACGGGAAATGTAAACTTCTTTGAGGCACTTTAAATGGTGCAATGTGCAGATTATTTCAAGATTTTGGAGTGCATTTCTATAGGTCTAGATTGTAGATTCATTCTATGGAACTTGTAGTGCAGTCGCTTCAGGATCCATGAGCCCTCCACTTTATAATCGGTTACTATCTGGTATAAAAGAGTTAAATTAATTTGGCATTCGCGTTTTTACACACTATTATAGTTTACTACATTACCTTGTTGATATGGGAACCTTTGAATTTCATTTATATTTAAAAGTATTGTGGTAAGCACTCTCCTTCATCTAGGCCCTTTCCCCTTATGATTGTTGTATGCTTTATTTTAGGTCATTGCCTATATTTATTTATTTTATAAAAATAAGAACCTAATGACTTAATGAACTTTGGACGCTTATGCTCTTGAATGTTACATTAGAGCTAGTTCCTATTTTAACTCCCCTTATAATTATATGGGTGTTTTTGACCATTTAGAATTATAAGAATATTCTATTGTTCATGTTTAAAACAATATTATTACTAACTAATATTATATCCATTCCATCTAATTACATATAGATTGTAAATATAATCAATAATGTATACTTAGATGATTACATAGTTACATACTTAAATTATATTTTCCATTCCCTATTTTCCCTTTTTAAATGAATTCCTTACGGGGTGAAAAGGATTGTTTTGATTAAAATGCTTTATTCAACTCATTCTTTTAATATATGTTCTATGTTATATACCTTAAAATTGGGATACATTCCTACCATTCTATGAGGATATCCTATTGAAAAAATCATATTCTTATAATAGATTCTATATATACATTTTACAAAATTTTCGAAGTTCTATATTATTTTGAAAGCCTAAATAATGGTGTATTTATAAGTAAAAAAAAATTGTTGGAAAGGTCTAATGGGTAGTTTAGAAAGTATTATATATATTTTAAATTTATAATGAATTATAAACATTTAAATCACAAAATTTATGTTATATATTAGAGAAATTAAATGTACATATTTTTTTAATTAAAATTTTGATTTGATCAAAATAATTTTTTATTATAAAGTTTCTATAGGATGATTTTTATTTGATTTTTTAAAATAATATGAATTTTATAATTTTATCAATATTCATATTGTTATTAAATAATGTTTTTTTTAATAAATTTATTTTAATATTGAAGTTTTTGTTACATATTTTTGTAGAAAAAAAATGAAGAGTATATTGTTAAAATAATTTATCTAATTTAATATATATTTTTTATAATTATTCTAAATATTAGAGAATAAAATTGTAATATTATTATGATTTATAAGATTAAATTTTAAAAATTTTAGCATTTCCACTCCTCTAAAAAGCCTTAAAAAATAAAGAATGAAGACATGAGATAGTCTAATAGCCCTTCTTTATCCTAATTGAAGTTGATGGGGCCTCTAAAGGAAACCTAGGATTAGTTGGGTAAGGGTGGCTTGTAAGAGAGCATGCTAATAAGTTGACTATGGCCATTTCTATTAACCATGGTTCATAGACTAGCCACTTTATGGTTTGCAACTACTATTTTTCATGATGTAAATAAAGAAAGTAATATTCAATGTAGATTTCTCCACATGGAAGGTGATTCTATGAACATATCAAATGGCTTAAGAAATAATTAGACACTAGTGATACTATTGATTTTATGGTTTTATTGGCTATTACTATTTGTGAGAATTTGCATGTGACCTATTTTTTATGTGTAGAGGGAAGCCAAATATATGCCAATGTGGGGGCCTTTATTAATGGTATCACTCAATGGTGCTTTAGGGATGATATTTCCACACAATTGTTAACTTGTATTGAAGTGGATACCTTTAGTATATCTAATAAATAGCAATGTTGTTGGGAAGGAGTTTCATCTAAGATGTGTATTTCATTCTCATGATACCTCCTAGGACTACACTAATTATAGATGGGAAAGGGGAATTTGGGGGTTTAAGAACATTCATTTCTCTCCCTATTCATTTTAGTGACATATGGTGTGGTCATTTGGTGGATGAGATAGAAAAGAAGAATGGGTGGGGAGAATACAAAAAATGGAAGAATAAGGAAACGCATATGTAAGAGAGTGGGAAAACCATGTTCAAGGCCCTGGGTCATAAAGAGCCAAGAGTGGAAGGATGCCCTAACTTACCTCAACTTAAAGGGGTGTTTGAAAATGAGGGACGAGAATGATGAGGACTATAAGGTCATTCAATCACTTTGTAGACCCAAAACTTGGATGGGGCTACGCGAGCAGATTTTTCAGGTTCCACACTATACCTCAAGTAGCTCTGTACCTGAGGAAAAAAGCGTAGTTCTGCGATGACAGCATGGTGCACTGATGTTCGTATGACCAAAGGACCAAAAAGACAATGTGAACTGCTAGACAATAAACTAATGGCCTAGCTAATGGTTTTTAGGGAACAAAAATAAAAATATGAAGTAAGAGATATATAAACAAACATGATAAAGAAAGTAGATTAAAACTAGGGTGATAAGAATGATCTCACAATAGAACTTGTTGGCTAGCTAGCTCCAAGTACACTTCCACCTACACACAAGCAAGAGGAAAATTGTTGGGGGGCTATATAGGGGCCTACATTAGTTAGACCCTCGTTTTGGTGTTTCCACCTCCATGGATAGCCAAGATAGCGATAATGGAGAAAATGTATGATAAAGGAGAATGAAAGTAAAGAACACAATAACACTACAAAACAATATTAGGGTACCCAACCAAATCATAGAGGAGAGGAGTGAAAATATTACAACCTCCACCAAGAGCTCACTAGCTAATGGGGTAGAAAATGAGAGGCTCAAGCCCCAGTTGCAATGGTGTTGTTCCACACTTTCTCTACAGAGTTGATGGAGTGTTGTTATTGATATAGAGTGCAAAGTGCTGCTTGAAGGTTGCGAGTGCAAGAAGCGAATTCTAGGATGCTTAGGGAGTCCAAAAAGAAGATGAAATGCATGAAGGAAGAGTCAATTTGAAGGGAGGATGAGAAAAATGGACATATTTAGGTCAATTGGTTGAAGAGGGACGTTACAAATTGACCCCAATCGGAAGTGTAACACCTCTATAGGCTTTAAATGCAGGAATGCATTAGGGATGTAAGTGTGACGCATAGACATTTACGCGTCGCACAACCATCCCTAACAGTTATTCTTTTTCCAATGCACAAAGCAAACACTAAGTGGAACGGAGGCAATAAGCTGATGTGGATTTTTTCCTTCAAATTTGGTTTTCTAAGGTGACGAAATGTAAAAGGGGAATTTGTGTAAGGGGTACATATTCGCTCCTATATATTTTTCCCCCACTTTAGCGAGCACGAATACTGATGAGTTCTTTGGTAAAGTAGATCAAAGAAGTAGGGTTTTAACTGTATACCTGAACTGTCGAGGAAACAGATCATGATTTGGAAAACTCGAGAGAATAGGACAAGGAAAGGACTTCATAGCCCCACAGAACTATGAAGCTAAATAATGAAAGCGTCTTACAGGCCCATAGACCTAGAAGGAAGCAACCCCCAAGATCCCTCACATGAAGGAATTCCCAAGAACAAAGTGCCTTACAGGCCTGTAGACCTACAAGGAAGGTGTCCCCCAAGATCTCTCACATGAAGGATACCCAAAAAAAAAACTTATAGACCTACAGACCTACAAGGAAGCATCCCCCAAGATCTCTCACATGGAGGAGGCCAGAAGAGCGCACTATAGACCTATAGACATGAAGGGATGGTGTCCTTCAAGATTTCTCACATGAAGGAAACCCAAGAAAGCACCCTATAGACCCGCAAACCTCCAAGGAGGTATCCCCCAAGATCTCTCACATGGAGGAAACCAAAGGAAGGGGACTCTATAGAGTCAAAAAGAAGCTTCATAGGCACACCTATAAAGTAACATGTTTAACTACAGATAGAACACGTTAGAAAGTGGCCACACATGCAAGTAAGCGAATAGTCTCACAAACCATGAACAAGTTGGAAAAATTTCAAAGGGGTCCCTTGAGAACCCGGCGTAAGGAAAGGGGTCCTCTCAAGGGATGCACCATTTTAATGTACGAAAGAGATGTTTCTTTCTCAAATCAATTCATCATCAAGGAATCCTTTTGAAAGATGTTCACTTCATCAAGGTATTCAAAAGGAAGAAGATGCCCCCACAAGAGGGGAAGGTCAAAGCTACTGCCACCTCAGAGAAGGGTTCTCAAGTTCTTTCTTTTATGAATCCATGATGAAGGAAACACGTTCCATTAGGGTTCCAAGTCAAGAATGTGATTCTTGAAAAGAAGTTTGTGAAGATTTTTGAGAAAAGATTCGTTGGTGATGAATGTGTTTTTTGAAAATAAAAGTGCTATAGAAGTGGTGTTGTCACACATGAGAGGGAAAAATCAAGCAAAGAAGAGAGAAAGATAAAGGAAAATAAAAAGAGAAAAGATAACATAAACAAAGGGAATAGGGGTAGCCTGATATTTCAAGGTTATAATTGCTCATAAATATATTTAAGTATAATAATAGTATATAAAATGAACTGTCATCAACCCCCTACTATGTTAGACCATGTGAAGAATGCATGAGAAGACAAAGTAAAATTAAAAACCTGGGTCAACATGGAAGGGAAGCCTAAATGCCCCCAACGCTTTGCATCATCCCCAATTTACCAAAATTCAAGTCACAAACATTGAAGAATGATGATACAAATAGAAGAAGGCTTATGACACAAAAACCATGCCTGTATCCAAGCGCCAATAGGGGTGACAAGGGTCATACAGGCACACATAGCACAATCATGAGGGAACACATAACATACACACACACACACATCTAATCAAAAGATAAAGAAGGGGTCTCCCCCTAACATTGATTGACCAAGAGGTCATCTACTTCCCACTCTAGATCATCATAGGGGGAAGGAGGATGATCCTGCAATGGTGGAATATTAAGGGGAAGAGTGTCCAACCCTCCCGCAATAAGGGATAAGGAAGAGGGCTCTATAAGGTCCTCTCCACCAAGCTCTTATGGAGCTAAGGTCAGTGATTTCGTGAAGATTTCCAACAAGGCTGGAACCTTGTCCAGAGAGTTAAACATGCACTTTACAAGAGTTTCATTTTCACTTCAACAGACGGAGAGGGTGGTGCCCAAGATTCACCACTAGGTTGACTGAGTGCTTCGGGAGCGGTGATGAACTCAGGAAAATTTGGCACTGGTTTTGTCACTAGAACAAAACAAGTCAACATGAGACCACCTTTCGAAGAAGGAGGGCTCCTCTTAAATCCTTTGTTGCTGGAAGGACCACTCTCTACCTTCTATTTTGTTGAAGGATTCCAACTCCCCACAGATGAGGCAAGAAGTGTGGAGGAAGAGGAGGGGGAGAGAACCACAGTAGATATGACTGAAGTGTTCATCATATCTATGGGTTTTGGAAAAGGCTAGACATCTAAAAGGGACACCAACTGAGGTGGCTCCATTCAAGGAGCGATGAACACCTGCACCTTTTTAGGGTCAGGCTTATTTGTATTCATAATAGAAGTTGAAAGTGATATAGAGCTATATAGAACAAAAGGAGAGGGGAGGAGAGAGGAGGACGTAGTAGGAGGCCTTGATACAGGGGTGATTGTCTCCTCTTTCTTCCTATGTAAAGCAACTTGCTCATCCATGAGAGTATTTTGCTAGTGCTTGCGCTTGTGTGTGACGCAGTTTCTGTGAATCTTTGAACTAGAGGCTAGACGCTGCAAAGGAATGAAAGGCACCTGCTTAGCCATTGGAGTGTCTACTACAGCCATTTTTGGAAAAGGAACAAACTCTTGAACAGGAGTAGGAGGAGTAGGTTGAGAAGCAGTGGGGGGAGTCGATTCAAGTGCCTTAACAGCAGGCCTCTTCCCTTTCACTTCTTTGGGAGCATGAGTGATAGGAGGTCATGGAGGTTGAGACATAGAGGATTCCCCATGGGGAAGTTTTCCTCTACCATACAAATAGTACCAAGGTCTAGCCAGTTTAGTAAGGAGGTTTGATATTCTGATCTTGGGTCTATGCCAAGGAAGGATCATTTGACTTGACGAGTAGAAGTCAGGCTTGTTCATCCAATATTCCTCCCAAGAGAGGGGAGTGGATGAGTAATCTTGAGAGGGGGAAAGATTCTCCTTCCCTTTTTAAGAAGGGTAGGCAGCTAGTTGTGCTACAGGAAGAGCCAATTTTGGATGTCCTTTTCCCCCAGTCTTATACTTCACATAGTTTTTGTAAAGTAGGTTCATCCTTGGAGGAAGCGGAACAATTGAGGTGGGCCAAAAGTGTTCTAATGAATATCCCCATAGGACACCAAAGGTTGGTATCCAATGTCATGCATTACATACACAACACCTTCATGGGAAAACTTTAGACGTTTATGGATAATAGAGACAATTCCATTCATGGAAGCTAGACAAGGTATGCCTAGCTTCAACTTGAACAAATCTGACTCCAGAATGACATCAAAAACTGTGTCAATAGCCCTAAGTACAACTAGGATGGACAAATTTATCAAACCATATGGCTTCAGAGAAAGACCATCATGTGCATGGATGGTGGATTTAGTTTCTTTCTACTCTTTTCTATGTAGTGAGTTAAACCACAATGTCTCTTCTATAATAACATTCACTCAACTTGCGGGGTCTACTAAGACTCCTGTGACAATGTTACCATTGAGGTGAGTGGGAATGTAGAGGGGAGAGGGCTTGTTGTTTAGGGGTAAGTCTTGCAAAGTGATTGTCACATCCGGTGAACCGGTCACAGGCTGTGTAGTAAAAGTAACCATGACCATGTTAACATAGGCCTCAGGCTGAGTGATAGAATTAGTGGGATTGACAATCATGTTAGTAGAATGCGATGGGAACTAGTCTATGTATATCTGTAATTCACTATTTTATTTCACCACTGATTTATTTGTATTTTGTTTGTGTCCATTGAGATAAATAGTACCATCCTTGATGCGGTCATGTATCTCATGAAATAGGCACATATAGCATTATGTATCATGTTCATTAACTCGATGGTACTGACAATACATACTTGCATCATACCAACTAGGGTAAGGTTCCTTAAGAGGTATAGGGTTCAACAAGGTTACAATCTTATCCTTCACTAACTTTTGCAAGATGGAAGAGTAAGATTCTTCCAACTTTGTGAACTTTTGGTTGCATTTGAGGTCATTGCCATCCGCAGTGGCTACTACATTCGCAACAACTTTACCTTTCCCAGAGATCGATATGATGGAATTTCCTTTGGAACAAGAGTGTGAGGAAGGTCCCCCAAACTAAACTACCATCTATTGATATTCTCGTAGGGCTGCACACAAATGCATGAAAGAAAGGTATTTCATAAGGGTGAACTTCTCCTACCAAGGCCTTTGCAAGTTCCTTATGAATACCTTCTACACGTCAAAATCAGGTAGTGGATACGAGATTTGTGAGAAGAGTTCTTGATACTATGCTATGAAATCAGTGATCTTTTCATTATCACCTTGTTTGCATCAGATGAGATCTGAAGAGGTCATCTTCGACCCGATGTTAGCTTGGAATTGTTGTAGAAATTGGTTTACAAGTTGGTCAAATGAGAAAATGAAATTATTAGGCAAGGAACAATACCACTTGTGTGTTGTATCCTTGAGATATCGACATAATAGTTTTTCCATCAACGCATCGTGATGGAATAAATTTGTGCATAGGGCGTTAAAGGTGGACGCATGCGTTCGTGGCTCCCCTTTTCCACCATATTTTTTGAATTTAGGGATCTCCATTCCTTGAGGGAAGGGAGTGTTCAAAATCATGACTGACAATGGGCTATGTCGGAAGAAGGGTTGGAAGATAGACTAGGCAGAAGCTTGGGAGAGACTCACCAATCAGCTCTACATCTTACCTAAATTATGAAGAAGAGTGTTCAAAATAGGGTCATTAGAAGATAAAGGGCTAGAGAAACCTCCTGTAGAACCACCACCGGAGCCACCACTAGATCTGTTGGTGTGACCTCCACCGGAACCACTACCAGACTCACCTCCATTTCCAAATCCACCACCATGACCTCCACTGGAACCGCTTCCACTACCACCACCCCCACTATCGAAGCCACTACCACTACCAAAGCCCCCACTGCTCAACCCACCAAAACCTCCACCACTAGAGGTAATAGGAGTGGTAAAGCTAAAACCCAAGGGGATCTTGTTCACTTTGATAGTGTCAGATCCCTCGATGGTAGAGGGGATACTGATCGAGGGTACGGTATCGGTCATGTATATAGATGTAGGAGGCATCGACAATCCTAGCTATCTCTCATGATCTTCAAAAGTGGCTCCTCGTATAATGTTAGGATTGTTTGGAGGAGCACAAGCATCATTCAGACTAGAGAGACTATCCAAGAGTTCTATTCCTATTTAGTCTTTTCCCACCATATACTTTAGTTCAGTGATAACCTGGGCATCCCTAGCCAACTTCAGGTCTATTTCCAAGTGATGTTCCAAGTCACCCAACCCTTTATTGAGGGTGGAGACATATTTTGAAGGAATGTGAACAACCTCATGCTTGTCGACTGACAATGGTGTAGGAGATGCAGGAGTGGGGACGTGATTGGTCTTGTCAGAGAATTTGACCTCACCCCTTGACAATTGCTCCTATGCAACGAGACCAACATCGGATCCAACAAAAAGGCCTATAAAGAAACCAGTGGTGAACTTCATCCTCTCCATCAGAAGGTGTCGTATAATTCTCCTAACAATATACTTGAAGGTTGTGGACTGAGTTGTGATGCTCATAAACATTCACAACACTAAAGGGCACACCGATTACAAGGTATAAGGGAAAAGCTCCAACACCTATGGATGAGAAGACATTGGTTCATGTTGGGTTCACCAAAAATGTAAGAAAGCGGAACCAACCATGTTCAAGGCTCAAAGTCACAAAGAGCCAAGCGTGGAAGGCTGCCCTAACTTACCTCAACTTAAAGGGGTGTTTGGAAAAGAGGGACGAGAATGATGAGGACTATAAGGTCCTTCAATCACTCTGCAAACTCGGAATTCAAATGGGGCTAGGCGATCCAATTTTTTAGGTTCCACACTGTGCCTCAGGTAGCTCTCTACCCGACGATGAAAGTGTGGTTCTGGGATGATAGCATAGCACGCTGGCGTCTATCACGTGCGCCAGTGTCCGTACAACTAGAGGACCAAAAAGACAATGTGAACCGCCAAAAAATAGACTGATGGCCTAGCCAATGGTTTTTAAGTGAACAAAATAAAACTCCAAAGTAAGAGATATATAAACAAATGTGATAAAGCAAGTAGATTAAAACTAGGGTGACAAGAATGATCTCACAAAAGAGCATGTTCACTAGCTAGCTCCAAGTACACTTCCACCTGTACACAAGAAAGAGGAAATTTTTTTGGGGTGGCTGTATAGGGGCCTACCTCATTCAGAACCTTGTTTTGGTGTTTCCACCTCCATGGACAGACAAGATAGTGATAATGGAGAAAAAGTACGATAAAGGAGAATGAAAGTAAAGAACACAATAACACTACAAAATAGTATTAGGGCACCCAACCAAATCGTAGAGGAGGAGCTAAAAGCTTACCACCTCCACCAAGAGCTCACTAGCTAATGGGGGAGAAAATGAGAGGACTCAATCCCTTGCTACAATGGTGTTGTTCCACACTTTCTCTACGGAGTTGATGGAGTGTCGTTGTTATTGAGTGCAAAGTGCTGCTTGAAGGCTGAGAGTGCAAGAAGTGAATGCTACGATGCTTAGGTAGTGCAAAAAGAAGATGAAATGCAAGAAGGAAGAGTGAATTTGAAGGGAGAATGAGAAAAAAATGACCATATTCGGGTCAGTTGGTCAAAGAGGGGCATTACAAATTGACCCCAATGGGAAGTGTAACGCCTTTGCAGGCTTTAGACGCAAGAATCTTCTAGGGATGTAAGCACACCATATAGACGTTTGCACACTGCGCGAGCTTCCCCAACAATTATTCTTCTGTTGACACACATAATAGATGTCAAGTGGAATGAATGTAGTGGGTTGATGTGGATTTTTTCCTTTGAATTTGGTTTTCTAAGGTGAGGAAATGTAAAAGGGAAATTTGCGTAAGGGGTGAAAGTTCGCTCCTATACAACATAAGATTAAACTAGTTGACTATAATAAAATTGAATCTAATAGTAAAGTGTGGAGTATTCTAGAAAATGGTGGTATTACTCATTTCATGCACAAGATCAATGGCTAGAGCACTGCTAATTTCATTGAAGTTTCTAGAGGATGGAATAATAGGTAGATCTTAGTGAAGGGTTTGAATATTATTGTCAATGAAGATCTTATCCATGCGATCACTAAGATATGAATGGAGTGAACTAGAATGTTCAAGAAAAAAATACTAGGAGATGAATCTACCAACACATTCCTTAAACTAATCAAGGAAATTCAAAATTTACCTTCGAGTTATGTTAGGAGTTCCCTCAAGCCTCCTTGGAATGAGATTGACATTTGTATTATATAATACATAAATTTGGAGAGTAGGTTTACTTTAATTTTTTCTTATCACTTTTTTACTTCTAAATTATTTTTTCCATTATTAAATCATTTCTTTTCCTTTCCATTGAGTTTTCTCCCTAGAAAATTCCATTATGGACCACAAAAGTGTCATGGGGTTATACCCCTACACAAGGGTATTATTTTTCTATTGTTGAATTATGTGAGTTCTTCATTGCCTCCCCCTACAAAGAAATTTACTATTATGACCTCAAACTCAAGGAACTCCTCTTTGTATCCCAATAGGGAGGAATCTAGCCATAGTGGTGACTTGGATTTCAACCCTATTATTAACTTCCCTATTTCTTCTTCTTTGATCTTGGAGTTGTTTAAACCCTACAAAGTCCTTAATACAGATTTAAAAAGTGCTAGTTTCATTGTTGGCTCATTAACAAGGTTTATGAATTATAAGGCCAAGGCATTCTTTGAAGTTGATATTGGTCATTCCATCACCCCTTTGCAAACTTGTACCTTTTACCTAAAATAACCCCCCTATCAACTAGTCAAACCCAAACCTTGGATGACCTATTTGAAATTATCAACTCCACCAAAGAAAATATGGAAATTTTCTTTGAATTTGATGAGGTCAAAAATAAATAAATTAAATGGTTTTTCATTGAAATCAATCAGAATAACAAGAAGATGGCCTTTAATGGGCACACCAAGAGGTGCTACTCCTTTAGAGGTTTACCATAGATTCTTATAGCTTTGAAAACTTGTAGATGCCCAAAGCTTCTAGGGTGTTAGCAACAAACTAAATTAACAAATTTCTAATTTGCAACAAACTATGAGAATGGATTTGAAAAATAACAAGGATAAGTTGCATAACATGGAATGTGAGGTTAAGGAGATCAAGTGCACTCTATGGAAAGGTGAGGAGAATGCTAAGGTTAAAGATAATATTAGTAAAGACATGGAGATTAGAGGCCCCAATTTAAGAACCCGTAGCTATAAGAGAATGTTATGGAGGGGGGCAAGCACAACTAAAACCCTCTAACTTCAACTTCAATGTGTTTATGGAAGATATTGAAACGACTAAGATCTTGTGAAAAAATGTAATTCTCTCTATGGTTTGTTTTCTTTATTTATAATTTTTATCCTTAACCACAAATTTTTAATTTTTAATTTTAAGAGAGAAAGACCTTATGATTCTTCTTGAAACTCTATTGTCATTTGATATAACATTATAAAATTTATTTTATATTAAAATAAGACATATTTTTAAAGAATGAAAAATTTTATTTTGTTTCTAAAATGCTTGGAAAAAGTGTTCCATTGAAACTATTTTATCATTTAATCCAAATTTATTATTATTTTTTCTCAAAATTTAAAATAAGTAAAAATAAGCTTTATAGTTGTCACAGTGACCGAGAAGTCCTGCTTGACCAAAACCAGTTTCGACTGCAGTCATATAATGGGTTTGCTCTTACGGATGGGAAAATGGTGATGTGAGGCCTTGCGATGTCATGTTCGACTTCCATTCCTTTACAGTAAAGTGATGCTTCATATATCTCTCCAACCATTTAGTCGGTGAAAAACCCTCAGTAGTTTTTTTTTTAATATTGAGGAAATGCAATAAAAAATTTACAAAGAGCAGTTAAACAAACTGCGGAGATAAATTATACAATGGCCAATATGACAAGTTGTAACCACAAAAACAAATCCAATTCAAACCCAAAGTACATAGCACCAACATATGAAGACACTATAGGCTGAAAATACTGTTAGTAGTTGCTAACATGAATTATGAATTGAAACATTGAAGAGCTATTAGGCTATAACAATGGTGGTAGGTTGAAAGTCTGTGGTGGATATAACAAATTTTTAAGCCACACTAGACTAACATGTTATATTGTGGCCGGAAATACAAGGTACTGTACCATCTCACTGAATGGGATTAAAGCTAGCAAATATGGTCCACCTCAAACATGTTCGTAAGATATAAACTAGTGCATGAAGGTATCATGATTACAAGTCTTTGCAAGAGAATATCTTACGATGCAATCAATGAGTGATTGGAACTCGAGACCTAACGACTGGGGGATTAAATAAAATTACATTTGTGGAAGATATCTTAAGTGATAATATACATATTGTCCATGTGCCTCTCCTGCCCATGTGACAAATTAGATATGGATGTGTTAAATCATTGAATTTTTTTTTTTGGAAATGTGAAACATGTTAAGGGAGATGGATCAATAGCTGTGGAGAGTTCAATAGTTGTTCACACAATTGTGATTATTCATATTAGTACTAGAATGAATTAGTATTATATCTTGTATATATTCATTTCACATATTAATCAAAATATTATTAAATATATGGACATATGAGATCAATAGTTGTTCACTTCAAAACTTTTTTTTATATTAATAATAATTTAACGAGTCATAGATACATTTCCATCGTGTCACATAGAGTCTACTTTGACTGAGACTTTTGCAAAATATTACAAATCAGATCCTCCACGGAATTTACATATCAATCCAGGTCAGAATTCATATACACTAGGGATTATAGTTTAAGAGATACTGCTATTAACTACTAGCATACTATTTTAGCTGAGGCCCCAAGAAAGATGTTGTATTGCTTATTAACTTCCTTGCACCTTGTTGACTTCAGATTCAACATTATTGGCTTCATTGTCATTTGGTCAAGCCATCGAGATGTCTTCAGAGATAGGAGGATGAACAACATTATAGATCATTTGAGGTTTGTACAGATACCCATCCTGGCTGTTTCCTATAGCAACATCGTTGAACACTCTTTGGAACTCCTACAATGCCCTGAGAAAGGTCTCTGAATCTCCCTGCTCGTGGTGCCAAGTATGCCCATACTTGACCTCTAATTTGTTCACCATCACGACCCCATCCGTGATTAGCCTCATAAACTTGGCCATTAAAATCTCCATAGTCACTATTACCTACAAGGAAATGGATAGAAAAGTGAGTCTCTTATTAGATTCAATACTTGCCCCCTTCTTCTATCTTGAAATTTCTCATCATTCCTTACCCTCCAAATATTTCATAGAATTTTAGTAGAAAGAAAATCCCAAAAGACATGCAGTTCTTTCTTAAATTGAAAAATATTTCATTCCATTTCAAACTGCCATTAACATTCCAAATTACCAATTCATTACAAAAAATATTCCAAACCTCTTTAGCATATAAGCAATCAAAAAAGATATGCATAATGTATTATGGGGTCCTGCGAATGCTGCATATATCCACATCAAATTGATCGAATTTAAATGGAAGCCTTTGTAATAGAAGCAAGCACCTGAAGCAAGCCTTTTTGGGCTCTATTATATTATGCCAAATAGAGTAGAAAATCTTTTGCCAGTTATTATCAGAGAATTTCACATTCCACCACTTCATTTCAAAACTTATAATCATCAAGTAAAAAAATCATATATACATATATTATAAATGTTATGTAATAGAATGTGCTCTAATGTATCAATTTGAAAATAAAGTATCTTCCATAAATATTTAAGAGTATTCAAAAAATAGATGTATCCACTGCATATCACATTTAAAAATAAAATATATAAATATTAAATCCAACATGCACTAATATAAATCAAATTGTAATACCAAACATGTCAACTTGTACAAATTAAGCAATACACAATGTACAACTACTAGATTACTTATCATATTTAATTATCATATGACAAATAAACTTGTCAACTTGAACAAGTAAACAATCTTTCATGGATAATATAGTCTGACAATGTACAAGTACAGAGTAGTTGTAAAATCTATAAGTAATTATATACACAATATCATAGAAAAAAATCCATTCATTAATATCAACTTCATGTAAATGCCATCATTATCTCCCTATGTATCATTCTATTTTTTCCCAGTTGGATCTTTCATCTACCATTGTCCTGGAAGATAAGACATGATGTAAGACTCACCATATTTTGAGACACAATCAAATACAATCCTTAATAAAAAATTAAATAAAATTTTTAATCAATGAAATCAATTACAAAAAAGAAAAACTCAACCTATCAGAATTCAAGAAACACTAGATACTCAATCCATGCAACAAAATATAGCCAATAAAAAGAAATTCCATAGATCAAGAAATGGATAGATATCAATTTTCAAAATGCTACCTATAAAATCCATTGTTGGAAGTGGTAATTTTTTCACCATTTCTATTTAGAGTTTTAAACTAAAAGAGGGCTAAAAATTTATTCAATCCAAAAAAGAGCAATACAAAGCAAGGGAATTACACATCCCTATCAATCTCCACTAATTGGTCCAACTTTTGTGACAAATCTGAGGGTAATTGGCCCTTGTCCACAATATTCCAATCATGCAAATGATCAAAAACCCATTTAGAAAAACAATCCACAACCCCATTCCATTCATGTGGAATGTGACAAAAAGAAACAAAATCAAAGGAAGCACACAGATTACAAATCTATTTTATAATAACAGCCAAATGCCAACTAACATCCTCTAATTGTTGCCTCTTCAATTCTCTAATTTTATAGAAGTTCCAATATGTAATTGCTCTTATCAACTATGCTGGGAATTTTTTAGGTGCATAACCTTTTATTTTCAATTTATTTTTCCACTTCCATTTTGATTGTTTGAATCAAATATTTTTTTCAATTATCAATTAGCTTTTTAATAAAAGAACTGCATAAGGACAATCTCTATTATTTTTTTTCATGAAAGAACTGCATAAGCAACTTGGATCAAAAAATCATGAAAGAACTACATAAAGAACTTGGATGAAATATTTGATTTTCAATGTCAAAAAAGTTTCCAAAGATTTGAAAGGGAAACAATGTATAAATTCCTAAACAAATGTAGGAACGTAACTATATACACAATATCATAAAATAAATTTTCAAGTATTAATATCAACATCATCTAAATGCCAACACTCTTTCACTACACATCATTCCAATTTGCTCCCAACTGGTTCATTTATATGATTTACTTGATCTATGACTATGTATCAATTGCAATTCTAACCAGTCAAGTGCTAAAAAGAGCTTAGTGTAATATCTCACTAGAGAACTTAAACAGTGTGTGATGCACAAAAGTATAAAGTGCCTTTTAAATATCCCATCAAAGCAAGGAAAAAATGTTCATTAATCATGTATTGCAATGGTACTTGAATTTTTAGACTCTAAAGAACCTTATGAAAGTGTAAATTGTTTAGTGTATTATATGGGAAAGGTCGCCAATCAATTGGCTCCCCAAATTTTCCACCATTTCTCTTGGATTAATCTTCCTTATATGGGATGAGACAAGATATGAAACTAGATGTGCACAAATTTCATATACCTTTAGAATGGAGATTATATTTTCTATTATAAATGATATAAACATTGTTACTTTTTCTCATTATTCTATTCATATACATTTTTCCACTTACTCTAAATATTCTTGTCTAAATTTAGATACAAGATAATAAGAAGGATAGTCAACCTTAAGACCCTAGATCACACCATTGGGAAAAAAATACATATAAAAAGTGCCAAGTTTCTTCTCTATTGTCATCTAATTCTAAATCTCCACATTAGAGCCAAAGAAATGGTCATCCTATACTTCCCAACATCATTGAACTAGAGTTGAAGTAGTTGAACACCTCCCCCTATAAGTATAAATTGTAATGGATGGTATTCCCTACAACATGGGCATTCCCATATTATACATCATTTTAGTGATGTAGATGGGAACTTCTTGCTAGGTAGGATATGTTCAATTCACTAGCCTTAGATTTTCTCCTAGGTTGGACATACTAAATAGTTAGTTTCCTTAAAATGGAAGCACAATGAAAATTATGATAATAATTATTTTATTGGTTGAGAGTCAGTAAATGATAGTTGTGTGTTTCTTGTTGGATTTTGTTATTCTAAAATCGATAACCAAGACCCTCCCTCAACATTACGTTTTTGGCTCTCGTTGCTTGATTCTTATTCTCGGTTTCCCCTTAAGCCTTGATATTTAATACTTTTTATGACCATTTTATTTTGGGGTTGTGATATGTTTGTGATTTTTATTTTTGAGATCACGTGAAGCTTCATTTGATTTGTTAGTTTTGATTTGATTTGTAGACTTTATAGACATGATGACATTCCATCCAAATTTCTTAAGAACATAATTATTGTGCAATATATATACATTTATTTAATTTTTCAAAATTCACTTGCAATAATTGGTATCGAGTATGTCTTAGATAGAGAATATATGTTATTGTTATTCTAAATGGTTTATTTATTACAAAAAAAATCCCCTTTTCTTAGATATATATTTCCATACAAAAGGTTGGGGTGTTAGATAACATAAAAGATTGTAGACAAAAAGGAAATGACTTCATATAACACTTAGTTTGAAAATTAGTGTCATATGCTTGCCTTTGCTAAAAATGACTAGGAGGTTGCAAAGAAAGATTGGGAGGCACACCTTGCTAAATTGAAAGAGTGTTATAAGGGTTAACTTGTATATTTTTTTTCTTTTTATATATACAATGTTCTAATTTCAATGTACATATGTAGTATTAGTTGATGCTACAATACAAGTTTTATCATTTTTCATGGACAACATTGTTAAGAGGAGCCACTTTGATGTAAATATTTCACTTAGGCAGATAATGTTTTGGAGATTGTTGAAGAAGTGTGTTGAGCTTATAGAAGAGAAGCACCTTTTTGGTACCCTTTTCCCTTGATGTCAAAGGGGGAGAATGTTTTGGAGAGTTTTTTGGAGAAGTATGTTGCCATCAATGAAAAAGGGGAGATTGTGGAAACATGAGCTTGGTAGTATATGGTGTTGTCATTTATGGAAACCCATTGTATAAATGTAGAAGTGTTGACCCAAAGAAGACCAAGTGTACTAAATAATGGCTGAGTCCCAATGTGCATTTTTTAGTGTTATAGAGAAACAGTTTTATGGTCCACATTGCTCCGTAGAGAATCATCTTGTCATATGGTTTTGAAGTGTTAAATTTTACATGTGTAAAAGGAGTCTACATCCAAATTTTTAGGTTGTATGTCAGCCACAGTTGAAGATATTGTTGACAGTGCATTGGGTTTAGTAATGGAAGAGTTGCAGTTGTAGAGTGCATGTTGGAATGCTTTGCATTCCATCGTGGATGAATATTATGCCATGTGGTTTTGAGGAAGTGTTTAAATGTTTTCAATTTTTTTCCACTCCAAGTGCAAGTGATTTGGTGATCCATGTATTGAGTTATGAATGAACAATTGGTTCATTTAGTTATTGCTTCACCAACAATGCTGACCGAAAGGTTTTGGGGTCGTGCGGAGTTGAGTTGAGTATAGAGTGGAATCATGGGAGTGGTTATAGGTCACACTAACCTATTTTGGTGTGATACACATTTTATTTCTATTTACAAAGTGTGTGTGATGGATTTTTGGGTTGATAGGTCATGGTGTTGCATAGTTCAAGCAATTAGGATGACCTAATTGATGTTTTGGTTGATTACGGTATATATACAAGGTTAATTCATTATATGATTTGAATGTAGAAAGAATGAAGGATGTGATTAAAGAGTATTGGATGTAGGTAAGAGTGTGTGCGAGATTTGATGTAGTGTTAAGTGTGAAAAGTGATAGTGGTGAAGTATGAAGTGTGTAAAGTCAACTTATGAGATTAATTGGAATTGTGCCTTCAGTATGTTGTAGATGCATTGTTAGTAGTTCATCCTTGGGTTAGTGATCCACCCTTTCTTCTATCTCTCTCTATTATGGGTAGTGAGCCTCTATCAGTGAGCCATTCTTTTTGAATAGTGAGTCTTTAGAGAGTGAGTCCACCATTCTATAAATCCATTATAACTAATTATAATATAGTGTGAGCTAATCCTCACCCTGGTTTTCCCTTTCATGGGTCTCCCACATAAATTTGGTGTTCTTGTGTTGTGTTTTGATGCATGCTTTAATTTTTTCTTTCCATTATTGAAATTTTAATGTGATTCTTTGAATGGATGTTTAAATTGATGAATTTAATGAATGTCAGTGGATACTAATTCAACCCCCTCTTAGTATTCCAAGTGTTCAACATGTTTTTCCAGAATTTTCCCAATTGAAGACAATGTTACTTAAATGCAAATTTTTGAAGGAATGACAATTATGAACTAAATTTTTAATGCAAATCTAACCTAAGTGACTGAAAGTAATCCTATTGTAAAATATTATGCAATATGATATGCAATATTTTGATTTTTTGTGAATTTTATGATGCAAAAATTCAACCCTAAATGAGAAATGCAAAACAAAGCAATACAAAACATAAATCTAGGGTTGAATTACTTCATATTTCATAAGGTTTATGTTGTCAAAATCTCATGTTCACAAAAATGTAACATAAGAAAAATGGAACCCTAAGTTTAATGTCTAAACCTAGGGTTGTTTTTTGCTCCTTTTTCAAAGGTACATTAGGATGCAAATCAACAAGGTGTTTATATTGACATTCAACCATGAATGTGAGTCAACCAAACCTTGATCTGATCCTTTTGAGCCTTATCAATGGAATGCAATTGATTTTCTATGACTAATCTAATTCAACTAAGTTCCCTAATATGAAAATTATAATATCCCAATGATTAACAGGATGAAACAATAACTTGGAGGAAGATTTGATAAGTGCTAAGTGATGTGTAGCTATCACAGAAATTTGGATCTGGCATGGAATGGAGGATAGAGTCACCTAGGGGAATATAGGCCCTTGTAGGCCTTTTTTGAAACTTCAAATTTGATCTTGTAGCTTTCTATCTACTCTCTGATGTCTACCCTATAAACCTTTGTCTTTAGATCCAAACCTGCAATAAATCTGTAAAAGAGATGGTGCGGGTGACTATATAGGAGTTCGGCTTAGTCAAACCTATATTTTGGTATTTCTACCTCTAGAATAGCCAATAAAATTGATTGATAATAGTGTGTTCCCTAACCTTAAGTGCATCTAAGGTTGTTATGAGATAAAAATAAATAAAATCCTACTCAAATTCTTTAGAGAAGGATTCCTATATGAAAATGGCAAGATCTACCTAAGAGGAAGTCAAAACACCCTTAGGAAATCTAAAGCATAATGATGCCTTGCTTTATACTGCAAGTAGGATGAATATTGAAGATGAGAACACTAGGAAACAAGTCATTAGGTTGAAAGAAATGGCCAACTGCATCTCCAAAACCTATAATTCATCATGCTCTTCTATTGGCATCAACCTTCAATCATGTAATATGGCTTGATCAAATCTCCAAATGAGCTTGAAGACCTATAACTTAGAATTTATTTTTCAAAATCTAATGATCTCTTTGTTCTCTTTTCTTCTCCTATTACTTTCTACTTTAAAATGGTGAAAAGACTAGGTATTTATATGTATTTCTCTAATTTATCAAAAAGTAGATCTTGATAGCTGACATTTACAATTTGAATTTTGAATGTTAAAATGTCTACACCAACATATCCAAAATTGTTCCCTGATAAAATAGGGGGACCTATATGCCCTAGGGTGAATGGTTCCTAGTCCTATTTCCTAGGACATTAAGTGTTGGGGGAAAATATCAATTGGATGCATTTGTTCAATGATTGCAATTTTCCAAAAAATTTAATAAAACAAGCATAAATTTAATGCATAATTTAGGAGATTAAGGCCTAGTTAGGAGGTGTTGAAAATGCATAAATGCAAGCCCGTCACTAAAATAGGTCCAAACTATGCATGAAATTGTACTATCACCTACAAGGGAGTATAATTTTTGACGCTACAATTAGTTTGGTTGTCACTTTCATTATTTGAAATATTTTGTATTTCTTTTAAGATTGTTATTTTTGTTTTGTGCATATAGGCACTCATTTTGGATTATATTTTACTAGTTTTTCATATCTACAGTGCATGACAACATAACACAAGGATGTTTGTATGAAATCTTGGTGCCTATAGAAAAGAATTCCTAAAAAACAATGTGGATTCTTTGAGATTATTATTTTTTAGTTATGTTGAAATTAATTTATAATTCATCTCCAATAGAGATATATTTTCACTAGTTTGTAATAGTTGAATATTTTATGTTATAAATTTGTAATTTTCTATTTAACTATAAATTTATTTTATATAAAAAGGATAATCAAATATTTTTAGTAGTATAAGAACTATTGATTTATCATATTGTATTGTAGGACACTTAATGTCAAGGACCATTAACATTCTTTTTTAAGAGCCAAGTTTCTTACACTACAAAAAAAAGATCCATAAGAATTGTTTAATTAAAAATAAAATTTAATAACTAATATCTCCATTTAAACACAAGTTATATTTGCTAGAAAATTTTTGTCTATATGTACCACACAAAAAATTTAATGTCAATAGACAATCTATCATGACAATAAAGTGTGGAGTGTAATAGCATCTGTGTATCGATAAAAGATCTTATCATTCATCTTAAATTTCATAGACATTTACAGTTCAAGATATTAATAAATATAATATTACACAAAATTTATGTCTCCTCATATATAATAAATAAAATAGTTTTAAAGTAAAATAAAGAATGTTTTTTAGATAGATGTATTTAAGATATCTATACTCATGGTAGTTTACTTATTTTAGGAAAAAAGAGAGGAAGTAATGCGTCGAGAAACTTTTGGATCCCTCTAACCCTAGTAGCCTCCCTAGTGAGCAATAAATTTGTTTAAACTTGAACTACTATGGAAATGGTCTAATTGTAAGATATTCTCTACTCTAAGACCTAGAGCAAGGTTTAGGAATAAGGTAACACCAATGCAAAGATGAAAGACCAATCCCCAATGACCACCAAAGGCACATTTTGTAGGCAATCATGGATGTCATTGAAATGTCATTAGTTCTACTTACTACTCATGTCAAATATAGTAGGGTACTGTGAAAATCCCCAACCTTAGATATACTAGAAAACAAAAGGGAAGGTTTTGATCCATTTCCTACTCACTACCAGATAATATTTTAGACATCATTTTTTAATGTAAATAAAAAATACTAATATTATTTTTCCTCAAGAACTTTCCATTAGAATAATAATTATTTAAATGGACCAAATTTTAATGAGAATCTAAGTGTTGGATCATTGAACCCTTTAGGGGGCCAAGTATATGGTATGTCTCGTACACCTTTTTAGATTTGAAGCATGCCAAAAAAAATTTACGCTATGATTTGTGGATCATCTAGATGTCTAGGTGTGGGATATCGACTTCGACCTAGATGGCATTACGATTTATATAGGTATCCTATGTGGGTTGAATTACCTTTCCTTAACCCATCCATTTGAATCCTTCAAGATATTTCCTACAAACATTATAAAATAATATGGCATAAAAAAAAATTAGACAAATGGGCTAGCCTATAGGTTCATCCTAGGGTTTGTCTATAAATGGACCTTACTAAAGCCATGCCAAAATCCATTAGGCAGGTTAGTCCAATTTTTGAATTTGAGAAAAAATTAACTAACTTAACAAGAAAATACTTTCTTTCACTACCATCAGAAAGGACATCTAGTTCGATATTTCCTTATCCACAAATATCGCACTTCGATTATTTCTATTTCTAATGTTAACACTTTTATTTCCCCTATTGTTATTTCTGCTAGTGAAGAGCTTATGCAACCTTCCTTGAATCTTCCCAAGAATCTTCCCCTTGCTGATCCTCAACCTTCCTCCTTTGTTGATAATATCCTCTCCACCCTCTCCTGCTCCCCATACATTCTCTCTACCAACCAGAAACCTAAGCCCTTTAAATATTCTCTCCTACTTTCCAACTCTACAGTCCCTAAAAGAAAGAAGGAAAATTTGTCTCCTCCAACTAGCCTTCCCTCTTTGGATAATTCCTTGAGACCTCCCTTCCAAGCCTCCATGTTAGGCCATTCCCACCCTATTTTTTGAACAATATTTGAATATCACCCCAGCCCTAGAACTCATTTTAGAACTAAGGATAAATATTGTATATCTCAACGTGTATGGATGAAGATCATGTATTTTCTCACCAACAATAAAGCATTGAATTCTATCTTAAAATTTTAGGGGTCTTACTGTCCCCACTCAAAATTATAAATTCAAGAAATCCATCCACACTAATTATCCTATTTTCATCATGCTACAAGAGATTAAACTTATCAATATTTAATTACAAGCTACTCTTTCCTCCATCTAGAAAGGAGGCCTTGTTTCAACATACCAATCAATCAAGAAAGGTGAGGAAATTCTCTTTTGGGTGTTTTCCCTTGGATTTCTAAATATGTGTTTTATTTTGGTATGGAGCCTTATAATTTTTACATGTGGGCCACTATTATGATTCAAGACACCATGTATGGTTTTTTCTCCATATATGCTCCCAAATCACTAGTTGATAACACTATTCTCTAGGAATGGTTATGTTGGAGTACGTGAGACACTGAGAGGGGGGGTGAATCAGTGTCTAGAAAAATTGATTCAACTTGCTAACTTTTAAAACTCATTTTAAACCTTTTGATAACAAAAGAATTATGTTTCAAGAACTGACATGTGAACCAAACTGATTTGCTAATTTTAAACACATAAATGTATAACTGTGAAATAGTAAGATCACAAATGAAACTAGAAAAAGAACCATAACATAGTGAAATTCCTAAGTGGAAAACTCTCCTGGGGTAGAAAAACCACTCGTAAAATCGCCTCATTGGCTTAATAAACCTTACTAGTTACAATATGCCTCACTGGCAAAACAAAACCAATGCCTCACTGGCGATGTGTCTCACTGACATTAAATGTGCCTCACTGGCAATGATCAAACTATCTCATTGACTTGATCATTTTAACTTCACTATACACTTCTGAATAAAATCACTAACTACAGAGGATCACTCTGTTTCTCTACAAATCATATTTCACTTTCAATCTAATCCATTTAATATCTTAAAGATTCATTTTTCTAGAATCTCTAAAATATAAAATATATTATTGATACAATCTATTTTGCATCATGTTTGCAAGACTTCAATTATAGAATTTTGTTTTATCATTCATCATGATAACTCTGTAAAAACACCACACATCAAATAACGATAAATCACTATTTGTATAAACATTGCAAGAATGGTAACTGTTGTAATCTAGCTTTCAAATAATGCCACATGTAACTTGTTAATTGTCTTCAAAACTGCTCGTGCATAGAGAAACTCTTTACTTAGCCACCTCTAACATATGTTCATATAGATAGTTAAAGAACAATGTGACCTAAGCTTAACCCGACACCAACAAGGACAAGAAAAGAATACAGTTACATCATATGAAGAACCTTTTGACTCAGGGTTAATCAACCAACACCCTTAATTCGAAAACCAGAGGTTACATATTCCTTTCTACAAGAAAAGAACCATGGGTATAAGAGATTCACAACACCCTCAACTAGGGTTAAAGATTCGATTCCAAGAACATAACACATTTTTCATTGACTTGAGATTAACATTAAGAATTTAAAAAAAAAAACTTGTTACAAAAACCTACTCAAAGACTAAAGAATACAAGAACATCTAAAACAAAATATACAATAGACAGATGGCAATCAAATCTATGCAATATTTTCACATACAAAATTTTTAAAGACCGACAGGTATTAACAAAAAATTACAACTCAAACTAATTGTTTCAACTCAAAAAACTGAGGAACAAAAACACCTGTTAATAGAGCTTCCTATCGATTGCTTTGCCCATATTCCCTTCAGCCTGTCAAACTATCACCAAATCTTGTTCAAAAGGATAGAAACCCTAACTAAAAAACTATGACCTTGCTCGAGCTTGTGAGCTAAACTTTTTAAAAGAAAATAATAAAATGAACACCGAAACTTTAAGATATGCCTTTTATGCCATAAGGTATGATTTCTATCGATGAGATTTTATTTTCCATTTTTCTTCCACTTTTAAACCACTTGAAGCTAAGCATTTTCACTTCAAAGACCTCCAACATCATCATTTTACTGTAACCCCAAGTTTCGCATGCCCTAACTGAGCACTCCAAATAACGATTTCACAAAGAAATGTATTGCTTTTACAAAATGTATCCAAGAAGTTTCTGCCTTCTAAAAAAGCTTCATGTGTCAAAATACTAAACTCAACATGTGCCTTATCAACCACACAAGTTGTCCTCATTAATATGCCTAGTTGTTCATAAATATGTCTTTTGTAAAGAGATTTTAAATTGTAATAATGTATTAAAAAATAATATGCCTTTAGAAATAAAAAGCATATATATGCCATAAAATCAAACATAATGATGTGTCTTTTTCACATTGCCACACAAGGTAGTGTGCACCATCTGCTTATAAAGATAATCTCAATACCTGTCAAAAACAAATCTTGTGAAATCAACAAACATAATATGATGCTCATATAGACCTTTCACCTTGAAACCTTGCCATATTTGATATAATTCTTGATGGCACTCTCAAATTTTGTAAATTTGAGATGTCCATTTCAAAATTTGGCCTTTTCACTTTCAGAAGTGCACTTGAGAAATCTGCCTAAGTGACCTACTTTGGAGGGTTATATTTTGAAGCCTGTTGATCTTCGTGCAAAACTCATTTGCAAGCCCACTCATGTGTCATATGTGAATGTGCATATCAATTTTCAACTTCCCACAATGAGTATTGATGGAGTTTTGAAAAGCGAAACTGGAGGGTTTTGGCTTTTTTTTTTGTTTGCAAACTTTCAATTTTGCAAAGTATCCTCCTGTTTGAGCTTGCATTTTGCAACCGGATGATTGTCAAGTCAAAATGATTGTTTCTCTCCATTCTCCATATCTAGATGTTCTCCCATGTCATATTTCAGAGCTCCATGAGTTGATTTGCTATTTTTAATAGGTCAAAACCAATGCAATTTATTCAGTTTTGCACCTACATTTTTCAGAAACCTTCCTGAGAGGTCAAATTTGATCGTCAATATCTTTTGATGGGAGATGATTTAAGAAAATTCCTCTTGCAAACGTGCTTAGTGTACCAAAATAATCTAATGTGTCCAGTTGCAGCTCACCAGGAGTTCATTTGATATTTTTTCAAAGAGGTGATTTGATCAGTTTTAATTGGTTCTGAATAGGCTGTTGTTGCAGAAAGTTCAACTGAACAACTTTGCTGATTAATAACTTTCACCTCGTGACTCATTTTTCTGATCCGTCTATTGTACTCCATTCTCGGGATGGATTTCTACATTCTTGCAAGTTTTTGTGGCTCCAAGAATTTGTTTGACTAGTTTCCTAGGTCGATTCCAGAGCCAACTTGGCCAGTTTTCATAATTTTTCAAATGTGCCTAAAAGCAAGTTTTAATGGAAACCCAGTTCATATTTTCATTTCCGAAGCATTGAGAAGAATTGTCAGGATAATTGAGGATGAAAGTTGTTTGAAAACAAAAAATTTTGTAGCCAGGCCTACATAGGGACCCAACATGCTTTATACAACAATGAAATTTAAAGCTGGGGTTATACCTCATAGACCTTTGGAGAATACAAGTGAGCAACCAAGAAGCATGTGTATTTTGAAAAAATAATTCTCAAGTTAGCTCCAATTCAATGTTTGCAGTTGAGAACTAGCACTTAACACCTGTCAAATTGAGTCCCAAGTTCTTATCAGCAGTGTGAAGAGCAGCCAAATGAATATGAAGGGAGGTCTCTATGGTATGATAAGCATCCAAAATAAAGAATCAGTTCATGGAGTGCTTTGTTTCTGAGGATCAAAACCACAATTGGTGTTGAAAAGAAATGTGATACAAGGTGGTGTTTTACTTGGGTTACCGTAGGATAAAATCACAAACACTATTCAATCTTGCTTGATAATTTGAGCAGCTATATGGTACTAAAAAGGCAACTCTGTTCTAAGGCTTGAATCTATTCAAGTCTTCAAATTATGTGAATGCACACCTACACCTTGCAGCCAGGGCAGAGGCTCAGATTAGATGCAATCAATATAGATGAAATTGGGGAAGCACTATAAGTGGACAAAACCTATCACACGTTTTATGTATATTGGCAGTATTTAAATGAAAAACAGCTATGTGATGCTGGAAAGAATGACAGCTTGTCTATAGTACGTAATCATCCATAAAGGGCACAGAGATTAAAAGGCGCCTATGTTGCTAGAGGGGCCGAGTCATTGTGGAATGAGAGCTCGGGTTAGCAAAGCTAAAAAGGATCTCTTCAAAGCAGCAAAGTGGATTAAGCGCGCAAGAAAGAAGAAGGGTTCCCAAATAAAGTCAATGACATGGAATGGCACAATTGCAGCGAAATATGCCAAATTAAATTTGTTAAAAAGGCATTAGAAACTTTCAAGCATATGCATTTGGCCCGAATGCAAGAAATGGGACGCACCAATGTAATGACTGGAGTCTCTGCGTACTGGAAGGAGGAGGCACCAGTGCTAATGCAGAAAATGAACAAATTAAATGCGTTGAAAAGGCTTAAAACTTTCAAATGTTGGCAAATGTGATTGGAAGAGGTGCGCTGTAATTGGTGGCGCCATCATAGCATAAGGGCTGCAGTAACTTTCAAGCAGATGTGATGGGAAAACGGACTGCCATCCTTGCCACCGCGTTTTGAGCAGGGAGATGAGACCATTGTTGGAGGCAGCGCATTGTACTGGTGCAGCCTCTGCGCCAGATTGAGGGATGCCCATCAAAGCATGAAGAATATAGTATGCAAAAAATAAATTTGTTGAAAAAAGCTTTGGAAGCTTTCAAACAAATGAAAAATGAAACACAGTGTAGGAATTCCATCAATGCATGAAGAAAGGCCGCCATTATCTAGTGTGAGGGGCACGCACTACACACAGGGAGCATTGGAAAAAACTTTAGAAACATTGGCAATGCAAGAGGCCGCTGCAGGAGGAGAATATGCATAAAATAGATTCATTGTTGAAAAGACTTTAGAAACTTTCTAGCAAATGACTCGGGCGCAAGCTGAAAGAAGAGGCTCGATGCTCTTCTCAAGCGGAGGGATTTAAATGAGTGAAAATGCCATAGTTGCTGAATATTCATAGAATGTATTTGTTGAAAATCCTCAGTAACTTTTAGGGGAATGCAGCATGAAGGAAATGCAAGGTGAAAAGACCCACACATTCATGGAGAAATGGCACTCAAGAAAATGAATTTGCCGCCATGGAACATACAGAGCTCGAGCAAACCAAAACAGAGGATTAGGGCAACAGAGGAGGCAATGGAAAGATTAACGGCCAGGAATGAAGGAGAGAATGCAGCACAATCTGCACCCTTCCCTACTAGTTCGTGAGAACAAGTTTCTCACCCTTTAATTCTCCCGAGATCAGCGGGAATGCAGCACGTGGAATGTGGGCCAAGATGTTTTCAATGCACGGGTATAGTTTTAATATGCTCAATGAAAATATTAAAGGAGGCCCCATAAATATTTGAAATTCTTCAATGTTTTTTGGTAAAATTTGAATAATGTTGATTAGACATTTAATGGGGGGTAATTAAATGTTTTATTTTAAAGTAAAAAATTTAAAATGAAATATGAAAGCATCAAGATGTGGGTAAATCTCACCCTTCCCCGCTTTCTCACGGCTTTAAAATACTTGTTCGTTAATTCGTGCGGGGCTGGCAAGAGGAAGGAAAGCATGTGGTGGGTTCCATATGGAAGAGTTAACGTGTTCATTTGATGCCAAATATTTTTTTGGATGGAAAGAAAATGGGCCTTCCTTTTACAAAAAGAGGTAAAATATTTTAAAAGTGAAATATAAATAAAGCACGGGGGCAGATTTTAAACAATGGCACGGGAAATTTAACATGTGAAGATGCCTTCTAATGTGAAAATGAAATATGAAAGGGCCCACGTGAATGGTTTTATTTTTTGATGAATAGGCAACTATCTATATTAATTTAAATATAAAGATACATATTCACTAAAAAAGTGTGGGTGGTAAAAAGGCACATCCCAAGAGTCAAATGGGCAACGCCCAGAAAAAGCAACATATCTTTTCTAATGTATTTGTTGAATATTCTGTTCTTTTTACCACCCACCCTTTTTTTGTGAATGTATATTTCCCAACACAAAATATTCTATGTTGGGAAATATAAAGTGTTGCAAATAAAATAACAGAAAAGAGGTTTTCACAGACACGCAAACGCAGTTTACACAATTTGGTGAATTTGGGTGAAATTTTTGTTATGAAATAACTTGCACAATAGAAGAATATGATATGAAATATATTGAAAATACTTGATAATAACTAAGAATAATAAGCCACTTCGAGGGGGAAAACCTTCAAATATCTTTAATGAGAACACACTTCACAACTTGATGATGAAATAAGACTCACAACCTCCTATATATACCTATTTATGCCTAGGATATCACCTAGGCCAACTTAGAAACACCTATATAGGTCTTAGGCTAACCTAAACAACTAAATAACAATATATTAATGATAATATGACTTAATAGAGAGTTAAGATAGCCACAAGCTGACTATTCATACCCTGATGTGCACTAATATTAAGGGCATAGCATGGCCCCTTCTTCAAAGAAGCATTATCCTCAATGTTAATCATGTTTGGATTCTTTTGAATGAACTCCTCATCCTCCAATGTGGTATCTTCAACTGGTAAATTCTTCCATTGGATGAGATACTCAATGAAAGTTCTATTCCTTAGCTTCTTTGTGTGTTTTTGACGAATGCACTCTGGTTCTAAAATGATTCTCCCTTCTTCATCGAGCTTTGGTAGTGTTGTTTGAGTGGGAATATTATGCCCAATTACCTTCTTCAAACATGAAACATGAAAAAATGGATGTATCTTTGTTGTTGGTGGCAACTCTAGCTTTTAGGAAACACTACTGATCTTTTGCATGATTTGGTATGGACCATAATACCTTAGAGACAACTTATTATTCTTTTTGTGTTGCTTTAGTGAGATTTTCTTATAAGGCTGCAATCTCAAGATGACCCAATCCCTAACTTCAAAACTTATTTCACTACGATGTTGGTCTTCATGTTGTTTCATTCAATTTTGTGCCATGGCTAAATTCTCCTTGAGTCCAGAAAGTACTTGTTGTTGATGAAGCAAGTGGTCTTCTACTTCCTAAACTCTTGGTGAAACATTTATTAATGATGTGATGGAAGGAAGATGATATCCATAAAGTGCCAAAAATGGAGACATTTTTTATGAGCTATGAAAAGAAGTGTTACACCACCATTCTGCAAGTGGTAGCCAATCTACCCATTGAGACTATTTCTCTAAAGTGAAACAACATAGATATCCTTCCAAACACTCATTAACCTCAGTTTTCCCATTTGATTCAGGGTGGTATGAAGAGCTATGAGCCAATTGAGTACCCAAACATGAGAATAAATCTTTTCAAAAGTGACTAGTGAAGATAGGATCATGATCACTAACAATAACCTTAGGTGTACCATGTAGCTTTTGGATATTCTCCAAAAAATCTCTTGCAAGTGCACTTGCTATAAAAGGATGTGATAATGCAATAAAATGTGCATATTTAGTGAGGCGATCAACTACTACCATGATGACATTATGACCTTTAGATTTGGGAAGCCCTGTGATGATGTCCATGGACACCTCTTCCCAATGCTAACTAAGAATAGATAAGGGTTGCAAGAGACCTAGTGTCTTAATTGTCTCCCCTTTATTCCTTTGACAAATCAAACATTCAGCCACAAATTTTTGAACATCAGGTTTTAGCCCTGCCCAAAAAAATTCTTGCTTGACTCGATGATATGTCTTCAAAAATCCTGAATGACCACCCACTGGAGACTCATGCAAATTTGTGAGAATCTTGTGTTTAAGAGTGGAATTCTTGCAGAGATACAAACGCTCTTTATACCAAAGAGTATCTCCCTTCCAACAAAACTTATTTGAACTACTATGATCACTTTTTAATTGTTCGATGAGATTACTTGCCGCAACATCATTTTGCCACTCTGCTTTGGCTTCCTCCACCCAATTTTCTTGTAATATTGAAAGGACACACAATAAGGCTTCATCTTTCTCATCCTTCCTTGAAAGTGCACCTGCTACAATATTTTATTTCCCTTTCTTATATACAATCTCAAAGTCATATCCTAACATCTTAGTGACCCATTTTTGTTGCTCTTCAGAAGATAGTCTTTGTTCCAAAAAATGTTTTAGGCTATCATGATCTGTCTTAACCTTGAAGTGTCTACCCAATAGATAAGGCCTCCATTGTTTAACTACATGGAGGATTGCTAGCATTTCCTTCTCATAAATAGGTTTTAATTGATTCTTACCCTTTAATTCATGAAGTTCTCAAAAGCAATTGGTCGACCTTCTTGCATGAGCACTGCTCCTATCCCTTTTCCAAAAGCATCACATTCCACAATGAATTCCTTGGTGAAGTCAGGAGTGGCAAACACTAGAGTTGTACACATAACCTCCTTCAATCTCTCAAATGCTATATTGGCAAACTCATTCCAATGAAAAGAATCCTTCTTCAATAGAGTGGTGAGAGGTGCTGCTATACGACCATAATTCTTTACAAATATTCTATAGTACCCTATCAATCCCAAGAAACCCCTCAGTTTCTTAATGGTTTTTGGAATAGGCCATTCCATGATAGCCTTAATTTTGTTAGGGTCCACCTTTACTCCATGTGAAACTATGTGTCCCAAATACTCCACCTTCGTAAGACCAAAAGCACACTTGGATGGCTTAGCATAGAGTTTGTGATCTTCAAGTATTTGTAATGATTGATCCACATGTTGCAAATGTTCTTCCCAAGTCTTTCTATAAATCAATATATCATCAAGGAATACTAACACAAACTTTCTCAAGAACTTCTTAAAAATGGAATTCATCAAACTTTGGAATGTAGATGGTGCATTGGTAAGACCAAATGGCATCACCAAAAATTCTTAATGACCCTCATGAGTCTGAAATGTTGTCTTACAAATATCTTCCTCCTTAATCTGAATTTGGTGATAACCAGATCTAAGATCTAACTTGGTAAAATACATAGTTCCATTCAATTCATTTAGCAAATCATCAATGACTATTAAGAATATGAAACTTATCTTTAATGGTGTACATGTTGAGCCCTCTATAATTTGGACACATGCACCAAGTATCATCCTTCTTATGTACCATCACCACAGGCTAGGAGTAAGCACTTTGGCTATGCCTGATAATTCCTGCCTCTAGCATCTCCTCAACAATTTTTTCTATCTCACTCTTTTTGTATGTGTGGATACCTATAAGGCCTGATGTTCGGTGGTTGGCTCCCTGGAACTAATTGTATGGCATGACCATGGTCCCTCTTAGGAGGAATTCCTTTAGGCATATCTCCAAGAACAACTGAGTGACAATCAATTATAGCTTGCAAATCTGGATGAGTAGGAGCATTAGATTAAGAGACTTCTAATGAACATAGTTGGGCCACAAATCCATCCACTCCTTTCTTAAGCAACTTTTTCATTTGATGAGAGATTACTATTTGTGGGGATTTTTACTTCAACCCCCTTAGCTCTACTACCCTTCCTTCTGATTGAAATCTCATGAATAGTTCTTGGAAGTTAATCTCAATTGTTCCCAATGTAGTAAGTCATTGTACTCCCAAAACAATATCTGTTGCACCCATGGATATCACATACATTGGGGTATCAAGTTGATAATCTCCCATGGATAATTTAATGCTATGACACTTCCCTGAACAACTAACTATACCACCATCTGCAATCAAAACCTGAAACTCTGGAACTAGATATATAAAATAATTTAGACGAGTAGCTAACTTTTTGTTGATGAAATTATGAGTACTACCTGAGTCGATCAACACTGTTACCTTCTACTTCTTTAAGAACCCCACCACCTTGAGAGTTTGTGGAGCACTGAAACCTGAGAGTGCATGACAAGAAATGATTGGTTGAGAATCATGTAATTCATCATTTGACTCCCTTTCATCCTCTATTATGGGTTCCTCCTCTTCTTCCTCACTTGGAGCTTCAATATAGAACAATTTCTTTTCACTGCATTTATGTCCTCGACTATATTTTCTATCACAATTGAAACATAAACTTTTTTTCTCTTTTCTCATCAATTTTTTGTGGAGTCAACCTAGTAGGTTGTGTTGAATATCTTTTCTCTCTTGTCACATTATCCCCTTACTTCTTAGGAATCAAATACTTCTCCACCCTACATGTTAAGATAAAAGACTCATTTATGGAGCTAGGGCTAAATATGCGTACCTCATGTTGAATGTGATCCTTGAGATCCCCCAAGAATAAATCATTAAATTTTTCCTTCATAATTTTATCCACTCTTAAGGATAGATTTTGAAATTGCTTAGTATAATCCTTAACCGATTCTGTTTGTTGAAGTTTAGCCAGCTGGCTGAAGAAGTTTCCAGTCATGCTATTGCTATATTATGTTTGGTGTTCCTCCGTAAAAATTGACCATGAGATGGTGAGCCTCTTTTTCCTTCGATGAGTGAAAATCCAATGATACCAAATGAATTGATCTAGTTCTAGATATAGGGAAGCCATCATGACCTTTTGTCCATTTGGGATTTGGTGTACTTAAAAAAAAATCTCTATTTGGTTTATCCATGTTAGAGGATCCTTGCCATTGAACTTGCGCATATCCACCTTTGGAAATAAATTCCTAAATCCCATAGGAGTACTAAATCTTGTGTTAATGGTAGCTGACCTAGAATTTTCACCTTGGTCGCTTGAGAACACCTTTCTTGGTTTAGCCATGTAGGTGCTTAACATGTTTTGTATGTCCGATATATCTCCTCTTAGGTCACACATATCCATCTTCATTGAGGAAATGTCTTCCTTGACCTTATTTATTTCCTCGTTAGGAGTAATATCCTCTATTGTTACCCCATCCTTATTAGGAGTCTTCCCCATAGTGACAACATTCTTTTTGCCCCTTGTTGTAGGCCCCGTCATGATGGGAACTGCTAATTTTTAAATAAATCACACAAATGAAACTTAAATTCTCTAAAAAATTTACTATAACTTACTAGGGCCAAAATAACTCTCACCTAGAAAAATTGCCTAGAAATAAGTAGATTTGCAGCGTGGAGAGTGATAATTGTGAAAATTTTAATTTTTCAATAGATTTCTTATTTATACTCCAATTCCTCCACATTTTTTATTGTACTCTCCTTTAGTATTTTTTTCAAAAACCCAATAAAAATAAGACTCCAATTCGATAAGATGTGCGAGATATGTATATTCCAAAAAAATTGTGTAGAAACCCTAATTCTACAATATTCACTTAATTTTGTTCCAATTATTTTGAAATCTATATTGTAGATTCTTTAATATGTTCTTCAAAAACCCTTTAAAAAATAGGAAAAAATTCATCAAAATCTGAAAGTTATGCTCTTCCCAAAATCGCCTCCAAAATTGAGAAAAAACCTTGCCTCTACAGTACCAAGATCATGCTCTGATACCACTTGTTATGAAATAACTTGCACAATAGAAGAATATGATATGAAATATGTTGAAAATAATTGATAATAACTAAGAATAATAAAACACTTTGAGGGGGAAAACCTCCAAATATCTCTAATGAGAACACACTTCACAACTTGATGATGAAATAAGACTCACAACCTCCTATATATACCTATTTATGCCTAGGATATCACCTAGGCCGACTTAGACACACCTATATAAGTCTTAGGCTGACCTAAACAACTAAATAACTATATACTAATGATAATATGACTTAATAGAGAGTTAAGATAGCTACAAGCCGACTATTCATAACCCGATGTACACTAATATTAAGGGTGTAGCAATTTCTCCACATTGGCAGATTTTCTATTTCAAGAATAAAGGAAAAATTTGGAGGAAAATTTTGGAAGCAAAATAAGTTTGTTGCTACAAAGGGGAGAGAGAGGAGAGATTATTTTCATTTGTTGTTGATTGAACGGTGGATAGAGTTGCCAGAAGTCTTCAACAGATTTTCTTTTGGAGCCTTCCTTTCCTCTATTTCTTCTCCTCTTTTCTCAATTGTAAGGGGTTCCAAATTTTTTGAAAGCTCCACAAGTCAGGCAAAAGCTCTGGGTAGAATTGTAAATCTAGGATGAATTTTAACTGACTCATTAATCTGATGTATCTATGTTTTGAATTATGCTTTTATGTTATATTTTATCTGATATTTGTCTCTAGGGTTGAAATTCAATGGTCTTTTGAATTCAATAATGAAAATTATCCGAGTCTTTTCATGCACATTTGCTGCATTGGAATTACAATTGTTATTTCCTTATGTTCATTGAATGATGTAATTTCTTTAATGAATGATAACTACATTTGTTATTGCCTATTATTCAGGGAATAGTGTAATTTCTTCAACAAATGTGAGAGGAGTGTTGTGTTTCAGGTGGACTTGTAAAGAATGATTACCAAATAAAGCTTCAATGGTCTTGTTGTCAAAATGTGATAACAATTGCAAAAGATCTTCAAAACATGTTTAACACTGTAGGATGAATTGTTGGTTATGTGGCTCCATAGCCCATTTCTTGGCACTAGTCAATTATTGTACTTCTATCATTTTCAGTTTGGTCCCAATTCTTAAAATTAAAAACCACTTCAATTATGTTTTTTGAGTACTTGTATCTACCATGTTCTTCATGCTAGTTTATGAAATTCACTCAATGTCTTGCCAATCTTGAGTGATATTTTATGTTTCTCAACATAATTTTGTGGGAGCATTATCTGTTAAGCAATATCCCGTTAATTGTGTGTCTAGATCTTTCGATGTTGCTAAAGGGTCAGCCCCCTAGGTCTTACAGAGCCTGAAGTGCAAGGGAAATGTGCATTAATTCCATTTCCTGTCAGTTGGCCAAGTCCACCTTTGAATCTGAACATAAGAAATTGGCTAGTCTTTAGGATTCATTTGGTCTATTGATTTGGAGAACCAACAATTCCAAAACACAAATTTTATTATCTTTTTCATGAAAGATGAAACTTTGCTAATCACATATGTCATTGTAATAGTGATTGAAGAAGCCAACCAAGTCTTCATTGTAGAAAACCAAAGTTATACTGACTGAAATGTCTGTATTCCTATCAAATACCCATCAAGTGCCTTTGTGTGTCTTTGACATCAAGGGAAACAACTATGAGGGCCAACAAACTCCCCCTTTGGCCTTGATGGAAAAACACCAAAAAAACACCAAATCTCTCTCCCCCTTTTTGCATCAAGAGACAAACCGCTGCACAAAAATAAATGAATCAAATGTAACATAGCAAGAAATAGAACAATAGAGCATGTAATAGTCACTTTATATGCACCAAACTGTGCAACAATCCTGTAAAGATACATTTCCAACAGATAGAATAGATAGAGCAGTGAGCAAGAAAAGCCAGAATTCAAATATAGTGGATATATATGAATGGTATGAGAAGGATCATGATGAGAAGGATCATGATGGGCCAAAAAATGGCGATATGATGGGTATGTGGTTGATGACATTTTTCTTACCCAAAATTGATGAAACGAAAAGGGTTTTTAAAGGAGATTCTCTGCTTTCCACCAATATAAAATATGCTTTACTTTGAATTTACTAAATAATTATTATTCATTTTCTATTTGAATTACAACTAAAGTCTCGATTGATAGGTTGATTGAAAAACAACTATAGCTTTCAAACGGTATCATATTTTATGCTTCACATACTATAGGATTAAAAAAAATTGAATTTCATGAAGTTTTGACCAAGTTAAGTTGGTTAGACATACAAGTTTTCATACTTTTTAAAATTTGTAATAAAAAATTCATAATTAATTATTTACTTGAATTTTTTTATAAAAAAATATGCATCACATCGGGACATTAGTCCTATATTATATTTAAAATCTTATAAAAAATTATTACCATTTTATTATGGTTAGGGTGGTCAGATAGACACCTACTTCTTATTTTTTCCTTGAAATCTAAGTGCTACTGCATTGAAATTTCAAATTTTCACCAAATAGATTGTTTTTTAAATAAATCTAGTAGTTTAGAAACTATCTTCAATTTTCTACAGATTCTATTCTTACATATTCTTGAAATAATATAGATAGCTTATTCAAGTTTTTATGTCAAGTTGCCTAACTCTATTTTTTCCTAATTTTTTGCCATTTAAGGGCCTATTTTTTCCATGATGATCCTACACATACCCTGAAGGCTGTAACAACCAATATATGGTTACCAAAAATTTACAACCTCAAATGTAGAGTAACCAAAACCTTTCAATTGAACACACATCATGGAACAACATTCCAAGAATATACCCATGATATATAGTAGCAAAGACTATACATAAGTAACCTTGATATCCATCATGAAGGGCAACAAGTTTTGTAGGTTGCCTCATTAAAATCTGGTCAACACAAAGTAAGTACCAAGATAATAAGAAAAATAATGAGCATGAAGAGTTGTCCATGTTATCTCTAATGAGATATAAATGCCACATATCCATTTGTCACTTTTCTATGTACATGTATGATCACTGAACAAGAAAGCATCAATATAAAGTATAAGAATCTCATAAACTAGGGATAAAATATGAACAAAGAATCTCCCCCTGACTAAATGCATAAGATGAATCAAAAACCTCAAACCTATTCAAGCACCTATTATGAAGTTGTAAATCCATGTTACCATGAAGTCTTATGTCAATCAAAAATTCATCAACTAAAATCATAGTGTTGTTATAAAGTAAGAAAAAAATGACATTGTTATAAATATTAACCCATAACAAGGAGCACTATTTCAGACTGGGTATATAAGCTTTTTATACAACAATGTACCCATGACATGAGATCATCATCACTTGTCAAAGAGAATCATAATGAACCAATTCAAACTAAATATCAGTCATATATGTGTGATCACTATGACACCAATATACCAATCAACAAAAACACGTACTGTGAATCACCAAATATACCTGCCCAAAAATTCTAACAAAGATACCTGTCCAAGATTTGTATGTACCAAACAAGTAGATGCCACTGTTGTAAACAAACCATGATAACATTAGACCTTTGTTTACTGGAACCCATGAGCACCAAGAACATAATTATTATGTGAGCCATTACAACCAAGTGCATCCTCATTAGACTACAAAGAATTCCAATATCATATCCATTGTTTATACCAAGCATATAAAAAAATTCTTGCCCTCATTGTAACTCTATTTTGCAGAAACCACCATCACATCAAAAACAAATCTGCTCATTTCAAAAATTCAATATCAAAAAAATCATATAAAATCATCAATAGTAGCACTACATTAGTTACACCAATGATCTCACTTAACTGTTGTCCACTATCGCCTCCTTCATACTACTTTTTGAAAATGAAATGACATATCACTGTCCAAAAATTCTATATTATTCAAACTAAAATGCCATATGCAACCAATAAAAAAATTGACTTTTGAGCCTATCAAAAACTTCACATAGTATACACTAATGTATACTATTCAAGTAGATAGCTTGTTACTTTATTAACTAGTACTACAATGACAAAATCCACTGCAACAACTAGCCATAGGGATAAAAAGAAAATACTTGAAATGCACCCTGAGACTACATATAGATGATTTAGTGAAGATAAATATGAGAAAGATCATTCACTATCTCCCTCTGAGCACTCATTTTCACACATCTTGTTTCTTGCAGATTGTAAATGTTCCCTTGAGTTCCTGAATCTGCAACAACAATTTCACTTGTTTTCTTTCTTATTTCACACCCTAGAGCATTAAAAAGAAAATAAAAACCTTGATCATTGATCTGAGTCACAATCAATAGATTATGCTTGAGATATTCTACATAGTACACATCTTGCAAACATTGGTTATCATCCAAATAAACTGTACCTTTCCCAATGATCTGAACACAATCATCATTTCCAAACCAAACTAAACCACCATCACAATATTCAAAATTGAGAAAGTTACTTTTGTCACCTGTCATATGGTGTGAACACCCACTATCTAGAATCCATTCATTATTCACCTTAGAATGTAAGATTGTTTGACTAATTGTATCTTTTGTCTTTTCATTAATTTTCTTTGGTTTCCAAATCAACCTTGTTTTAGTAGTATCAATAATTTTTTTGGACTTGTAACTCTTTGCTACCTTGGTATGATAGAACCTATCAGAATAAGAGCATTGACCTTCTATAAACCAAAGCCCTGTTGTATTATTATAATGTCTTTGTTTACCTAAAAATTTTGCCAGTTTATTACTGTTGTCAAACATATTGAAAGTTCTTTTCTCAGGTCAGCATTTTTTTCCTCTAAAGTGCAACATTCTCTTTCTTTGATTTCTAACTGCATTTTTGTAACTTCTAGTATTTCAATTTGAAGTTTCAGGTTAGCAATTTGTTCTTCAAAAATATTCTTCTTCACCACAGCTTCCTCTTTGAGTTTCTGAATGTCTCTTAAGGCATTGTTTAATTCACTTCCAAGATCAAATTATTCCTCTTTTCTAACAAAAAAAATTTAACTTACAAATGTGCCACAACCTGTATAAAATTTTGAGGGTGTTTCTTTCTACAACTCATCAGTTTGTTCCAAACTTATTTTGCATCCTTACAATAAATGACCTTAGCAATAATTTCATTTGGAAAACTATTAAAGATAGCATCCATAGCCCTAGCATTATATTCAAGAGCCTTCTTTTCATCTGGTGTAGGAGATACTGTAGATACATAAAACCTTTTTCAACTACTTCCCACACATTAAATCCTAAAGAAGATAAATGGGTTTCCATCCTACATTTCAAAAAAATAAATTGTGTGCCTTCAAACTGAGGTATCCTAAATATCGAATATTCTTCTATTTTTGAATCATAATTCACAGTATTATCAATCTCTTTATTATGATCTTGAATTGGATTAATAACAGTCATAAACAGTATTTCATCTCCTTCCTTAATAGAGGCATTTGCACCACTGTCAGATACTTTTGCAATCAAACTTTTCTTCTTTTTAAAGATAGTTTTCTTTTTAGAATTAGTTTGTTTTTTCTTCCCCTATTTATTATTTGTTTCTTCATCACTCTCAGAGTCCTTGTTAGGACATTGAGAAGCATAATGTCCTATTTTCCCATAGTTAAAACATTTAAATGGCAATTTCCCTTTGTATCTACTTGAGCCTTTCTTTAATTTGCTAACAAAGGCTAAATCATTTTCATCTAGATTGTCATATTCAACAACTATGTCACTGTCCTTTTTAACATATTTGAAAGAAGATTCTTTACTAGTAGAACAATTATTATTATCTAATCTCATTTCATATGCAGTCAAAAGACCATGAAGGTCATCAAGAGTTACCTTGTTTATGTCTCTTTCTTCAACAACAAAGATCTTCGAATCATACTTAGTAGTTACAGATCTTAAGACCTTTTGGACCACGACCTTTTCTTCCAAGGTCTCTCCATAGCCATGTATTGAGTTCACAATTTCTTGAACTCTCAAAAAATAATTAGCAATCTTCTCATCATTAACCATTTTAAGACTTTTAAACTTAGCTCTATAGGCTTGCAATTTTGCTTCTTTAACCTTCTCATCTCCCTCATAGATATTTGACAATTTGTCCCAAATTTACTTTTCAATTTTGCAATCCATTACTTTTACAAGGACATCATTTGTTAGACCACAACAAATGGGATTTTCAACCTTTGCATCACATTCATATGCCTTTTTTTCAGTGGTTGTTGAGGTTGTTGTAGTAGCAGTGTATGCATTCTCAATTGCAACCCAGACTTGATAACCTAAAGGTGTTATGTTTCTTCTCATTCTAAACTTCCAGAAGGCATATCCAGTACCATCAAACAATGGTGCTTTGGATGTAAGAAGACCTTCTTGACTTGCCATTTTAGTACTCCTACCAAAAATCCCATAGTTTAACTCACACAAGATTTTAGATCTGATACCAATTGTTGGAGTATGTGAGACACTGAGAGGGGGGCTGAATTAGTCTCTAGAAAAATTAATTCAACTTGCTGACTTTTAAAACTCCTTTTAAACCTTTTGAGAACAAAAGAATTATGTTTGAAGAACTAACATGTGAACCAAACTGATTTGCTGATTTTAAACACATAAATATCAATGTAGAAATGTATAACTATAAAAATGTAAGATCACAAATGAAAATAGACAAAGAACCATAACATAGTGAAATTCCTGAGTGGAAAATCTTCCTGGGGTAGAAAAACCACTCATAAAATTGCCTCACTAGCTTAATAAACCTTACTGGTTACATTATGCCTCATTGGAAAAAAAAAATCAATGCCTCATTGGAAATGTGTCTCACTGACATTAAATGTGCCTCACTGGCAATGATCAAACTATCTCACTAACTTGATCATTTTAACTTCACTATATACTTCTGAATAAAATCACAAACTATAGAGGATCACTCTGTTTCTCTACAAATCATATTTCACTTTCAATCTAATACATTTAATATCTTAAAGATTCATTTTTTTGGAATCTCTAAAATACAAAATATATTAGTGATACAATCTATTTTGCATCATGTTTGCAAGAATTCAATTACATAATTATTTTTTCACATTCAGGATGATAGCTTTGTAAAAACACTGAACATGAAATAGTGATAAATTACTATTTATATAAACATTCCAAGAATGGTAACTATTGTAATCTTCCTTTCAAATAATGCCACATGTAATGAGTTAACTGTCTTCAAAACTACCCATGCATAAAGAAAATATTTACTTAGCCACCTCTAACATATGTTCATACAAACAGTTAAAGAACAATGTGACCCAAGCTTAACCCGACACCAACAAGGACAAGAAAAAAATACAGTTACATTATATCAAGAACCTTTTGACCAGGGTTAATCAACCAAAACCCTTAATTGGAAAACTAGAGGTTACATATTCCTTTCTACAAGCAAAGAACCATGGGTACAAGAGATTCACAAAACCCTCGACCAGGGTTAAAGATTCAATTCCAAGAACAAAACACATTTTTCACTAACCCGAAATTAACATTAACAAATTTTGAACAAAAACTTGTTACAAAAACATACTCAAGATTGAAGAATACAAGAACATCTAAAACCAAATATACAACTAACAGATTGAAAACAAATCTATGCAAGATTTTCACATACAAAACTATAAAAGACCAATAGGTATTAATAGAAAATTATTTAACTCAAACTAATTGTTTCAACTCAATAAACTAAGGAACAAAAACGCATGTTAATAGAGCTTCCTGTCGATTTGTTTGCTCATATTCCCTTCAGCTTGTCAAACCGTCACCAAATCTTGTTCAAAGGGATAGAAACCCTAACTAAAAAACTGTGCCCTAGATCGAGCTTGCAAGCTAAACTTTGTAAATAAAATAATAAAATGAACACCAAAACTGTAAGATATGCCTTTTATGCCATAAGGTATGAATGCTATCGATGGGATTTTAGTTCCCATTTTTCTTCCACTATTAAACCACTTGAAGCTGAGCATTTTTACTTCAAAGACCTCCAATATCATCTTTTTATTGTAACCCTAAGTTTCACGTACCCTAACCGAGCACTCCAAATAACAATTTCACAAAGAAATGTATTTCTTTTACAAAATGTATCCAAGAATTTTCTTCCTTCTAAACATTTGTCATGTGTCAAAATACTAAACTCAACATGTGCCTTATTGACCACACACATTGTCCTCATTAATATGCCTAGTTGTTTGTAAGTATGTCTTTTGTAAAGACATTTTAAATTGTAATAATGTATTCAAAAATAATATGCCTTTAGAAATAAAAAACATATATATGTCATAAAATAAAACATAATGATTTGTCTTTTCCACATTTCCACACAAGGTAGTGCGCACCATAATCTACTTATTAAGATAATCTCAATACCTGTCAAAAAAATATATTGTGAAATCAACAAACATAATATGATGCTCATATAGACAGGTTTCACTTTGAAACCTTGTCATATTTGATATAATTCCAAAACACAAATGCTATTTTATTTTTCATGAAAGATGAAACTTTTCTAATCACATATGTCATTGTAATAGTGACTGAAGAAGCCAACTAAGCTATCATTTTAAAAAACCAAAGTTATAGTAACTAAAATGTTTGTATTCCTATCAAATACCCATCAAGTTCCTTTGTGTGTCTTTGACATCAAGGGAAACAACTGTAAGGGCCAATAGGTTATGCATGAACCTCCCTTTGAAAAAAGTGGATTCTTGGTGGTGATTTTAGTAAGGTGGAAAAAAATTTAGACCTTAGTTGGAATGACACTACTAGTCCATCTCAAAAAGGAATCTGAATCTTGGACTTTATCTAAAAATTCTCTTGGGGTTTTTTATTCTATCTTGTGTAAAGTTGTGATTTAGAAAGATCAGTGGTTTATCTAGAAAAAATGTAGGAAAGGTTTTCTAAGGAAAATAAGTTAGCTTAACCAATTTTACATCTCCCCTAATTATCAAATTTTTGCCTCCTTTACCAACCTATCACTTCATTTAGATTCGCCAATCACTATTTTAGGACACCTCCCTATTTTTACCTCTATTTCCTTATCCAAATATTCATCCTTATCATTTGATATTCCTTTCAAGTTAATTATTTCCTGCCTTAAGTAGCATGAGTGTATTGGTGACCCTAAGCCTCAATAATACTAGTAGATTTCATCATGGGAAAGAAACATTACTTTCTAAACTTTCTTTCTTCATAAATATGTTCATAGATTTTTGAACTCGTCTTTCTACCAATCCCTCTAACATTTCCATTTAACAGTCTATGTCTTAGTATGAAAACATCTTAAGGAAATTTTTAGCTCATAAGAATAAAAGATCCAAAGTTTGAGCTCATCTTCATTGGATCAAATATGGGGATAAAGAACAAAGTTATAGCTTTAGTTTCTTCATCATAAACAAATAAAATAATTTATTTCTTCCATCAATAATTACCAAGACACCATAAAAAACTACCTAGGTGGAATTTACGCAATTTTTCCTATGATCACTATAAAAAAATCATGGACTATTTAGGTGGATATCTACTTCTTATTTGGGAAGATTGGGTCTCCTGTGACGTCCCACATAATGTTGAACCAAAATATTGTCACTACCTTGACCACCTCCTCTCTATAGAAGATATTGATTGGACCCTATCTACTATGGAATTGGAAAAAATTCCAAGGATTGATGGTCTTCCGATAGAATTTTACAAAGATTTATGGCCTTACATCAAAGATGATTTTTACTATGTATATATTGAATCCATTGAAACATGTTCTTAAGGGGATATTATTAATTAGGGAATAATTAAACTTATTCCCAAAGGAAAAGATGAAGTCTTAGTTAATTGGTGGAGACCTATATTGTTAATGCTTTTGTCTGAAGAATAAAATAGATCACTCAAGAAATTTTTAGACTGGAGTAGAATGGTTTCCTCAAAGGAAGATTCATTTTGGATAATCTTCTCCTAGTATGGTTGACAATTGAATGGGTGCATGATACAAGTGCAAATTTGTGTGACACTTTTATAAAGGAAATAGCCAAAACTAATCTAAATTTTTAACTTGAATTATTATAAAGTGACATAAATGTCTTGAATTTCTAGTTGATGTAAACTAATTAAACACATATATTTTTAGTGTTATTTATGTTTAAAAAAAAAGAAAAGCGTATTTGAATATAGTTTTTTATAAAATAGATGTATAATTAGTTGCTAATAAAATGTTGAAAAATGAAGTTACATGGGATATTGCTCTTTATATATAGTAACTTTTTTTCCTTCAATTTTTATAATGTATTTATAACTTGAAACTTTGTCAAATGGATTTATATTTTCCTCATTTTGATAATATATAATTTCAAATAAATCTTAACATTTATTTGCACTTAAAATAAAATTATTTCCATGGGATGTCACCTTTTGTGTCAACTATTTATCCAAGATAGAAAAAAATATCATCTTGACATAAAATACTTTCTCTAGTGCATCATTTTTTATAGATTTTTTAAATAATTTTTGTATTTTTCTTTGACAATATAATAAAACAATTTTTTGTGTTGATGCCCTACTTTGAATAAAAAATAAAATTTATAAAATATAAAACCTAATTAAAATATTAAAAATATAAATTTAAAAAAAAATCCACTTATAGATATAGAAAAAGGTATTTTTATATTTTTTAAAAATATTATTTATAAAAGTAGAAGTTGTTGAAACATCAAGTTCCTCAATTTTATTTTATTATTTTGGTAAATTGTCCTAGAAGTGGTAAAAAGTATACATTTAATGGACACTTCCAATTTAAAAAATTGTGGCTCATATCCAACTTAGTCATTGTATAGGCATGAATTTGCACCCCTCTTGTGAATTCCCCTTTTACACCCTCCACTTTAGGAAAATAAAACCCGACTAAGAAATTCCACATCACTTATCTGTAGTGCATCCACTTGGCACTTGTCCTTTGTGTCAGTGGGGGAATTTATATGGGGGACACTTGTGCGGCGTGCAAATGTTTGTGTGGCATGTTGTCATCCTTGACAGATTCTTGCCTTTGGAATCTGTAAAGAAAATACATTCTCCATTGGAAATGAAGCATAATGCCTCTATGCCTTCCTGCCGACCTAAGAATGACTTTTTCCCTCCTAAATCCTCTTCAAATGCCTATCTTTCAACTTGAATTCATCCCTTTAGAAATCCTTTTATCATTCTCTTTAGTAATTTCACCCATCCTCTTCACAATTTCATGTGCTAGCTTCATTTTGTTAGACAATTCTTGAGCTTCTGTGCAACTTCTCTACGTCATTATGCACTTTTTCCACCATTGGAGTTGTGACTTGGCGTCCTGTGGAACAACTTTTTCATTGTTGCGGCAACGTAGACCTTGCCAAGCTTGCATCCTCCTTTACATGCTTGAGGGCAGCTCGATTGAGAAGATATCATTTCATTTCTCTATTTCCAAAGCATTGTCACTTGATTTACATATCATAGTGTTATTGTTATTGTCTAGTATCTTTCCTATTACTCTCTTTATCATATTTTCTCTCTCGTGGATTTTTTGGCTATTTATGGAGGTGGAAACACCAAAGCAAGGGTTTGACTATGGTAAACCCCTATACAACCTCAACATTTTTCCTCTCTTGGTTGTGTGTAGGCACGTGTTCGAGTGGAGCTTTCTAGAAACTAGACTTCTCATGGGTGGATGTCCATCACCTTCACTTTTATCATCTCCTATATCACTTTTCTAGTTATCTTGTTTGTTCTTTTTATTATCATCTTAGTTAGTGCTTTAAACCTCAACCACTAAATAGTTAGTAGGTTCTTGTATGCTTCACTATACTTTTGCACTTTTTGGTCATATGGATGCCAATGCCCTAGTGAGACACCAGTGTGTTGCAATGTCGTCCTTGACCTGCGCTATTGTCCTTAGGAAGATAGATCTTTGATGTGTGGTTTAGGTTCAAAAAACTTGCTCATTTATCCCCATCAAATCTCTCGGGTTAGTACAGTGATAGAAGCACGTGAGAGTGCTCTTCATCCTCTATCCTTTACCTAAATAACTCTTATTCGACTTGAGGTAGATTTGGACAGCCCTCCGCTCTCGACTCTCCATGACCTAGAGCCTTGGTGTGGTTGGTCCCCCTCTTCTACATTTTGGTGAACTTGACATGAACCATTTTTGTTCTATTTAGAAGTGTTGAAAGAACCTTTACTTGTATCGTAGGAGTGTTGTGGGTGTGAGTGTTACGAGGCATCTAGCCTTGCAACCCAACCTATGATGCCTAGTGGTGTAGTTGGAGGTTCCATAGGCATCGTGGAACAAAACAAAACCTTAGTTGGGTCACTGTCTAGTTGCAAAACCCTTGGAGGCTCTGTGAAAGTTCTATCTAGTATACATAATGGCCTCCTTTTTACATTTTCCCATCCCATTTGTACAAACTGCAAGTGGATCCCTGTCATAACTTTCACCTTGCAGACTTATCGATGAATTATAATAGAGAGCCATCTCTCTTATACATCCCTACATGAATCAATGGAAACACCATAACAGGTGTTCTTGTTGACCCTATGTGTCGGGTGAATGTCATCACTCAGGAGATTATGTTGATTAACTTCTTACATAGAGATGGGTATGATGATTCATCTAGGAGTACCATCCATACACATGATGGGATTTATGTACCTCCCATCGACTGCATCACCTTGTCAATCTTAGTTGGACCTAAATTTGTAAGTGCACTTTTTTATATAATCTTGGGGTCTGAGCTCTTCAAGGTGAAACTTGGCATCCCCTGGTTAGTTGCTATGAATGTAGTTCCCTTGGTGGTTCATAAGTGTCTAAATTTTATCCATGAGGGTACAGTGCATGTATTCCACGACATTGGCTATAAACCACCGATTACGTGTGGTGGCTACTTGCTAGATCATTTTTGGCCTACCACATAGGTCCACTTTCTCCTAGGATAGATCTCTTGTACCAAACCTATGTGAACTACAATAGTGGGGGCATAACACCTAAGGTTCAAGGTACCCTCCTTCTCCCTATGCAATTTCACATAGGGCTTGTCTCAAGGCGAAGCGTGAAAATACCTTGGCTCAAAAAAGGGAAGAAGAGAAGCATGCTTAAGGCCCTTCTTCTTCTTCGTCGTCTTCTTCCACTGTCCTACCTGTCTCTTCATCTTGCCCTATTGTGGTGCCATCATATTCTCTTCCTAGATTCTTTTTGGAGAACCCAATGGTGCCCGCTTGGCGAAAGCCCAAGCGTCTAGCATTTGAACTTCCCATCTTACCCACAGTGCCTCAACCTATTCAATATGGTAAGGGGAAGGGTCCACATGGGGATTCCTCTATGTATGGACCTTGTATTTCTCCCGCCTCTAAGGAAGTGAATGGGAAGAGGCCCGCCACTGAGGTGTTAGAGCTTGCTCCCCTCGTTGTCATTCCATCCTCTCAATCTCTCCCCCCACCATAAATGGCCATGATGATCACTCTGATGATCAAATAGTCTGAGTGTTTCATTTTGTCTTAGCTTTCGGCCTCTATTTCTAGGAATCGCAAGAACCACCTTGCGCATTAGTGCAATCACTAGAGAAAGGCTTTGGCCGCTAAGCAGGCTACCCTATAGAAGATGAAGGGAGGGCCAACAACTCCTGCTTTGGAACCTTCTGCCATGTTCTCCTCTCCCATCCTCTCTACTTTAATTCCTTCAACCTTTTTCTTACTTCTAGCTTCCACTGTGAGCATAAGCAATCCTCACCCAAAGAGGGTGTAGGTGTTTATTTCTCCTTTGGTTGAGCCGTCTCTTTTGATTTTCGTTCGAGACATCCTACTATTTTCAAATTCTTTGGACATGCCAAATACCTTGGTGGTGTCCACCGCAGTTTTCTCCTCTTCCTCCATGCCTTATACCTCGTCCATTGGGATCTTGCATCCTCCTACACAACAAAAGATGGAGGACAACCCCACTAGCCATGGGGGTCAACATAGGTGTTCACCTTCTTCAGAGGGTGGTTCTACATTAGCTTGTGCCATCCTTATGACGAAGGAAGTTCTTGCATCCCTAGAGTTTGTCACTGCTCCTGGGTTTCTTGGTGAGCCTAGTAGGGAATCTCAGGAACTTCCTACCTTGTCCATTGAGCTAACACATGGCACTCCCATGAAGTGCATGTTTAATTTTGTGGATGAGGTCTTAGCCCTATCATCAATTTTTGTGAAGTCATTGAATTTCACCCCATAGGAACTAAGCAGAGAAGACCTCGTGGGGCCTTCTTCTTTGGCTCTTTTTGTGGGAGGGTCGGAGGGTTACCCCCTTGATATTTCACCCTTGTAGGCTCATTCTCCTTGCCCTTATGATAATCTAGATTGGGAGACTAATGACCTCTTAGTTGATGAGGACTAGGGGATGCCTCTTCTTTATATGTAGAGTAGATTGTGTGTGTGTTTGTGTTCCCTTGTACTTGCATTATGTGTTCCTAGATGACCCTTGTCACCGTTGTAGGTGCTTGGATATAGGAGTGTTTTTGTGTTGTAAAATTTCCTCTATATTTTACATCATTCTTCCTCTGTTTTGTATTGATTTTTGACAATTGGGGATGATGCAAAGTGTTGTGGGAATTTAGGCTTCCCTTCCATGTTGATCCAATTGTTTTTTTAATATTTTCTTCTCATACATTCTTCATATGGTCTGATATAGTAGGGGGTTGATGGCAGTTCATTTACATACTATTAGTATCTATTTATCTATATTTATGAGCAACTCTGACCTTGAAATATCAGACCACCCCTGTTCCCCTTATTTGTAATGTTATTGTTCCTTCTTGCATTATTTTTCTCTTATCTTTTGTACTTGTTTTGTGATGTTTTTTTCCTCATGTGTTGTCCCTCACATGTGCAACAACATTACCATAGTTACATCTCGCTATATTTTGCGGGCCACAACATCACTTTTTCATTCTTGCTTTTATCTCCTTAGAATGGCATGTGCCTATGGGTTCAACACACACCATTGTAAGGGGGTCTATCATGTTATTTTTATTTTTAGAAAATGAGTTTGGTGGCCAATGAATCTATTCTCAAAAATATTTCCAAAATATTTTTTAAAAATCACATTCCTTAACAAGGACCCCTAGTAGAATAATTTTCCTTCATCATGGGTTCACAATGAAAGAATTTTAGAAACCTTCCTCTGAGGAGGGAGCACCTTCCCCTGTGAGTGAATTTTGACCTTCCCTTTGCAAGGGGACTTTCTTCCTTTCAAATTCCTTGATGAAGTGAAATTCTATCAAAAGGATTCCTTGATGTTGAATTGATTCGTTAAAAATACTTTTATAATTTCAAACTGAGTGTCCCTTGAGTGGACCCCTTTTCTTTTGAAGGGTTCTCGAGGGACCCCTTTGAAAGATTCTCCTTCAATTTTTGACTGTTTGTGTGACTATCTACTTGCTTTCATGCATGGCTTCTTTATGTTTTCTAACATGTTTTTTCTACAGATTAATATGTTGCTTTGTAGGTGCGCCTGTGAAGTTGCTTTCTAGTTTGACTCTACATAGTCCCCTACATTAGGCTTCCTTCAAGAGACAGTACCCGAGGGGACCTTCTTTGTGGGTCCAAGGACCTATGAAGTGCTTGCATCTTGTGGGATTTGTCCATCCTTGGTCTGCAGGCCTTCAATGCACTTTGATCAAATATTTAGTTATGAGGATCTACAGAGTCCTTTTTTTGAACCTCCTTAGGAGAGAGTACCTATGGAGTTCTTTTCCTTCCCTATGATTTCAAGATTTTCCATATTATGGTCTACTTCCTTGATGGTTTAGGTATACATTTCTAAACTCTCCAATCTACTTTACCAAATATTCATTAGCACTCATGCTCACTAAAAGTGGGGGAAAAATGTATAGGCATGAATTTTCACCCCTCTTGCAAATTCCCCTTTTACACCCTCCACTTTAGGAAATCAAACCCGACTAAGAAATTCCACATCACCTATCGAGAGTGCATCCACTTGGTGCTTGTCCTTTGTGTCAGTGGGGGAATTTCTATTGGGGATGTGTGTGCGGTGCACGAACATCTACACCACATGCTTCCATCCCTGACATATTCCTACCTCTAGAAACCATAGAGATGCTATATTCTCCATTGGCGATGAATCCTAATGCCTTTGAGGCTTCTTGCCGACCCAAGAACAACTCTTTCCCTCCTAAATCCTCTTCAAATTCCTATATTTCAACTTGAATTCATCACTTTAGCAATATTTTTAGCAATCTCTTTAGCAATTCAACTCATCCTCTTCGTAATTTCACATGCTAGCTTGATCTTGGACAATTCTTGAGCTTCTATGCAACTTCTTTATGTTGTGATGCACTTTTTCCACCATTGGAGTTATGACTTGGTGTCCTGTAGGACTGCTTCTTTGTTGTTGTGGCAACGTAGACTGTACTAAGCTTAGATCCTCCTCTATGTGCTTGAGGTCACCTCGATTGAGAAGGTGATATTGTTTCATTTATCTATTTCCATACGATTGTCACTTAATTTACACAGATCATAGTGTTATTTTTATTGTTCGGTATCTTTCTTATTACTTTCTTTATCGTTTTTTATCTCGTGGCTTTTCTGGATGTCCATGGAGGTGGAAACACCAAAGCGGGGGTTTGACTATGGAAAATATTTATATAGTCCCAACATTTTTCCTCTCTTGGTTGTGTTTAGGTATGTGTTCAGGTGGAGCTTGCTAGAAAATTGGACTTCTCATGAGCACGTATCTCCATCACCTTCACTTTTATCATCTCCTATACACTTTTCTAGTTATCTTGTTTATTTTGTTTATTATCATCTCAGTTAGTGCTTTAAACCTCAACCGATAAGTAGTTAGTAGGTTCTTGTACCCTTCACTGTACTTTTACAATTTTTGGCCATATGTATGCTAGCGCCCTAGTGAGACACTAGCGCGTCATGTTGTTGCCCCTAACCCCCAATGCTGTCGTTGGGAAGAGAGCTATCTAAGGTATGGTTTGAGTTCCAAAATCTTGTTCATTTAGCCCCATCAAATCTCTTGGGTTAGTAGAGTGACAAAAGCACTTGAGAGTGCTCTTCATTCTTTATCCTTGAACTAAAATCTCTTATCCAACTTGAGGTAGATTAGGGAAATCCTCTACTCTCGGCTCTCCATGACCTGGAGCCTTGGTGTGGCTGGTCACCCTCTTCTACAGTCATAATGAATCTAACTAGAGCATATGTTTGACAAAAAACTATTTTAATTAGAATTGCTTAAGTTCACTTGTGCTAACAGGGTGTCCAAAAGTGTGACACAACATTGTACTTTTATCTTGTAGTAAACTACTCAAGATGCTTTGATCATAAATCTAAATTTATACAAGGCCTATGATCATATTTGTTAGTCATACATTCTAACCATGCTCAAGTGTTTGGGTTTTGGCCCCATGATTTGCAAGCATATGAAAAATGTTATTTATAGATGCCAATGCCAAATTTATTATCAGTGGATTATCTCCCCTTTGTAGAAGTCAATTTTCCAAGGATGTTGCTTGCTCCCGTTCTTTATGTCTTGGTTTTTTATGCTCTGTTGTACCTCTTTCAAGACATTTCCAATATCATCAAAGGCATCTCCCTTATATATATCTCTACAACTCTTAGTTAATATTTTTTTGATTATAGCATGTTTTTATTTAGAACTCAAATTCATAACTAAACCATACTTTACATAGTATTTCATGACTCATCCTAACACTCATAGGAATCGACATTGGCATTAGAGTCTCCCTCAAATATATGTGGACCCGGTTTATGATCAAAATAAAATAGAACTTCTTAACTTGATTTAACTATTTCCTTACATTGATCTAACTATTTCCTTTCAATGGTACACATATCCAAGTTTCCAACAAGATTCTTCTAACTAACAATGTTTACATTTTGTTTTATTGAATCCTTTCCAAAAATAGATGCAACCAACTCACCTAAGTAATAAAAAACTTGCTTTGGGCCAAGTGGGACAATAAAAGTGTTCCCATACTTCTTCTTGGTTACATTGTATTCACCCAAAAGATAAAGGTCAATTGGGTATCATAGACCCATTCACAAAAGGAATTTTCCTCACTTCCAATGGTTGGTGAGAGCCATGGATGGAAATTCCCGATGGAAGAATTTGGCTAGACATCACATTCATACAAATACTGCAGGAGGCCCTTGACATTCAACTAATTGGTTGGATAAAATCATTATGAATCCATTATTCAAAACCCATTATTCTGCACACTTAACACTATTTGGAGAGCATGGTGGATCACTTTAGAGAAATTGATTTTGTATGACCAATCTCTTAGACATTGCCTTAGTTGTGTTAAGTTTTGTTTATTTGGTGGAACTAATTTATCCAACTTGAAAGAAAACCCTCGGGGCTTATTCAACAACTCAAGGGAAAACACTTATTAGCTGATAGGCTATTTTGTTTGAAGTTTCTGCTGGGATTTTCGTCAGCCCAGCTATGAATTGGATTTTCTGACACTGGGGGTCTATTGGCTAGCGGGGAGGGCACCTTTTTGTTCTCTGTGGCAACATGGGTGTTGGTTACTACGTGGGTTGGTGGTGGTGGAGAATGTTGTCATTATAACAGGGAAGGTGAGTGTAAGTGTTCAACGCAGACCTTTGCAAATAAGTGGGTTGGCGGCTATGGAGGTGGTCTCCTTGAAAGGCAGAAGGTGAATGGTAAGTGCTTGCTCGCCTGATGGTTAATGCATTTTGTGGTTGTTGTATGATGGAGGAAGACGAAGTAAATGCAGATGGATGAAGTAAATGTGATATTGAATGTAGCAGTCTGGGAAAGTATGTACTTTGATTAAGTTGCATTGTGCAAACAACAATTGTGGTGTTGGTTTCATGGAAAATGAATGTGGAAAAAATCATTGGCTTCGACTCCCTCGCTAGTTTGATTCTAGATTGTTCAGAAAGCATCTTATGCTAGATTAAAAATTGGTGTTCTCTAGAATCTATAAGTCTTTTTACATGGGTGGTTTGAATGGATGGTTAATTTATTGTCTGTCTTCTTGTCAAATATTTGTATCTTTGGTGTTATACCCATTGTGGATATTTCTAAGAGATTATCATTCTGCATCAATGAAGGAATTGTAGTTAAATGTTCTTTATTTCATTAAAAAATATGCTTAGGGTTAGTAATTTGTTCGTCATTCATTTATGGTTTTGGTTATCTGTGAGTATCTTTTGTGTTGCATCCATCACAATAGGAGAAATTTTGATTAAGTTGCATTATCGAAACATCCATTGTGGCCTATTGGTTTCATAGGAGGCCATTGTAAAAATCCTTTCCTACAGCTTCGTCAGTGGATTAATAGTAGACTATTGTAAAAAACCATGTCCTTTGGCTTGTCGTTGGTTTGATAGCAGGTTGTTCGCAAACCGTTTTATGCTAGATTGAAAACTCTTGTGCTCCAGAATTTGTAAGTCCTTTTACATGGGTAGTTTACATAGATGGTTCATTTATTGTTGATGTCTTCTTATTATATGTTTGTATCTTTGGTGTTATGCCCATTTTGGAGTTTCAAAAGAGATTATCATTCTCTATGGATGGAGAAATTGCACAAAAATATTCTTTCTTTCTTCAAAAAATATGGTTAGGGTTAGTTATTTATTCACTCTTGGTCTATTGTTTTGGTTGTCTGTGTGTATACCCATTTTTGAGATTTGAAAGAGATTATCATTTTGTTTCTTTCTTATATCAAAAAATATCATTGGTCTTGGTTATTTGCACACTGTTGGTTTATTGTTTTGGTTGTCTATGTGTATCTTTGGCATTGTAGCCATTACCATGGGAGCAATTTTATTTATCTATGTGTAGGGTTTAGGGTTGTATGAAAGCATTAACATATTGGAGAGAAAATTACTTTGTTGGTTGTCTAGTATTATTCTAGCAGGTCTCTTACAATTTCTCTATTTGTGGTGATGTAGCTCAAATTTTCAATGAAGCTTGTGGGGTTATACTGATTTTTACATGGGTTCTTTGAATAGATGATTAATGTATTGTCAACGTCTTCTTGTTTTATGTTTCTATCTTTTGTGTTATACCCATTTTCGAGACTTGAAGGAGATTATTGGTCTTTGGGGCTGGAGAGACTGTAGTTAAATCCTCTTTGTTTCATGAAAAAATATGGATAGGGCTACTAATTTTTTGCTGTTGAGTGATATTCTAATACCTCTTTTACAATTTCTCGATTTCTCTATAATATTTAGTGAAGTGGAGGGTTGTACTCATTTTGCAGAGATTATTGCTATGTATTGGGTTTAGGAGTTGTATTTAATGTGGCTTCAAGGAAAATGTAGTTAAATCTTCTTCCTATCATCAAAAAGATATGGTTGGGTTGATTGATTTTAGTGGCCCTTGTTTATTCATACATATGTAGACACATATATATACTTTGTGCATCTTTGCTGCCATACACATGGTTTGGTTTTCATTTTCATTGAAGCTTGTGGGGTTATACTCTGTTATACATGGGTGTTTTACATAAATGATTAATTTATTGTTAATGTCTTCTTGTTATATGTTTCTTTGGCTTTATACCCGTTACCATAGGAGCAATTGTAGTTAAATCTACTTTTTGTCGCTGTTGGTCTACTATATTGATTATTTGTGTATATCTTTGGAATTGCATCTATTAGCATAGGAGGAATTGTAGCTATTTGTGTGTAGGGTTTAAGGATGTATGAAACCATTGACATATTAGAGATAAAATTGCATTGGTGGTTGTTTACTATTATCCTAATAGCTCTTTTATAATTTCTCGATTTGTATATGATATTTAGTGTCAGGTGATGTAGCTCAAATTTTCAATGGAGGTTGTGGCCTTATACTGATATTTGGATGGATGTTTTGCATACATGATTAATTTATTATTAATGTGTTCTTCTAATAATTTTCTATCTTTGGCATTATAGCAATTATTGATACTTGGAAGCGACTACTGCTCTTTGTGGGTGGAGAAATTGCAGTTAAATGTTCTTCCTTTCATGGGAAAAATATGGTTAGGGTTACTACTATTTGGCTGTGTAGTATTATACTAATAGGTCTTTTACAATTTATGTATTTTTTCCTATTGTCAAAGAGATATGGTTGGGTTGAGTGATTTTTGTGGCCCTTGTTTATTCTTTGTAGTTATGACTGTGCAACTTTGGCTTTTTGTAGTTAAATCTTGTTTCTCTTGTTGTTGGTCTATTGTTTAGATTATTTGTATATATCTTTGGCGTTAGGAGCTCTATTTACTGTGGGTTTAGGGAAATTGCAATTAAATATTTTTCCTTCTGTGAAAAAAATATGGTTGGGGTGAGCAATTTTGGTGGCCCTTGTTAATTGTTTGTAGTTATCGTTGTGCATTTTAGCTTGATACCCGTTGGTATAGGGGCAACTGTAGTTAAATTTTCTTGATTTTATCAAAAAAATTGAGCTACATCACCTCACACTAAATGTTATAGAGAAATAGAGAAATTCTAAAAGAGGTATTAGAATAACACTAATGTAGCTTGGAGTCTCGATTAAGTGTGTGTGTGTGTGTGTGTGTGTGTGTGTGTGTGTGTGTGTGTGTGTGTATAAGAAGGCTCTTTCAACAATGTGATTTAATCAATATACTTTCTCACAAATTTTGCAGTAGATCAATGTTAAAACTATTGAGCCTATCGAAAGGAACAATTAGCAGAGGCCAGGTCACATGAATAATAAATTAATCATTTATGCAAAATACCCATGTAGACATATAGATATATACATACATGTAAACATATAGACATATATATACATGTATACATATATACATATATATACGTGTATATATACGTATATATACATGTATATATACATGTGTACATATGCATACATATATATGTGTAAAGATATACACAGATATATACATGTAAACACTCATAACATGTAGACATAGAGATATATATATATATACACACACACAGGTACAATAAATTAATCATTGAATGCAAAATTACCATGTAAAACCACTTATAGATTATGTGGAACAACAACCTTAACTCCCCCAAGATGCTATAGGATGGAGTAGAAAATGATGATTTTAACAATGGTTTGTTTCTAAAGCAACACCACGATGCATCTTAATCAATATAAAACCTTGCAACCTACTATCAATAGGAACAATAAGCACCAAACAGAAAGGCATGAATAATAAATAATGTGCTATTAAACAAACACCACAATGGCTCTCTCGACAATGCAACTTAATCAATATACTTTCTCACACATTTCACAGTGCATCAGTGTTACACCCCTTCAACCTGGTATCAAAAGCAACAATAAATAGAGAACCAAAGACATGAACAATAAATTAATCATTTATACAAAATACCCGTGTCAACATAGAGATATATATACATGTAAACATATAGACATATATATACATGTATATATGCATGTCTACATATGCATACATATATACACGTAAACATATACACAAATATATACATGTATACATATACATACATATATATATACACACACACATGTGCATATACATATACTTTCTCACATGTTTTGTAGCACACCAGTGTTAAAACCCTCTAACTTGCTATTAAAAGGAACATTAAGTAGAGCCCGAAAGGCATGAACAATAAATTAATCACTTATGCAAAAATACCCATGTAAAACATGCACATATATATATATATACATGTAAACATATGGACATATATATACATGCTTACATATATATATACGTATATATACATGTACAAATATCCATGCATACATACATGCAAACACATACATACAAATATGTGCACATATGCATACATATATACATGTAAACATATACATACATATACATACACAGTTGTATATAGATGAAATTAGTTTGCCTAGTGTTACATAGTAAATGTCTTTTTGATAGATTCTTTATCCTTTCGGTATTTGCCTATAATATTGAGTGTCGAATAATGTTGCTTGGATTCTGAATTGGCAAGTGAACTGTTATATAGATTGGTCCAGGTACAATATAATTTTATCTCTCTCCTACCTTTATATTTATTAGTGCTGGAAGCATATCTATATTTATTTTTTCGTTAAACAACTGCAATCAAGGAAAATGCACATCATCACAGCACATGGATAGAATGATTAAGGAAAAAATATTTTCAAGTCTTTGAAAAGATCAGTGCATGTCTACTTCCATGTCTATATATATGTATGTATGTTTTACTAATAGTTCTATTACAATTTCCCCATTTTTTCTATAATACTCAATGGCAAATAATGTAACTGTTGTTATACAATTCCTCTATTTGTTAGTAGACTACAAAGAAGGTGCCCGCATCAAAGTAAAATGAAAACCATGACAACTCAATGAATCTACAAATCTATATAGGCAAAGGGAAGAATAAATTACGTGGCCATTCACAATCTACAGTGTCCTCTCTGTAAGGATTTGAAGTGACATCAATTAGAGGGATTCGAAAGGGATAATTATACAAAATGTGTATAGCACCAAAGATGCACAGAGTGTATATATGTGTCTACATATGTATAAATGTATGTATATGTGTGTGTGTGTGTGTACATATGTGTATTTATATATGTATATGTATGTGTGTGCATATATGTATATGTCGATGTAGATATATATATATATATATATATATATATTGCGTGGTTTGGTGGTTATGGAGGTGGTGACCTTGATATGCGGAAGGTGAATGGTAAGTGTTTTCTTCTACAGGGGTTAATGCATTTTGTTGTTGTTGTTCGATGGGGGCAAATGAAGTAAATGCAATATTGAATGTTGTAGTGTGGAAAAGTATACTTTGATTAAGTTGCATTGTTCAAACGACTACTGTAACTTGTTTTATATATATATATATATATTCTTTCTTTCTCATATGTTTCAACTCCTGCCATAAGAAACTCTTGATTATGGTAGCTTGTGCCTTCTGTTATACATTTGAAAAAAGTTTTGTGAGGATAATATATTGACTAGGTTGCATTGCTGAAAGTGGCATTGTTGTGTTGATTTCATAATAGAGCATTGCCTCAGATGTGTGGTCTCTGCTAGTTTAATAGCAAATTTCAGCCACAATGGCTCTTTCGACAATACAACTTAATTAATGTACTTCCTTGCACATTATACAGAAAATGTGACTTGCATAGGGTGGAATTAAATATTATAAAGAAACAAAGAAATTGTGGAACAACTATTGTACAACAAATCCTATTCACGCTCTGGTTGACGAAAGTCACATTGGAAACTTCAAACAGATAAGAAACCCTCTACATATCCATATATATACAATCCCTCCTATCTTAACTTGTGTGGTTCTTCACTGTTTCCCTAATAATCCTATTAGAATTTGTGTTCTTCTCTAGATAATATGTATATATGTATATATATATATATGTTTGTATATATATGTGTGTATGGGAAAGTATACTGCAAAATGTGTGAGAAAATATATTGGTTGTGTTGGTTTTTTGAAATAGCCATTGTAGTGTTGGTTTGATAGCAGACTATTGTAAATATGTATGAGTATATATATATATGTTTGTATATATATGTGTGTATGGGAAAGTATATTGCAAAATGTGTGAGAAAATATATTGGTTGGGTTGGTTTGTTGAAATAACCATTGTAGTGTTGGTTTGATCTAGTAGACTATTGTAAAATTCATTATGGTAGCTTGCGCCTTATGTTATCCATTTGAAAAAAGTTTTTTGAGGATAATATATTGACTAGGCATTGTTGTGTTGATTTCATAATAGAGCATTGCCTCAGATGTGTGGTCCCTGCTAGTTTAATAGCAGATTGCAGCCACAATGGATCTTTCGACAATACAACTTAATTAATGTACTTCCTTGCACATTATATAGAAAATACGACTTGCATAGGGTGGAATTAAATATTATAGAGCAATAGAGAAATTGTGGAACAACTATTGTACAAAAAATCCTATTCACGGTTTGGCTAACGAAAGTCACATTGGAAACTTCAAATAGATAAGAAACCCTCTACATATCCATATATATACAATCCCTCCTATCTTAACTTGTGTGGTTCTTCACTGTTTCCCTAATAATCCTATTAAATTTGTGTTCTTCTCTATAATATGTATATATGTATATATATGTGTGTCTATATATATATATGTGTGTGTGTGTGTATGTGTGTGTGTATGGGAAAGTATACTGCAAAATGTGTGAGAAAATATATTGGTTGGGTTGGTTTTTTGAAATAGCCATTGTAGTGTTGGCTTGATAGTAGACTATTGTAAATATGTATGCATATATATGTGTGTGTGTGTGTGTGTGTGTGTGTGTGTTTGTTTGTATATATATGTGTGTATGGGAAAGTATATTGCAAAATGTGTGAGAAAATATATTGGTTAGGTTGGTTTGTTGAAATAGCCATTGTAGTGTTGGTTTGATCTAGTAGACTATTGTAAAATTCTTCCAATATAGAAGAGTTGCCCACAGTTGATAATGACAATGTGGAGGTTGTCTTTTCAACAAAAAGATATTCGTAAATGTTGCTCATTGGTGAATAAGTATTGCACAAAAATTATGGAACTAGAATTTACAAGGCATCTATTACATAGACTAATTGTGTTCTATTAACATGTTTCATGATATTCTTCTGCCCTCATCTGTTTAACTATCAAAAACTTTCATGATATTGTTTTCCACTCATCTATTTGAAGCTGCTTGTGGCAAAGTATTTTATTATTCTTGTAACAAGGATTGTTTTGTAATCTTTAAAATTTTGTAATCTTTAACGTGCTTAATTTGTTTGGATGGAAAATGTTATCATTCAGATATATTGTTGTATATATAAATAAATAGATACATGTGTGTACATATGGATATATATATCTGCTTATTTGTGTTTTCCAAAATATGTAAACAGAGGTAAAATTGAACCCATATATGTATATAAGAATTTCTATTCTTGTTGTTCTATATTCCATTGTTTCTATTAAGAAAGATGAAGCAACAAGTAGCAATATATACAAATTCTTACATATATGTGTTTATACGGGTATGTGTAGGATCATGATGGGCCAAAAAGTGGCAATATGATGGGTATGTGGTTGACGACTTTTTTTACCCAAAATTCATGAAACGAAAAGGGTTTATAAAGGAGATTCATAGCTTTCCACCAATAAAAAATATGCTTTACTTTGAATTTAATAAGTAATTATTATTCATTTTCTATTTGAATTATGACTAAAGTCCTGATTGATAGGTTGATTGAAAAAAAATCTATAGCTTTCAAATGGTATCACATTTTTAAAATCCAAAACATGTGTCACATTCTATGCTTCACATACTATAGGATTAAAAAAATAAAAAATTAATTTCATGAAGTTTTCACCAAGTTAAGGTGGTCAGACATACGAGTTTTAATATTTTTTAAAAGTTGTAATAAAAAAATTATAATTAGTTATTTACTTGGAAAAAAATTACAAAAAATATGCATCACATCGAGACATGAGTCCTCTACTTATATCTATAATCTCATAAAAAATATTATCATCTTTATTGTGGTTAGGTGTAATGACAAACACCCCGCTTCTTTATTTTTTCCTTGAAATTTAAGTATCTACTCCATTGAAATTTCAATTTTTTACCAAATAGAATTTTTTTTTAAACAAACCTAGTAGTTTAGAAACTACATTCAATTTTGTATAGATTCTATTCTTACATATTTTTGAAATAATATAGATAGCTTATTCAAATTTTTATGTCAAGTTGCCTAACTCTAATTTTTCTTAATTTTTTGCCACTTAAGGGCCTGTTTTTTCAATGATGATCCTACACATACCCATACAAATATAGCAAGAAGATTGTATGCATTATAAGTTCTCCGCCAGTTGGTATTGAATGTTGGAATACATTAATCTTTGATTTTTTACTGTGCTATCGAGCTGTCAATGAGTCAAATATGGTTGGAAGATTCCTTGTCTTTAAAGGATTCTAGAACTATGTATGTGGAGTCAGGGTTCGTGGATGGGTCTCCAGAGCACCCAAAAATTGATTTGGTGTCAACTTGTAGACCTGATGTTGCGGAGTTCGGCTCTGAGGATGCCATCCACTAGCTTGCAGACTCTGATTCTGTAAGTTTTCCTTCCTTTTTCATTGTACACCTATTGGAAGCTTGCTCTTATTGTTTCCTACCTTTCTTTTTGTTGCTACTTGATTGGAATTTAGGTGTATACATATATAGCTAGCCCTAGTTGAGGATATAGATATGAAAGTAGACATGCATTGATCTTTTAGAGCACATAAAAATGTATCTCTTTGCAACCTTTGTTTTCCTTTCCCGCTTTATCCATTTGGTGTGATGATGTGCATTTTGCATGATTACACTTGTGTTTGTAGGCTACAAAGAAAGATCCAATTTTGACTCCATTTGCAATTCATTCCATCAATGTTGGCGATGTTGTTTCCTCTCTAGTTCCTCAACTTTTGTCCTTCAAAAAAATTGGTCGTGATGAAGGGCAGGTTGAGCGATACAAGGTTGTCTTGTCTGATGGCCACCATTTGCAAATAGGAACTCTCCCTTCTAAATTTAATGATATGTTTTTTACAAGTTCCTTGAAAATAGGTTCCCTTGTATGTTTAAAAGACTACATCTGTAGGAATATCCAATATTCAAGGTGGGTTGCATTGTTTGTTGTATATGTTACAAAATTCTCTCTTTCATTTCTACTTCATATAACTTTTCCAATACATTGTTTTGCTTCTTTTCTAGGGCCTTAATCATATCCAACTTAGTTGTAATTATGCCTAATTATCAAATTATTGGGACCCCTAGGTATTTGTTCAAGCAGCAAGAAGAGAAAATGTTAGCGCCTGACTCACCTTCTCCTTCTAAATGAGCCCTTAAATTTGATCTACAGGTGTCCCCTAAAAAACAAAACAGCCCTCCAAAGGTTAGCCCTATTAAATCTTTGAACATTTATCAAAATGTTTGGATAGTGAAAGGGCATGTAACACATATTAGGGAGATGCATCATTTCCAGAAACAAAGAGGTGAAGGGAAACTATTTAGTTTTGACATTATAGATGTGGAGGGAACATAAATATGTATTACTTACAGTTTTGATGATATTGTTGAATTGCATTATGGTTGAGTTGAGGTGGGGTTTACTTATTTAATATCGAGGGGATTGGTTAAAGAATCCAATAAAAGATTCAATAAATTAAATATTAATCTTGAGATTATTTTGGATCAAAAATCAATAATAAAATGATCTGAAGATGAGATTCATGTCCCAAAAAAAATTTCTTTTTGTGCCGGTTAGTGAAATGAGCAACTATAGTGATAACCGCTTCGTTGATATTATTGGCATTATAGTGCATGTTGGCTACATTTCAACTATTCATAGGAGAAATGGATCTGAAACAATCTGATGAACCATTAAACTATATGATGTCTCTGCTTCTTTCATTGATGTTAATTTGTGGGGCACAAGCTGGCAAGAAAAAGGTGATACCTTTCACCAGATGTATAGTTTTTGGCGAAATAGTCATTCTTGTTGTCCGTAGTGGCCGTGTAGGCTACTTTAATGGAAAAGTTATCAACACATCAATAGGAATAGTCCTTGAGGTTAACCCTTCTATTCTTGAGGCAAACACTCTTAGATTCAATGGGCCAATTAAAGTAGACCAAGTAGCTTCAACTTCTTCTGCACTTCGCAGGTTGCATCCTTCAAATGATAGAGTTACTATTGCATTTATCTTAAACAACTGCCTCCATTTGGGAGAAACTGTTGAAGCCATTTTTAAACCAACCATTCAAATTGCAAAATTTGATTCTTTTTGTTACCTTGCTTGCCCCTTGTTGGTTAATGGTAAAGAATGCAAAAGGAAATGCACACACCCCCGTGTTGATTTTTGGTTTTGTGATCATTGCCGAATCAAAATTAAGGAATGCAACTATCGCTATCTTTTGTAGTTAAAGTTGCAAGACCATTCAGGAAACCTTTGGTGTGTTGCTTTTGATGAAGCTACCACTGGCTTGTTGCAGATGCCAACAAAAGACCTCTGTGCACTGTAGGAGAGCTCTGACTCTGCAATAGATCTCATTGTTGTTATTAAAGGCCTTGTTTATAAAGCATATATCTTTATTGCTTTGATCAGAACAAAAAAATATAATTCAAAGGAATGGCTGAAAACAATGATTTCCAAAGCAACAAAAGTTGATTTCGATGCAAAGTGTAAACTATTGCTTGCAGACATAATGAAGGTATCTACTTCTGCTCCAGAAAAAAAGGCTCCACTAGCGAGCCTGCACTTTGACTGCCCTTTTTCACTTCTAATCATTTCTGATAGCTTTGACTTTTAAATGTTGACTAAGACATGCTAAGACTTCTATTTAAAAAATATGGACATAATTTATACCTATTTTTGCATCGACATATTTGCACATTTATTGACCTGCCATCTTTTTTATTATAGCATGGTGCATCAATTTTGTTGTCATTCTTGCTTTTGAATATTACAAATCAGTTGGATGGTTATATGATATGTTTACATAGATTACAATTTGAAAAATAGCTAAACAATTTATTTCCACATATATTTCAAATATTTTCTATACTGTGGCAATACTTGACAATATATTTTAATATATATTAAATATTTTGTATATGGCTAATCATTGAGATTAAACTTTTTTATGTCACATTTAAAATATGCATGTATCGTATAAGTTTTTTCATTCTGCTAAAATAAGGAGTCATAAATTATTTATTCCATCAGTTTAATGGCATTGTATTTGATTTAAAGTTTCTTTGAATGCTAATCACTCTTGGTTCTTGGTTGCCATTCACATACAGATTTAATGAAAAAAAAAATATAAATGTGCTTCCAAGTCTAATGAATATCAAAAGTAGACTAGAGATAAACTTATCTCATGCCTGGACCAATCTATATAACAATTTGCTTCCCAATTGAATATTCAAGCTATTATAAAGACATTTACTATTTGAGAAAGGAAAGTGTGAAAAACTTATTAAAAATACATTTACTATATAACAGTTGCCTTCACAATTGTAAATTTATGATTTCTTTGCAAAGCTTATTCACCAATGAGGAACATTTAGGGAGATCATTTGTTTAAGAGGTAAGGTCCAGACTGTGAGTAAAAGCCCTTGAGAAGTGTTCTCTATTTGTCTAAAATATTTAGTGCCAGGTACATGAAGAATTGAAGAGATGAAAAGATTAGTGACCCTAACCATATTTTTTTGAAGAAACAAAGAACATTTAACTAGAACTGGTCATATGGTAATAACTATAATGCCAATGCCACACACAGATAACTAGCAGCGATAAACAAAGGGAAAAAAGTATGTTTGTAGGTATATGCATATGTATATTTTATGTATATGTACATGTATGTATATGTATATATGTGTATGTGTATGTATATGTATATGTATATGTGCATGTATATGTATATGTATAAGTATATGTATATATGTATATGTATATGTATATGTATACGTATGTGTATATCTATATGTATAATGTTGATGCATAGAATTATATGTTTCTATTCCTTTCCGACATATAGAGTCTTATGTATATTCCATTTTTTCCTTTGGTTGCATTGCTCGATGGGTGCAAAATGGTCAAAACCTCCCATACACTTCCACTGCTTCGCCGATTGGATGTTCAACAAGTGTTGTGTTCTACAATCTTCACTACATCGTAGATGTATTATTGCTGTAAGTTGTTTTTCCTCTACCTTGTTGGCCGTTTCATACACACCTAACCACAAATATATATTGTGATAGTTTTGTTTTGTAAATTTATAATTTACTAGCTTATGGATTTAACCCTTCTCTTATTGCAGGGCTAGACATCCTTCAGTGCAAAGAAAATTTGTACGCTTTCCCCTTTCCTTTCTGCATGGTTACATACATTCCAAAACATACCAAAATCAGGTATGTATATACAGTTGTTCCTATACATTGTATGCTTTGAAACAAAACCTTTGTTGTTTCTTTGTTCTCTTCCTTTAAAAAAAAAATTGTATTTCATCTACAAAATTCCATTTTCTACAATTCTTTATGAGACATTCTCTTTTCCTAAAAATTTATTGGAGCCAAAAGAGCTCTAACAAAACAAATACATGTATCAGAACATAGAATTTTTTTAGCAACTTCATTATTCTCTGATATATAATGAAACACTGGATCACATTTGTGGTCGGTGTCTCATGCTTTACCTGGATCACAGTTTACTAGGGGCCAATGAGGCTTCATGATGCCAATATCATGGGAAAGTCATGAACCATGCAATTTTCACTTCTTACACATATATATATATATTAAACTGCAATAGAGGAATTGTATGAAAAGTATTAGAATAACATTTATTTATTACTAAATATTATACATAAGAATTGAGTCCTCTGTATTGAGTCACCCAGCTTCACCCTTGCCAATCCACGTAATTACCAAGATCCATGTTGCCTCAAAAAAAAAACCACACAAGTTCCCATCAGCTAAGATGTTCCTGGCGTTGGTAAATCCAATTCACCCACACCATAATGGCTCTTTGATAGTATGGATTAATGAAAGTGTGCTTTCCCACATGGCAACATTCAATATAGCATTTACTTTTGCCTCCACCCCCCTACGTCGACATGAAGATGCATCTGCACTCGTGCCAACAAACACTTGCCATTCACCTTCCCTATTACAATGACACCATTCTCCACTGCTGCCAACCCACATCCCCGCAAAGGAAAGAAATGGTGCCCTCCCTGCTGGAAAATTTGCAACTGCATTCTTGGCCACGAAACCCATATTACCTTAATCATAAATTCAAGCTACATTTCCTAGGAGTAGATTTAGTACTCAAATAGAGAATTTGCAAAAGATTTATTCCATAACGTTTGTAGTAGGTACAACGACATAGCACAAGCCACCTACATGCAAAACTGATTTTACAAAATACCCATGTGAAATCACTTACAAATTTTGCACCACCACACTTTTGAAGCCATCCAATCTTCTAAAAAATAGATCCATATGCGACGATTTTAATAATAGTCTGCTACAAAACCAACACCATGATGGCTCTTTGAATAGGATAACTTCATCAAAGTATACTTTCCCATATTGCAACATTGAATATAAAGTATACTCTCCCACACACCAACATTCAATATTGCATTTACTTCGTATGCTGCCATCGTGCAATGACAGGGAACATTGGGCCTCACACGAATAAATGCTTGTCATTCACATTCCCCGTATCCAACACACCATTCTCGACCAACACCATCCCATGTAATTACCAATGGCCATGTCACCACACAAAAATCATAGTCACCTTCCCATTGCTCGACAGATTCCCCGCTGCTGGCAAATCCAATATGCAGAGTTGAACTGACAAATATCCCGCCAGAAGCTTAAAAAAAAAGGCCCCAACCCATGTAATTGCTAAGCTCCACCCTCGTGTGAAAAAAAACTCGCCACTCAACTTCCACCTATCCAACACACCAACTCCATCACCCCCAACCCATCTTTACATATAAAGAACTAGGGAAATTGTAACAAAACTATATAAACATCAACAAATTTGTGTATCCTTCCAACTTCCCAAATCAATTATTCAAACCTAGGTCTGCAAGGCAGTGCCTATTTCCTCTATGTTATGCAACAATTATATTATGCAATGTGTAACTACCGAAAAGCCCCAAAGAACAAACATCAAAAGAGCGCAAATAATTTTTTTTTAAAAGAGAAAGATAAATAATCATCACATCAATATTAAATGATCATATATAACAACAACATCAACTATGTCCTTTGGGGCCCCCACGAGAATTACGTTGCAAAAAGACAATAATAAACTTCATTCCAAAAGATATCAAAAGGAACCATAATGACATCATAAGATGAGTACATACATAAATTTTATCCCAAGATAACCCATAATACATTTCATAGCCAATTAAAATTACAAAGTAAATAATTACATTACATCATCTTTCAATGTTACATCATCCATAAAGTTACATCCAGAATCCCAAACATGTGGGATAAATACAATATACAAGTTATCAAAGATACAATGAGATCAACTGTAATAAATCTTCAACTGGATAAGATTGAAGCCAGGAACGCTGATGGGGAACCCAACGGTGTGCGGAGCACGTTCCACCCGACCACCCCCGTGCTAAGAGGTGACAGAGAAGTAACTCCGACCAAGAGTGACAATACAAGGGTACAACCAAATAAAAAGTACCAACATAAATCCATCACACAATACACCAATTCAAAGAGCAACCAATAACATCAAATCACAATGTCCTAAGGATGCAAGATGATAACCATAATATAAATGAGATCATCCAATACATGATAAAGAAGTAATACTTATAAATCAATTTAATTCAAATTCAAACAACAATATAAACCAATTTAACTCAATTCAAACAACAATATAAATCAATTCCCATACCCCACTTCCAGAGGAACACAATAAAACAACACATGGGCAACTAGGGGACAGTGTCATCGCATAGTCCTACATGGGCTGTCCTGTGCTCTTCCTCCCAACTGGAGGCGCCGGTCCCATCTATGGCTGTCCTGTGCTCTTCCTCCCAACTGGAGGCGCCGGTCCATAGGGTGACTCATGCGGAGCCGTAGACCTCTCGTGAGGACGAGGCCACGACCTTGCCAACCACGGCCTTCTCAACCTTCCATTAGTCTGCAGAAGCACTAATGAAGACGAGGCATCCATTTTTAAAATCTTGCAATGATATTACTACCCAACCCAACCCTCCTAAGTTAATTATTAGGTTTTCACTTATTTACTAACTCACTCGTGGGTTATCCTGAGCTCTTCCCCTTAAACGGGGCGCCGGCCCCCACGAGGAGCCACTCTCCCTAGAGACCCATCAAAACAAGGGGGTTGTACCATGCCAAACAATAATCATCAAAGTATGACAACAAAGTAATACGCGAGGCACAAATCATCTCGCAAGTGAAAGTACCACAATAAAATCTCATAATTCGGCACACCCCATTAATAGAATATAACTCAACAGAATTTCAAAATAAAAAGATATAAATTCAACAAACCCAACTTCCTCTGGAAGACTAAAGAGTTACATAAAAAAAAGGGTTTCCACATCAAGGAAATAACAATGTCCCTAAACCCAATAAACCAACGAGATTAAATTTCGAAATTAAATACTTAAAAATGATAACCTATTTAATTCTAAGACAGATTACAAAATCGTTTTCTTTCCTAAAATACAATCGTATTACAAACAAAATAAATAAATAATGCTGTTAAATCAGCAATTCCCTTTCAAAGTTGAGAATCCTATAAAACAGATTTATTTCTGTTTCGCTACTATTTTCATGGAAACAATTTTTGCTTTATTATATTTTCTAAAACAAAACAAGAAACAAAATCTAACTATACAGATTTATTTTCTAGATAATAGCTGAGTTACAGAAAATAAAATATAAATCAAAACAAAATGTCTATCAAGCAGATTAAACAGTATAGATATATTTTCTTCTGAATAACTATTGCTTTAACAGAAAAATATTATTTAAATAAAAAACGAAACAAAACAGAATATATGCATTTATGCCTTTGTTTAACCATCAGCTATATAAAACAGAATATACTCATCAAAACAAAATTTAATATATATATACATTTTATTTTTAAACAGAAACACAGAATAATTAAATTAACTAATAAATATATATATAAATATATACCAATATATATATATATATATATATTTTGATATATCTTTATAAATATAAATATCCGCAATAAAAGAAATCACCATATAAAAATTCGCGGAGTAATTAAAAAGCTTAACAAATAAAATTCATATGGGAATTTTATTCTAATTCTAACGATGTAAAATTAACGCTTTTTTCGCTGGCCGTGGGGTCGTAGCCTACTGGACTGCTTCACGCTAGCTCCCACACGGATCGCCGTGATTTCAGCCCTCAAGCAGTCAGTCCCCCACGGATCGGCATGGTGGTGGTGGGTACGGCCAAGGCCGACCCCCACACACAGCCCAAGGTAATGAATATAAACAAAATTTGAGTATTGCGAAAACTTTGACGGATTTAAAATTTTTTATTTTTATTTTTATTTTTTATTTTATTTTATTTTTCCTCAAACAATTTCATAAGTTCGAATATATATATATATATACCATATATATATATATATATATATATATATACAGAGATAAGACTATTTTTCAAAGGAAACAGGGAAAAAATATTACTGCATATTTACTGTGTCAAATTGAAAAAAATAGAACTGTTTTAATAAAATGCAGACACAGACCAGAATTTCACACCCAGAGATTTACTGGAACTAAAAATTGTCCCTACCCAAATGTATGTTTTAATATATATATATATATATATATATATATATATTTTTAAAACAATTTGAGACAGCAAACTACTATTTGTTCCCAGATTACACAAAAACCCCTTTTAATCAACAATAAATCAGAAACCCCAAACAACGATTCAGAAACCTCAAAGAATTTCAATAAATAACAATTCCATATTTTCTGATTTAACATTTTTGAATTAACCATACCCCCAGAAGATTTTCTTTCTACAGTCATTTAATTTTCATCCCTAAAATAAATTACACACACACAGAAAGCAATTCATATTTAACAGAGAATAATGATTATCAAGAGTAGAACCTGGCGTCCTACGCTTGCAGCAAACTGTAGACGCCTTGCCCCCTCTTGCTGCACTATTCCTTTGCTGCAAATCTCCCAGCAACAGATCCAGAAAACTTCCTTCCTCTTCCCAATTTCTCCAAAAACAGAAAATACTAAAGACTGAAGAAAATGATTACCAAAAGAATTTTTTCCAGCATTCGAACCAAAATTCCCTCAAACAAAGAGAAACTCACAATAAATTTCATGCCCAAAAGCCCTTTCAATTCCTCTTCCCGTGAATACCAGAAGTCATAATTCAAAAATCGAATATTATTTTACCCTAATTTCATTTTGATGTTTCCCAAATAACAAATGCATTTAATTAGAACTAATTAAATTCTAAATTCATAACATAATCTCCAAATAACAAATGCATTTAATTAGAACTAAATAAGTTCTAAATTCATAACATAATCCTTTATTTAAACAATGTATAAATATGCCTCATTTCCACAATTCTTTATTAAACTCAAAAACAACCATTGAGAGATTCCAAATAAATGCAATGTTTCTATTATTTCTAATATTTATTCATTGCCATATTTAATTATTATTTTATGTTTTTATTTTACCAATTACTTAATTATTTAAATTACCACATAAGACCATTCACTATTTTAGACAAATCACATAATCATACAGAGACCAATGTAACCACACAAACAAATGAGACTACTATGCACAAAACAAAACTGTTGTCAACTTGGTACGGAGTTACTTTTCATGTCACCTCAAATAATTCAACTTCCTGCCGTTGGGTTGATTCAATGCTCGCCCAGACCTACCGAAATAGGTGGAATCGAGTCTTATTCCTACAAAGCCTGCATCCACAAAGTGATATACAATATACATAAAATCAAAGCATTGTGAGGAGGATTCACAGCGTAGCAGGGCGCTCGCGAACGAGTGATGCTACCTGTCCCCTCACCAAAACATATCATCATATAAAGCATTATAATTTTACACCACATCTTAAATTACTAGTCTATAGTCTACTGCATTCCAAATAACTCCATCAAATGATCACAATAAAATGTCATCACAATATCCATGGCATCATAAGAGTATAGTAATAGTCTAAGCTACCACACATAATAGCAACAGTATCAACCAAAATCACAATGTGCCAAACAAAACCACAGTGAATGTCAAAATCAAATAGTAGCATGAGGGGTATTACATCCTCCCCCCCTAAAATCCGGCTTACTCCTGGAAGCCAGTAAAAAGATAAGGATAAGAATCCCTGATATGAGAGGCATCCTCCCAAGTAGCTGAAGCCTCATCATTCGGGTCCCACTGAACCCGCACCTGATCAATCTCTCTGCCTCTGAGGGTAAGTCACCGACATTGAAGCACGACCACGGGCTCGAGTGCCAGCTGCCCATCCTCGACCTGAAGAGCATTCCAATCCAAAACATGAGTAACATCAGGAAAATATGGTCTAAGAACAGAAACATGAAATACATCGTGGATCCGCGACAAACTGGGTGGCAAAGCTAAACGGTAAGCAACAGGTCCAATTCGCTCCAACACCTCAAAGGGTCCAACAAAACGAGGCGCAAGCTTCGAACCCTTTCCGTAACGAATTGGGCTCTTCCGTGGACGCACTCGAAGGAAAACCCGGTCACCAACTGCAAACTGCCGATCAACTCTATGAGCATCAGCATACTTTTTCTGTCTATCCTGAGCAGCTACGAGATGCTCCCGAATGCGAGACACCTGCTGTTCCATATCTCTAAGCATCTCAGGCCCAAGAAGCACCCTATCCTCCAATCGATCCCAACTCAGAGGAGTACGACAAGGACGACCATACAAAGCCTGAAAAGGAGCCATACCAATAGAGCTATGGTACCCATTGTTATATGCAAACTCAACCAAATACAGATAGTCCTCCCAACATGATTGTTGATCCATAACATACATACGAAGCATATCCTCAAGCACCTGGTTGACCCTCTCAGTTTGACCATCAGTCTCAGGATGATAAGCAGAACTGAAGTTCAATTTCGTTCCCAAAGACTGCTGCAAGGATGTCCACAATGCAGATGTGAATACCGGATCTCTGTCGGAAATGATCCTCCGCGGTATCCCATGCAATCTAACTATATCATTCATGAATACCTTAGCAACATAAGATGCCGTATATGATGATCGAACAGGAGAAAAATGAGCTACCTTAGTCAATTTGTCCACTGTGACCATAATAGCATCATGCCGTCTAGATGACATAGGCAACCCAACGATGAAATCCATAGAAATAACATCCCATTTCCATTCTGGAATGAGGTGAGGCTGTAGCAACCCTGCCGGATGATGATGTTCAGCCTTCACTCTCTGACATTCAAGACATCGAGCCACAAAATCGGCGATATCTCGCTTCATTCCTGACCAAAAATAAAGCGCACGAAGATCCGCATACATTTTCTTAACTCCTGGATGAGCTGCGTAAGGTGCTCGATGACCTTCTGTCAAAATCAATGTGCGAAGACCCTCTGAAGAAGGTACATACAACCGCCCAAAGAAACGCAAAGCACCATCCGAATCTAGCGAATAACCAGCAAATTTCCCCTCCAAAGCTCTACCCGATTCCACTTCCGCTTTCACCTCTAAAAACCAACTATCTGAAGGAAGGGCTGCAAGAATCTGACTCTTCAAATCCACCTCAAGAGATATTGCAGAAACCTCATGCCTTCGCCGACTTAGAGCGTCGGCCACCACATTTTCCTTACCCTGAATATACTTAACCTCAAAATCGTACTCACACAAAAATTCCATCCACCTCCTCTGCCTTGCATTCAAATTCGGCTGAGTGAAGATGTACTACAAACTTCGATGGTCTGTATGCAACTCAAACCGATGCCCTAACAAAAAGTGCCTCCATCTCACAAGAGCATGAACCACTGCGGCCAATTCAAGGTCATGCGTGGGATAATTGAGTTCATGATCTTTTAACTTCCGAGATTCATAGGCAATCACTCTTCCCTCCTGCATCAACACAGCCCCAAGACCCTCCAATGAAGCATCAGTACAAACCACAAAATCGCCTGAAGGATCCGGCACTGCCAAAATTGGAGCACTAGTCAGTTTCTCCTTAAGGGTTTGGAACGCTAACTGACACTGCTCTGACCAAAGAAATTTCTTTCCCTTCCACTGAAGAGAAGTGATGGGATGCGCAATTCTTGAGAAACCTTGAACGTACCGCCGATAATACCCAGCTAGTCCCATGAAACTGCGGATTTCTGAGACATTAGTGGGCACGGGCCAATCCATGATAGCCTGGATTTTAGCAGGGTCAACAGAAATTCCCTCTTCAGAAATCACATGGCCCAAATACTGAACCTCAGACTTATAAAAGTCACACTTTGCCAAATTGGCATACAACTGATTGTCCCTTAAGCACTGCAAAACCTGCTTTAGGTGCACCTCATGCTCCTCCATAGACTTAGAATAAATCAAAATATCATCAAGAAACACGAGGACGAACCTATCCAAGAAAGTTCGGAATACCCCATTCATTAGACTCATAAAGACTGAAGGTGCATTTGTCAACCCGAATGGCATCACTGTAAACTCATAATGACCATACCGCGTACGAAATGCAATTTTATGAATATCGGCCTCTGCTATCCGCAACTGATGATACCCTGATTTAAGGTCGATCTTGGAAAATACCTTTGCCCCTTTTATCTGATCAAAGAGATCATCAATCCTGGGAAGGGGATAACGATTCTTTACTGTTACCTTGTTCAATTGCCGGTAATCGATACAAAGGCGGAGAGACCCATCCTTCTTTTTGACGAAGATCACTGGTGCTCCCCACGGAGAGACACTAGGGCGGATAAACCCCTTAGCTAACAATTCTTCTAACTGCAGACGAAGCTCTTGGAGCTCCTGAGTGGTCATCCTGTAAGGAGCCCGAGAAATAGGCTCAGCTCCAGGCACCAAATCAATCCTGAAATCCACCTCTCGCTTAGGAGGCATACCTGGTATCTCACTAGGGAAGACATCCGAAAATTCTGCAAGGAGAGGGTAATCATTCAAGGACAACTCCCGACTATCCTCTGACTCAAGGTCATTAACCGATATAGCAAAGAGCTGACAACCCTGCCGAAAACACCTTTTTAACTGCATTGCTGAGATCATTCTCAGAGAGACAGGCCTCTGAACTCCCATAATGTCTACCTCTTTACCAAAATCATCCACACACCGCACTGCTTTATGGCGGCAATCAATCAAAGCACGATGCGAGCTTAGCCAATCCATGCCCAAAACTACATCATAGGAGCCCAGTGGAAGGATTCTGAGATCCACCTTAGTTGACATGGCCCCCAATTCTAACCTACAACCTTGCACAAGCTTCTCAACCACAACCTTAGATCCTGAAGCTAACTCAACCTGCCACTTTTCGCTTTGCTTTATTGCCCCCAGTTTACATCGATCAACAACTAAAGGAGAGATAAAAGAATCAGATGCACCAGAATCAAATAGAACTGAAATTTTAAACTTATGTATTGAACCTGTAGTTTCGATGACGGTGCTCTGATGATCCGCCTGCCGATTATCCACTGTTGCGAAGACTCGGTGAGATCTCCCTGCATCACCTACTGTCGGCTCGGACAATGCTGGTCTCTGACTAAACTCTGAAGCACTCTTTTGAGGACACATCCTAGCAATATGCCCTTGCTGCCCACACGAGAAACATCCAGAACCTCGACCAAAACCTCTTCCCCCGGACGGAGCATTCGATTGCTGGAAACTCCCATGACTAGGTGCGGATTGAAAACTTAGTGCAGGCTGTCCCGAATTGGTACGATTCCGGTTCCGATCCTTGCGAAACTGAGATTGGCCACTTTGATGAGATTGAAAGTTCTTCTGTCTTGACTGCTGCTGCTGATTACTCCCTTTCGAGGGTCCAAAACGACTCTTAGAAGGTCCTGCTGACTGAGTCTGACCCCCTTGCACAACAGCTCTAGGAGCGGGTACACTACCAATCTGTACTCCTACATGACCACCCAAAGCTAAGGCCAAGTTTTCCTCTACCAAACGAGCCTTTTCGACAGCAACCTCCATGGTCTTAGGTTCGAAGACCCTTACACCACCGCTGATGCGTGCGTTCAAACCTCGAACAAAGTGCTGAACCAACATCCCTTCATCATGGATAATCCCTGCATATTGCTTTAGCTCATAGAAGCGACGTTCATACTGTTCTACTGACATTGCCATTTGCTTAAGATCGTGAAATTCATCTGCCCTACGCTGCCTCCAATGATCTGAGAGGAAGCGAGCCCTGAACCTTTCCAAGAAAAATTCCCAAGTGACCATACTGATATCCATATGCAACTTTTGTTCCTCAAGCTGCCACCAAGTGGACGCGAAACCCCGCAAATGCATAACAGCACATCGAGCCTTGGTATTACTACCGTAGGGGTGCATTTCGAAGCATCGGCCCAAATCAATTAACCAGGTCTCGGCTTCCAAACCTCCTCCAGAGCCATCGAAGGTAGGTGGATGAGCTCTCATTAAGTCCCTCATATGTCCAGCTAATAAAGCATCCTGATCAACTGAAGCTCCCTTGGGCCTTGGAGACCTTTCTCTTTCCCTCACAACTGGTTGATCCCCATTAGGTCTAGGACCCAATCTATCGAGGAGCTCCCCCAGCAGATGCTGCAACTGCCCATCCAACCCCGGCTGTTCCGGAATCGGTCCACCATCTGACGGATTGTTCTGAGAATTCTGTTGCTCCTCAGACTCAGGACCGTGAGAACTTGGTGGTGAAGGATTTGGTTGGTTGGCCCCACGGACACCACCTCGGCCTCTTCCTCGACCTCTACCTCTACCTCTGCCTCTGCCTCTAGGCATGCTTCTGCACAACAAGACAAAGGTACACATGAGCTCAAGAGCTAACACGCAAAGGTTACCTAGCGGACATAACTACCCAAAGACCCCAGCGTGTGCAACCTTGGCTCTGATACCAAGTTGTAACGCCCGCCGGGCAAGCCCCAAAGAACAAACATCAAAAGAGTGCAAATAATTTTTTTTTTAAAAGAGAAAGATAAATAATCATCACATCAATATTAAATGATCATATATAACAACAACATCAACTATGTCCTTTGGGGCCCCCACGAGAATTACGTTGCAAAAAGACAATATTAAACTTCATTCCAAAAGATATCAAAAGGAACCATAATGACATCATAAGATGAGTACATACATAAATTTTATCCCAAGATAACCCATAATACATTTCATAGCCAATTAAAATTACAAAGTAAATAATTACATTACATCATCTTTCAATGTTACATCATCCATAAAGTTACATCCAGAATCCCAAACATGTGGGATAAATAAAATATACAAGTTATCAAAGATATAATGAGATCAACTGTAATAAATCTTCAACTAGATAAGATTGAAGCCAGGAACGCTGATGGGGAACCCAACGGTGTGCGGAGCACGTTCCACCCGACCACCCCCGTGCTAAGAGGTGACAGAGAAGTAACTCCGACCAAGAGTGACAATACAAGGGTACAACCAAATAAAAAAATACCAACATAAATCCATCACACAATACACCAATTCAAAGAGCAACCAATAACATCAAATCACAATGTCCTAAGGATGTAAGATGATAACCATAATATAAATGAGATCATCCAATACATGATAAAGAAATAATACTTATAAATCAATTTAATTCAAATTCAAACAACAATATAAATCAATTTAACTCAATTCAAACAACAATATAAATCAATTCCCATACCCCACTTCCAGACGAACACAATAAAATAACACATGGGCAACTAGGGGAGAGTGTCATCGCATAGTCCTACATGGGCTGTCCTGTGCTCTTCCTCCCAACTGGAGGCGCCGGTCCATAGGGTGACTCATGCGGAGCCGTAGACCTCTCATGAGGACGAGGCCACGACCTTGCCAACCACAGCCTTCTCAGCCTTCCATTAGTCTGCAGAAGCACTAATGAAGACGAGGCATCCATTTTTAAAATCTTGCAATGATATTACTACCCAACCCAACCCTCCTAAGTTAATTATTAGGTTTTCACTTATTTACTAACTCACTCGTGGGTTATCCTGAGCTCTTCCCCTTAAACGGGGCGCCGGCCCCCACGAGGAGCCACTCTCCCTAGAGACCCATCAAAACAAGGGGGTTGTACCATGCCAAACAATAATCATCAAAGTATGACAACAAAGTAATACGCGAGGCACAAATCATCTCGCAAGTGAAAGTACCACAATAAAATCTCATAATTCGGTACACCCCATTAATAAAATATAACTCAACAGAATTTCAAAATAAAAAGATATAAATTCAACAAACCCAACTTCCTCTGGAAGACTAAAGAGTTACATAAAAAAAGGGTTCCCACATCAAGGAAATAACAATGTCCCAAAACCAAATGAACCAACGAGATTAAATTTTGAAATTAAATACTTAAAAAATGATAACCTATTTAATTCTAAGACAGATTACAAAAATCATTTTCTTTCCTAAAATACAATCGTATTACAAACAAAATAAATAAATAATGTCATAACCAGCACTTTCTCAAAGTTGAGAATCTTTTAAAAATGTGATTTATTTCTATTTCACTAATATCTTCATGGAAACAATTTTTGCTTTATTATATTTTCTAAAACAAAACAAGAACAGAATCTAACTATACAGCTTTATTTTCTAGATAATAGCTGAGTTATAGAAAATAAAATATAAATCAAAACAAAATGTCTATTAAGCAGATTAAACAGTATAGATATATTTTCTTCTAAATAACTATTGCTTTAACAGAAAAATATTACTTAAATAAATAAAAAACGAAACAGAACAGAATATATGCATTTATGCCTTTGTTTAACTATCAGCTATATAAAACAGAATATACTCATCAAAACAGAAATTAATATATATACATTTTATTTTAAAACGTAAAACACGTATCAATTCAATTAACTAATAAATATATATATAATATATACCAATATATATATATATATATATATATATATATATATTGATATATCTTTATAAATATAAATATCCGTCATAAAAGAAATCACCATAAAAATTCATGGAGTAATTAAAAAGCTTAACAAATAAAATTCTTATGGGAATTTTATTCCCATCGAACACAGCCAATGCCTTTTCGCCGCCGGCCGTGGCAGTCTACGGACTGCTCACGGCAGTCCTACGGACTGCCGTGGACAGTCCGCAGGCTATCCCACGGACCGGTGGCGGGGTGGTGGTGGGTACGGCCAAGGCCGACCCCCACACACAGCCCAAGGTAATGAATATAAACAAAATTTGAGTATTGCGAAAACTTCGACGGATTTAAATTTTTTTATTTTTATTTTTTTTATTTTTATTTTCATTTTATTTTTCCTCAAACAATTTCATAAGTTCGAATATATATATATATATACCATATATATATATATATATATATATATATACAGAGATAAGACTATTTTTCAAAGGAAACAGGGAAAAAATATTACTGCATATTTACTGTGTCAAATTGAAAAAAATAGAACTGTTTTAATAAAATGCATACGCACTGCAAATTTCACACCCGTGAGGATTTCCATCGAACTAAAAATTGTCCCTACCCAAAATGTATGTTTTAATATATATATATATATATATATATATATATATATATATATATATATATATTTTAAAACAATTTGAGACAACAAACTACTATTTGTTCCCAGATTACACAAAAACCCCTTTTAATCAACAATAAATCAGAAACCCCAAACAACGATTCAGAAACCTCAAAGAATTTCAATAAATAACAATTCCATATTTTCTGATTTAACATTTTTGAATTAACCATACCCCCAGAAGATTTTCTTTCTACAGTCATTTAATTTTCATCCCTAAAATAAATTACACACACACAGAAAGAAATTCATATTTAACAGAGAATAATGATTATCAAGAGTAGAACCTGGCGTCCTACGCTTGCAGCAAACTGTAGACGCCTTGCCCCCTCTTGCTGCACTATTCCTTTGCTGCAAATCTCCCAGCAACAGATCCAGAAAACTTCCTTCCTCTTCCCAATATCTCCAAAAACAGAAAATACTAAAGACTGAAGAAAATGATTACCAAAAGAATTTTTTTCCAGCATTCGAACCAAATTCCCTCAAACAAAGAGAAACTCACAATAAATTTCATGCCCAAAAGCCCTTTCAATTCCTCTTCCCGTGAATACCAGAAGTCATAATTCAAAAATCAAATAATATTTTACCCTAATTTCATTTTGATGTTTTCCCAAATAACAAATGCATTTAATTAGCACTAATTAAATTCTAAATTTATAACATAATCTCCAAATAACAAAAGCATTTAATTAGAACTAAATAAGTTCTAAATTCATAACATAATCCTTTATTTAAACAATGTATAAATATGCCTCATTTCCACAATTCTTTATTAAACTCAAAAACAACCATTGAGAGATTCCAAATAAATGCAATGTTTCTATTATTTCTAATATTTATTCATTGCCATATTTAATTATTATTTTACCAATTACTTAATTATTTAAATTACCACATAAGACCATTCACTATTTTAGACAAATCACATAATCATACAGAGACCAATGTAACCACACAAACGAATGAGACTACTATGCACAAAACAAAACTGTTGTCAACTTGGTACGGAGTTACTTTTCATGTCACCTCAAATAATTCAACTTCCTGCCGTTGGGTTGATTCAATGCTCGCCCAGACCTACCGAAATAGGTGGAATCGAGTCTTATTCCTGCAAAGCCTGCATCCACAAAGTGATATACAATATACATAAAATCAAAGCATTGTGAGGAGGATTCACAGCGTAGCAGGGCGCTCGTGAACGAGTGATGCTACCTGTCCCCTCACCAAAACATATCATCATAAAATTTTACACCACATCATAAATTACTATTCTATAGTCTATTGCATTCCAAATAACTCCATCAAATGATCATAATAGAATGTCATCACAATATCCATGTCATCATAAGAGTATAGTAATAGTCTAAGCTACCACACATAATAGCAACAGTATCAATCACAAATCACAATGTACCAAACAGAAACCACAGTAAATGTCAAAAATCAATAGTAGCATGAGGGGTATTACACAATGATTTATGCAAATGCATCTAACATCACACGCTTAATTGAAATTTAAGCCATTGTTTGGTATTAAATATGATGAACAAAAGATTTATACAAAATAACCATGTAAAATGGAATACATAGTTCATAGCACAATAGTTTCAAAACTCTTAGATCTATTATAGAATGGAGTCAAGGATGACTATTCTGGTGCAGGAGCACATGTTTGATTTCTTGCCTCCATGAGGTCATTTGTAAATAGTTTCTCTATTTTGTGTATTGGGTCTTATAATAAGGTTTATCAAACCAATTTAGAGGTTTTTGAGTCTTAAGAAGTCATATTTTAAGTCATTTGTCAAATAATGTTTAAAGTTGTTCCATATTATAAAAATTGTAAAAGCTACTCAAGAAAGTTGTCAAACAACTTGTCAAAAAGTGTGATTAATGTATTTTGTCAATAAACTAATCAAAAGGTGGTTGCAAATAGCTGGTTTTGGTTGGAAATTTATAAATTCACCCTCCAAAACTCGAATTGGAGGTTGGAGACATTATTTTTGAAGTTGGATGAATGGCAACCTTAAATTTTGTGTGCATTTTCTGATTTTTATATTGTTTCTAGGCTGAAGTTGTGCTTTGTATAGCCTGGTATGGACTAAAATAATGGAGTATCATATATTGTTGGAAATATCTCTATTTCTAGTTTCAAATTATTTTTGTCTCATTGAATTTAATTGAGTTTTCTGGGAGATATGAATCTTTTGGTGAGACTTCCCTATTCTAACAATATTGTGCAGAATTTACAGTCTGAAAAATGTGATGGTACTACAGATTGTAAAGTCTATATTTTGGATCTGAAACCAAATGGATTTTGTTTCCATGTAAATCTACTTTCATTTTCTTCAAGTCTCATCAAATTTCATTAATATTTGAATAAGTTATGATCATTTTTGTGAGGGCAGGTATGAACCCTACCTAGGGTTTGCAGTTTTGGGAAAAATACAATAACTTTCTTTTCCACCATTGGATCTTCATAAAAATTGGAGGAAAGGTCTATAACTATTTTTTCTTCAATCTCACCATAGAGATTGGCTTCATTATTTTTTTGTTTAAGTTATTAATGACTATTTGTTGCATTAAATTGTGGGCTGCCATAGTTATGTTTCCAATGTGATATAGATTGTCTAATAGCATGTGTTATACAAATATTTTTTTGAATTATTGTTGAAGGTTTGTGAGATATGTTTTTGAATCCTCCTAGCTCTACATCAAATTGGTATTAGAGCTTAGAAAGGTCTAGGCTAGTGAGTTTGTGGTTTTGTGTTTTGGTAGTTGTGTATGTGTTGTGCAAGTTGAGGAAAAAAACTGATTGCCTACCTGTGAGGCAAAGTGAAGTGGAAGCAAGGAAATAATTCCTTGTGGAGATTGATTTTTTGAGAAGATTTTTGCAGGAAGAGGAGGAAAGGAAGAGACAAGAGATGATTGACAAAGAGATAGCTGAGTTAAAGCAATAGATGAGGAGAAGGGAAGCAGAGTTCAATGATTTTTATGCAGAGTCCATGATGAAGATCAAACAATGGATCAAACAAGAAACAAGTTGGCACTTGACCCTGAAAAAGAAATTTGAATGGCCCATACAAAAGATTATTCAAAGAAGGAAAAAACAAGCAAGGATAGCAACACATGAGGTAGAGGTAAAATTTTCTAAGCAAAGTGATATTCCAATTATGTTTGAAGATGAACAAACTTCTTTGTTTGTTGATAAACATATTAGTGTTGAGATTAATGATATGGTTGTTGGTAATTAAGTAGTTGATGCAATTGTTGATGAACAAGTAGAGAAGGTTGTTGAGGTTGTTGATAAGGTTGGTACTGATCCGCAAGATGTTGTTGATAATGATAATGTTGCATATTTGTTTACTAATGAGATATATGAAGATTTTCAAGGATATGATGTAGGTTATATATGGTACTCTAATGATGAGAATGAAGATATAGATGATGCTACTGATGTTTATACACAAGAAATGGAGTTTTGGATCCTAGAAGTTGAGAAGATGATGGAGAAGAGATGGTATAAGAAGAAGAGGAAGAAAGTACCAAAGAAGGTTGAAAAAGATAAAGGACAAAGTGCAAAGGAATTGGAAGATTAGGAAGAATACAATTCAAAGGGGATTGAATTCTTTTTCCCCTGGGAGTTTGGTGTAGGAGCATATGTTTGATTTCTTGCCTCCATGAGGCCATTTGTAAATAGTTTCTCTATTTTGTGTATTGGGTCTTATAATAAGGTTTTTCAAACCATTTTAGAGGTTTTTGAGTCTTAGGAAGTCATATTTTAAGTCATTTTTCAAATAATGTTTAAATTTATTCCATATTATAAAAATTGTAAAAGTTGTTCAAGAAAGTTGTCAAGCAACTTGTCAAAAAGTGTCA